>ML801148.1:124599-150713 GCA_009831015.1 Picea engelmannii | reverse complement strand
GTTCATTCTTACTGTGTTTGCCTGAGAAAAGGGGTTGAGATTTTGGGTAGAAGGATAAAGATTAAATCTGAAGGGTCATGATCTGCATGTAGGCTTAGAACCCTAGCTTACTAGTCCGTAGGGTAAAATACCCAACAACATACATATAATAACTTAAACAATAATAAAACGAAATTAGAAATGCTTAATAAACAAATAAAATGAATACACATAAAACAACAAAAAAATAAAATAAATAAATAAAAAACAAACAAAACAAAATAAAATGCACCTTATGCACTTATCCCAAAGCCAAATAAATCAACGCTCATGAATTAACTCAGACCCCCTTGTGCTTTTCGAGCTTTAACAAAGGGGGGGGGGGTTCCGAGTAAGTGGTATTGGGTGGGATAATTGTCACCCCCTGGTGAACTCAGACCCCCCCTCCCAATACCACTTACCACCTCAGGGAGGGTCAGAGTAAACCACTTTCCCCTGCAAAACCACCCTCCCCCAAATTCACAAAACCGCATTTTCACCAGTTTCGACCAAGTAACTTTTTGGAAGGATTTTCGGCAAATGGAAGCGAAGTTTAAAAAACTGAGAGAGTTTTTTTTTCAGAATGTGCTTAAGAACAAAATCCTCTTCTAGTTTTTTCACAGGTGCCACTAGTTCGGAGAATCGAAGCCATCTTTTAACCCCCTTTCCAGGTTTCCGATTTTTCCTGTTTCAGTCCTGATTTTACGGGGGTTGTTTCAATGTGATGGAGACAAAATTGGAGAAACCAAAGGAGGTTTTTTCTCCATAAAAACTCATATATAATAACATCCTATAGTGTTTTCACAGGTGTCACCATTGAGGAGAAACAAAGGTCTAAGTTGACCCCTTTTTTTCAACAGTTCGGACAATTTTTCATGGAGGAAAGTTCCATATTTTTGGGGATTTGTTGTTTTCTTTTGGCCGAGGTGGTTGAATTCAACCTCTTGATCCTGGGGAGAGTTGATTTCATATATTTTAATGAGTCAAATTCACATGGGTTGATCAGTCAGGGGACCATGATTTATTTTTTGTAAAACAACCCACAAAGCTTCTTGAAATCAAATCTCAGTAACACAAATCAAGCTTCATAGGATTCCTGCAGCATGCCTTTTTGATGAAGTGTCTCTTATGTAATGTGTTTTCACTATCACCTATTGTTTTCTTCTAAATTATTCAATAGAATATTAAGATCAAAATTTGTTTTAAAATACATTATGTTTCTGGCTTTGGATAATTTCTATGTTTTCTACTAGAGGATTAGTTCCAAAATTTTTAACTTCTCTGGTACAATGTCCTTTTTCCTCACCTTTTTTTTCATATCATTCAATAATATCAAAGGATCCAACAAGGTTGCTACCTTTCCCTGTGAGTTTTTCTTGTAGAAACAATCTTGATTTGATCGGGCCTCTTTGACTCCATTGCCCAATGGACCTCCTTCCCTGTTCCAGACAACCAATTAAAAAAAAATAAAATACCAATCTATCATTGCTAGCCTAAGATCCATACTCAAAAAAATTTATATCAGACAGAGAGATCCCTCTCTGAGTCTTGGAGGGCTAGATCCAAGACTTGAAGTGGTTTTGATGTGGCCTCTATGACTGCCTCCACAGCCTTGGGCAAATTACAGAGTGCTAACATAATGGTGACTCCAATGAGGAACTTTCTCCAGTAGTGCACTTGAAGTTCCGGATCTGATCACTAATGGTGGACAATGACCAGACATAATAAAGCTGAAATCTTTCACATGGCAACTCCAATAAGCTCTAGATAGTGCCAACTCAAAGGCTCCACTGGAGGAAGAAGCTGAAGCATGACCAAGCAGCCTAGAAAGATCAAGTACTCAAGCCCAAATTGCAATCAAGACATCTTTGGTTTTATTTTTAATTATGTTCTATATTATTCTAAACCTGATCAAAATTACATCGCTGAAGATTTCATTGACCACCTGTTAATCGATGAGCCTCAAGAGACTATGCCCCAAATTGTAGATCATGTACAAACTCATATACCTGTGCACATCCCATATACACCTTTAGAAAGCCCAGTGAGATAAAAATCTCATGATTTATCTCCTACCACTGCAAAAATCCCAAACATATACAAGCCCCTAGATTTTCCTCCTATTCTCCATGACCTCCCTATCAATTACAGCAATAATTTGCCCAAGTTTGATGGAGAAAATATGAAGATCGCTATTGAAAAACACATTCAAAGTCTTAAGGATTTTCTTGATTTGTTTGAGGTGGAAGAAGATGATGTATGTATCAGGATTTTTGCCCTATCATTGCAAGGTAAAGTAAAAAATTGGTTTAATAAACTTCCAGCTGCAAGCATTTGCAATTTCCATCAATTCATGCAAGTTTTCCTAGATCGATGGGTGATCATGAGAAATTTCTTTCTCATCCTAGAAGAAAATGACCATTTGAAAAGGCAGCCAGGGGAGACAGTACCTCAGTTTTCAACAAGGTTCAATAAGGTATATCATGCAATGCCTGTTGATATAAGGCCACCCCCAGGATCAACTCACTTTCATTACCCATATGCCTTTGATCTTGAGATGGCATTCCAATTAAGAGAAATGAACACTGCAACACTTGAAGAAATGCAAAAGGTTGCAGTTGATGTGGAAGCTAACTTGCTGAGCCGAAAGGCAAAGTTAAAGGCAGAAGAGAAAGATATAATATAAGAGGAACATATGACATTTTCAGAAGTGAAACTAGATGTTATGGAAAACACTATAAGAGAGATGATGCAGAGGATTAGTAGAAAATATGAACTTGTTGTTCAAAGACCACATGTGCCAATAGTTCCAGAACAGACAAGGATCCATGTCCCCAAACACTTTGCAATTCATCCTTGGTTCCATGGTTTGGATAATGATTCTTTCATGTATTCAATTCACAACGAAGTCAAAGATGAAGCTCCATCTCAAGTTGCAGAGGAACAACCAACTGATATGATGTGCATGTTTGATGACATTTATTACCTGGATAATCTACCCAAGTGTGATTAGTATGATGATAATTATGTGGATTAAAAAGATGTTGACTATTCAAAGCAATCAATAGCATGTCTTTGGCAGGAATAAGATCAGTTACAACTCATTTATGACAATCAACATTTGCACAACAATCATGACAATGATGAGGAAAATGCAGAAAATTTTAGAGTAAGGGAAAAATCTTTTCCCTTATGTTTCTCTTCTTTTCAATTTTTGAGAGAAAATTGTAAGCAAGTTGTCAATAGTAGGGAGGGAGAATGTTCTGATCAATTAGTTGAAGATGCCATTGCTGATATGGAGGTTTTTCTAAACCCAGAATTGCAACCCTTGACCTACTTTGATTTTCAAATTCCAGATGAAATCTTAAAGCCTGAGACAAATTATGAGTTAATACAAATAACTTTGTACCATTAAGCTTTAATTCATTTCAGTTTTTGAAAAAGAATCTTGAGTATATGCTAAAGGATAAACACACAGAAAATCAAGAAGTTTCAGTGGAACCAATGCAACAGTCATCTCAATTCCTACAGGATCGAATATCTGATGTGTTGGATGACTTGTCTTATCAAAGTCATTTTCCATCATCCAACTATGGGAAGAAAAGATGTTATGATATTGACATGATCAGGCAGTCATCTTCTTTGTCTTTTTCAACAGAAGTCTCATTACAAATCCCATCAGAACATTTGCAACCATATGAATAAATTTTTGAGGATCTAGATGACATCAATATAGTACCAAATCGTGAGGTTGAATGGTTGAATTCGAACATCAAAAGATAGGTCATGTCTATTATGATCCTATAGCTATCTACATGGAGGAGCTATTGTTTTCAGAATTCCCAAAGTTTCTGGAATTGTCCATAGTCCCAGAACTTTGTGTTGTGAAGATTAGGACAAAAATCAATTCATGATGCCTATGCAAGTTCTGTTTCTGATATTGAGTGAACACATTGAAAGAGCAGAGCTAGTAAAGAAGTTGCTTGACTAGCTTCACTGGCATTATTGTATCATTTAGAGCAACCAAATTATTAGTAGTGTAGGATAGGTAGAAGTTTTGAATAAGCTCAGTCATTTGAGCATCTTTTTCAGTATTGTATGGTTTCCAGTAGAGTTTACAGTTGATGATATCTAGTTCAGTGTTCAATCAAATCTGAGCCAGTTCGAAGATTGTGGCTGCAGTGATTCCATGGCCCAACGAATAAAGCACTAGTCAGCATGTTCAGAGATATGATATTCTTGACACCTCCTCATGAGCTTCCATCCCTAGGTGGAGCCTATATTGGGGTCCTATAATCATAGGTAATTGGTTTCTTTAGCTTCCTATTTGGCGTTGCTCCCGTGATGAACACATTTGGCTTACTGGGATCGGTTGATTCCATTTCCCCCTCCATCCATTTCTCCCGATCCTCCATCACCCCACTACATCCTTCATCCACTACTGCGCGCTTCAGTCCCTCACCCTTCATTTCTTCACCCCTTCGTCAATTTTATCCCTGCATGAATAAACGAGCTTAGGAAAAAAGAAACAATAGGATTAATAATGTTAGTAATAAAATTTAGTATAGTTAGAATAGGTTAGACTAGTTAATAATTAATTAATAATTTGTTGATCCATCGGGATTCTTCATAGTCTACCTGTGTCAAAAACGAAGAATTATTTTCATCACCAAAATAGTTTATTTCATCTGCATCTTCGACTTCATCATGAGATGACAGTTGTTCTTCATCTAACATTGCATTTTGAAGAGGCGGTCTGATCCTTTGATCATTAGCTGCATTCCTATCTCTTTGAAGAATCTGGACTTGTGGATTGTTCCTTCTGTAAGGAAAAACATTTGGATTTCTTGGGGAAAAAGCATTTGGCTCTTTTGCCCTTGCTGGTTGCTGATTCTGGACCTTCAATTTTGACATTTCAGATGTCAGACTGTCCAACATCTTCGCCATCTTTTCCATTTTACTATTAGAAGAAGAGGAGGACTCAACAACAAACTTTTTCCTCTCAACCCTCCCTTTAAGCTTTTGAGATGATGTAATCTTAGATTCAACCTCGAGGGTAGCATCTTACATTAAAGAAAGTGTGGCTGATTGTCTTTCTCTAAGAATTAGACAAAAATCTAAATCAAAGGCAGCAGAGAATGTGATCTTTGCCGATGCGTCGCTTGGTTTAATCTCTGGAGGGATCTTACCAAACATATTATTGAATCGCTTGATGAAGTCCGAGACCGACTCTCTGTCTTCTCTCTTCAAATTTCCAAACTCAGAAATGTAATATAACAGATCTCTTCTTTCTCCAAAGTGTTTCAAGAATACCTCATCTAATTGTTCAATACCAGTGATCGAATTTGCTGGTAGCTCTTTCAACCACTTTCATGCTTGGCCATCCAAACTCTGAACAAAAACTCTAGTCCACACATATTCTTCTGAAATATTGATATTTTCGGCATAAGCATAAAAAGCTTCAATATGTTCTTCAGCAGTATAATCTCCTGCTCCTGTAAACTTTGGCATATATTTCTGATAGTCTCTGGTTAGCATAGCAGACAAGGGATTTGGAAATACAAGTGGGGCATATCTATTTGCCAAAAACTGTTCCATCCTGGTCAAAGGGGTAGCCATGGCAGTCTTGGTGATTGACACAGATGAGGAACTCGTAGGAGATGATGGAGGAGATGGGTTGCCTGAGTTAGAATAGAATGGTTGCCTCACTTCACCTTGAGCAGAAGTTTCAGAAATCGGTGAAAAATAAGAGGCTTTATAAAATTGACCGAGTAACAAAGATAAATTTTCTTCTCCCTTAGAGGAAAGATCATGAAGAATATCTTCAAGAACAGGCAGATTAGTGTGAGTGTATAGAACACCTTTTGAAGGTTTGATGGGTGAGGAATCCAAGGAAGATGAGGAAGAAGCTTCTTTCTGTTGAAAGGATTCTGTATTCAATTCTTTTGGATGGGATGAAACGTCAACCTCAAGAACAGAGTCAGTAATATTAGAAGAAAATGAGGGTTCTTCTACCTTAGAAACTTAAGATAAATTTTAAATTTCCTGAGAATTATGAGTTTCAGCAACAGGGGATTCTACTAGAGGCTTTTTAGATATGAGAGGAGGAGTAACGGTTTGAATACCTGAATATACTACCTTTGCAGATACGGAAGCCTGTCTTTGCAAAGATTTACCTTTACTGATGATCTTCTTGGGATCAGGAACTGGTGTTGTCAGTGGGCCTTCTTGGTTCGCCCTAGTGTGAGCTATTTTTGGAGCCACTTCGTTTCAATGGAGTCGCCAGATAGAAAATTACAACCCGAATGATGTTTAGAATTTGTCTATCATTAAAGCTGGAGCTATGTTGTCTCCCAAGGAAGATGAGCTTCGATCTCCTCTCCCCGAAAACGGTGCCAATTTGTTATCTCTCCAGGAAACTCTCCTAGGCTGTAAGTCAGAGATGCCTAGTAACTCACTCTTTTTGGGAACTATTTTCTTAATAATTGATGTGTTTTTTGGATCAAGATGAATATCTAGGGGCTTGACTGTGTTTTTAAGACTGTCTAGTAATATCAAATATCACAAGGCCTTCTAAGAATGCAATCAGACAAGGGTTGATTAAATAGAACATAAGATAGTTGTTGAACCAGATTATACTCATATAAAACAATAATCACAATGGGTTTAAAAACTAAGGCAATAACTTATGAATCTTAACTTAATCAATCAATTAGTGAGATGACAGTCACATGTAGATTGAATAAGCGTCAATAAAGAAATCATTCACTCATAAGATATCATAGAATAGAAAAGAAAGGTCTGACAACACAGATGAAGGAAGCTTGCAATGTTTCATATATTAAGAATAAGTCTTGTTTGCAATAGCAGCATATAGAACCCCAAATCAAACCCTTGGTTCATATTCTATCCTAAGCTTTATAGCTTTACAAAGTAGTTCTGAGATCCTGAAAACAAGGATCAAATATACTAAAGATAGTAACTCAAAATTCAGTTGCAAAAGATGTGGGATGATCCCAAAAAATGAGGTCAATCCCAGATTTCATGGTCTTTCTCTCTTCTTGATTGTTGGTGAAGTGCAGGATAGCCTCCCAAGGCTAAATGATGACTCTCCAAGAGAGGAAAATTCGAATATGTTGAGGTGGAAAAATGTCCTGATTTTCTGTCTTTGTCAAAAGATATCAAAAACCTTTGGAACACCTCTTCTTTCCACAATCTATCAAAAATAACCATTGGATTTGTCTTGATAATTCATCAGATGTTCATTCGAAAATATTTCAAACCTTTTCAACTCAAAAAACCTTGATCTGTGTAAAAAATTGATTATTCTGAACATGACAGGCTTTCGGTGGTTAACTTGGAAAGCTTCTGGGTGGGTTAACTACAGAAAGCACCGCTTTCGATGGTTAATGAATAGTCATCCTGTTCGCCTAAACCACCAAAACTTCATCTTTGAGAAAATTTCAAAATTTGCAAAAAAGCTCACCTTGGATCCCTTTTTTGATTCTCAGGGTTTCTTAGATGAGGCAACCCTTGTTCGTGCAGACCTGCGAACTCCTACTGGCTATGTGGGGTGTTCTGGTGTGTCCATCATAGTCGTGGCTAAGTTAGCCAGAGTTTCCAATCCAGTCTGCTCCTCTGCTGGTGATTGAAACTGTTTTAACTTCAACCTCAGGATCCTGAGCTGTCTATACAACTTCATGTTTTCTCTGATCAATACCCTGTTTCTATCTTTAATTTTATCATGCTTCTCTTTGAGGGTTTGATTCATTTTGAATAGTTCTGCATTTTTGTCAGTGAGGTCTGTATTGGATTTTTTGATCACCCTTTCTAGGACTTCCATTTCATAAACCTGTTGCAGAAGCTTGTTGATTTTCTGTGATCTAGCTATTTTAGGCTTGCTTGAGGAGGCTTCTGCTTCTGGTTTTCTATGGGCCTCTGGAGGACTTGGTGAAGGTAGATTTAAATGAAAATCTGCACCCTATTCAGTCTGCATGTTATCCTGTGTCTCTGCCACCTCTTGTTCTAATTTTGAATTAGTGTAAGGTAGATTTAGAGGGTTATTTCCTGTGGTAGGGTTTTTAGATTGTTTACCTTCAAACTACAATTTTCTCTTGATTCCTTTCTTCTTGCCAGGGGATGATTTTATGGGATCTCTTGGTAGTGAGATTCCTTTCCTTTTCCTATGACTTCTTTTGGGAGTAGGAGTTTTTATGCCACTGGCCTTCTGAGTTTCTGCCTCTGGTGGTCTTTCTGTTTGAAATTCATTCCAAAATAAAAAGAAGCCCCATTCAATCTGTTTCCTCTGCAGAGCTTCTCTTACAAGAAGAGTAATAATCCCTTGATGTGATAATATGATGGCAACCTTAGCAGGCTGGGCTTTCACTTGTCTTGCCATCTTCGTTAGGTTTTTGTGAAATAAGTAAGGTAGGTTTATAAATTCTCTGCCTGTGAAATGATTTGGAAGTTTAAAATGATAAAACATTACCCTGTTGTAGCACCCCTCACAAGTGATATACACCAAAATTGCTTTCAACAGGGACTGCCACTTTGGTTCCAAATAAGACATTGGAATGTCCTTCTTCCAGATCAAATCTTTATGTACTGGTAGCAAATATGACCTGAATTCAGTGTTTGAAGGTATGGAAGTTTTGAACCAACAGTCTCCTGACCTGGGTAAACCTGTGTACTCGACAATGGCTGCTTCGTCGATGATAATCTCCTCCTTGCCTACTTTAGCAGTCCTTCCATCATAGGAAATAACAAAAGATTCGACCACCTGTTGGTGAAATTTGGTTAATTTCTCACAGTATGCAAAAAATCTGGTCTGTTTGAAAAATTCTGCCACCTCCGGGTGAGCTTCTAAATACCAAACTCCATCTACCTCAGATCTCAAAACTGGCCCTGCTTTCGACATGGGTCAATGTTGAGTGTGCCTGTGATTATGGGGAGCTGGATGTCCAGGAAGACAATGCCTCTAGAGATCCGACATACAACAAATATCACTCATGAAAAACCAGTGGAACAGGGTGACACAAACATTAGGATTACCGAGTTCAAAAAAAAAACTAACCCAGTTTCGGACGACAATTTGACTGAGAATATGCCGAAACTTTAGATTTTTGGTGGCATTTTTATTTTTAAAAATGAAGGAGGATAGATTTTGAGCTTACTTGATAACCCGACCAGGATTACTTCAATCGAGAGTGCTCGTTGTGCTCTAATGGCGCTTTGACAATCACTAGAGGAAATAGATTAGAATCTCTGAAAATACGATTGACTGATGAAATCGTGAACTCACGGTTAACTCAACAATCTCCGGGATTCATAATGACTCATCGAGGATTCAATGAAGGAGTAACCAGATCATGATGGCTAATGTACTTGCGACTGAAATGGAGGGAGGCTCCGTGAAATCATACATAAAAATCACCGCCGTGTTTGGATTTTGAAAAGACCAATGTGGTCGAAAGGACACAGGGGCTTCAAAATTTTCGGATAGACACCACGAACGTGCATACCCTCCACCATGGTGATCTTTCGATGGTTATGTTTTAGTTATGTTTTAATCATTGCGGCAACTTGACAGCTAGCTCGTGCGAAAGCACGGGCTTTCTATTTTTACCATTGAAACACTTTCAGTGGTTAATCGCCTTCTTGCTTCGAACCCTTAACTGCCGGGAACAAAGATTTTCGGTGGTTAATGAGCACATTTGAGGCTTGCCTAAACCACCGAAACCTGATATTCTGACTTTTTCTTGACCAAACCAGATTCAAAATTTCTTTTGAGCTCATTTTCAAAATACAGACTCTCTAACCTACTTACAAAAATTTAAAAATAAACTTTAGATCACAACCTATCACCTCAAAAAGAAAAAATCCACCAATTTATTTGAGGAGATAACACTGGCTCCTATTGGGGATGAACACCTCCATGTGAGGTTTCAAGAACCATAGAATCAATGCCTTTCCTGAAAAAGAACATAAAAACTAAACTATCTACTAGTGTTTGCATTGGGCATGGAGTTATTCAAAAATAAAAACTAAGACTAACATTACAATGTCTAGGCTTCACAGCCTTGGACAAAATAGAGTTTTAAAAAATGCCCATTTACTGGGCCATCGAACATTTCTTCGCCTTCCAGATGCTGCAGTATGAAAGTGTTGTTATTCTGTACTTGAGTAATCATGAAAGAACCTGTCCACACAGAATCGAACTTGTTATGCTTGCCTTTATCCTATCTAAGAGCATCCCATTTTAGAACCCAGTCACCGATCTGAAAACTGTCCACCTTCACCTTTCTGTCAAAAGTCTTTTTGATCTTCTTTTGATGAGACTCTGATCTGTCCACTAACTGTTCGCGAGCTTGTTGTAGTTCCACCAAATCAAGCATCCTTCTTACCATGTCATTTGAATCTGTTTTCTCTTCCTGAAAGAACCTAGCCACTGGAAAAACTAAGTGAATAGGAAAAATAGCGTCAGTCCCATAAACCAATTTGAATGGGGAAGTTCCTATGGATTTTTTAATAGTTACTCTATCTGCCCACAGAGCAAATTTCAGTTTGGAATCCCAATTCTTTTTATTTTCCTCTAACAGTTTTCTTATGATTTTGATCAAGCTCTTATTGGATGATTCAACCAAGCTAGATGCCCATTGATTCGCACATGTCTACCAATGCTTCTGCTTTAAACGCCGCTGCATTATCTGTTACCAACCTCTTGGGACAACCGAGTCTGCTCAAAATATTTTCATAGAGAAACTTCATGACTACCTGTTGCGTAGCATTCTGGGTGGGAATTGCCTCTATCCACTTTGTGAAATAATCTGTGGCTACCAAGATCCACTTGTGCTGACCACTGGATGAAGGATTTATATCACCTATCAAATCTAAACCCCACTGCTGAAAAGGTCCATTCACCACTATAGGTCTTAGGGGTAAAGATTTTAGCTGTTGCTTACCCGTAAATCTTTGGCATTTGTCACAAGATTTGACGAATGCACACACATCTCAGAAGAGGAAAGGCCAATAGTATCCAACCCTTAGGATTTTATGGGCAGTGGTCTTCCAGTAATGATGACCGCCGCAAACACTTGAATGAAACTTCTGTGTCACTTCGATCGACTCTTCTTTATCTAAGCATCTGAGAAGCAAACCAATAGGGTCTTTCCAATATAACAGATTGTTGTAAATGCAGAATTTGATAGCTCTGAGCTTAAGAGCTTGAGCTTGATTCATACTAAGTTCAGGGGGAACTTCGAGCTTTTGCAAAAAATCTATAATACCTGAATACCATTCATAGGAAGACAAGTGCTCTGCCACTTGTTGACTGCTATGATGTCCTTCCGCTGCCAACTCTGCCTGCAAATTTTCTGAACTTTCCCCTACAAAATTAATGTCCAACAGCTTATGATTTTCCTCCGTTAAAAGCTTAGCAAGGCCCTGGCCTTTTACCAATTTGGTGGGATTTACTGCAATATTGAACTCAATCATCTTTACAATCCATCTATCTCTCTTTCCGTCAATATCCGACTAAGTCAAAACATCTTTTGCGGAAGATGAAGGGACATATGCGATGACCTTTGAGTGAAGAATATAAATTATGAAGCATTTTAAAGCTTTTATGAGAGCATAAGCTTGTTTCTCGATAGGGTCATACCTTAATTCAGCGTCCCTGAGTGTTTTGCTGAAGAAAGCCATGGGATGATCCAAATTGTCATCGTCTTTATGTAGCAGAACTGCTACCACTGTGTCATAAGAAGCAAAAGAAAAAACATAGAAAATCTTACTGTAATCTGGGCTGATCAGAGTCGGAGATTCCATGATCGCTTGCTTGATATCTGGAAAGGAGTTTCTCGCATTGTCTGTCCATTTTATCTCAGACCCCTTTTTCAGCATGCATGTTATGTGTTTGACTAATTCGGCAAAATTTGGCACAAACCTTCTAACAAAATTTATCTTACCGAGCAGCGATTGAATGTCCTTTTTTGACCTTGGCAAGGAAAAATTTTGAATTGCCTCTACCCGTGATGGATCAATCATCACACCTTCTATTGAGACGATGTGGCCTAAGAGCTTACCTTTCCTTAGAGCAAACTGGGATTTCTTGGGATTCAATGAGATCCCGAACTGCCTGCATTTTAAGAAAACTTTTTTCAAATGCTTCAGATGCTCTTCATGGCTGCTGGAATATACTGTGATGTCATCAAGGTATATGAGGACAAACTTGTCCTTTTCTCCCATGAAGGCTATGTCCATGGCCCTTTGGAATGTGGCCTCGACATTCATTAACCCAAATGGCATCTTGGCGTACATAAAGGTACCCCAAGGAGTAGTAAATGCAGTCTTCTCCTGGTCATCAGGGTGAACAGAAATCTGATTGTAACCGGAAAAAACATCAAGGAAAGACATGACATTGGCCCCTGAAATCCTTTGCAGCAAGTGTTCCATCTTAGGGAGGGGATAGTTGTCTTTCTTAGAGCATTTGTTTAGGTTTCTGAAATCTACACACAATTTGACATCACCATTTTTCTTCCTTACTATCACCAGATTGGAAATCCATTTGGAGTATCTCAAGGGAATAATGATCTTGGCATCGAGAAGTTTTTTAATTTATCTCTCAATCACAAGCAGTAGAAGAGGACTGATAGGTCTGAGATTTTGTTTGAAAGGAATGGTGTCTTTTTCAAGAGGGATCTTATGTTGAATAATATCAGGGTCATAAGTCTTTAAGTCACTATATTTCCAAGAAAAAACATCAGAAAACTCCTTCAAAACACTGTAGTATTTGGATTTCTGATCAACAGTCAATTCGTAAGACAAATTTATAAGTTTGGGTTGGATTTCACCCCCTATGTTATGCTCGTGAATAGATGGATCTTTCTCCTTTTTGTCTAGCTTGTAAGGAACGTCATTCTGATCAAAAATCCTTTCCAAGGGTAACAAACCTCGGGGTATATAATTGTTGGGTAGATGAACAATATCATGCTGACCCAATTTTTTCTTTAGCGCAGGTTTCTGGGATTCTTCTACATTTAGATTCTGCTGGTCAACATGCATATCAGAAAATTCATCTACCACTTGGAGAAATCTGTTAAGTTCATCATCATCCTCAAAAAATTTCCAATATTTGATATTGTTGGGTAAGGATGGTCGATATTTTACTTGAATCTCATAACTGAGCCTAGGGGGCATGGGAGGAATGAATATGCTGGCTGAAAGAGCAAGAGAATCAACGATCTGATTCATATACCTTGGTATATATGAAATTTCAAAAACAGAAAAAGAATCTCGCACTTTCCATACCTCGTCCCTATAGGCCTTCAATCTGACATGCTTGTCTTGGAAGGTGTTGTTTACCTATTGTATAATGAGGTCCGCATCTCCAAATACCTTCAATCCTCTTATCCCCATCTCTTTGGCTGAATTTAATCCCAATAGCAGAGCCTCATATTCTGCTATGTTGTTAGTAGTTCTGAAGTTGAGCTTGAAAGACAAAGATATAGTCTCCTTTGAAGGAGAAATCAAAACTACCCCGGCACCTGCTGAATCTTTAGGACTGGCCCCATCAAAGTACATAGTCCAAACTGAAATGTCTTCACCATCAGACTATTGTTCAATAGGCTTCACAAGATGCATAGGAGTCGATTGAGCATCATCTATCTGAAGGATGCATGAACCAAAATCTGTATCCACAGCATAGATAGGATGATTTACAGAATTCTTTCCATCACTGATGATGTAGGCGAATTGGTTCTCCCTGTAAAGCCTTTTCAGCTCCCCCCCAAACACCGTAATCGTAGCATATGACAAATCCATCTGCAAGGTACCTCCTAACCTTTTTCCCCATGAACGAGACAAGAGAAGCCCAAACTTAGGTGGAATATCAACAACCACCACATCCATAACCATGCTTCTCATTGGCAATTGAGCAAGATTTATAACCATGTCTTTGATGAGGCCGAGACATCTGAATTTCCTAGAATCAAAGGAGAAAAGATACTGATATGGTTTGGTAACCTCCAGACCAAGCTCATCCATCATCTCTTTTGGCATAAGATTATGTGATGCCTCGGAATCAAGCAAACAATTGTGAAGGATTTTGTCATGGATATTTAGGGATATGTAAAATGGCGGACAAGAATCATCTTGGTCTTCTATCATAGGCCCTATGGTTACTTTAGGCTTATCATCTTGTAGGTTAACAAAATCATCAGATGGAGAGGTCTTTGGCTCAAGAGACTCCAGGATGGCTGATTTAAAAATTTCATTTTTCATGAGTTCAGTTAAAGGCATAGGTATCTTAACTTTCTGAATTTCTGATTCAAAATTAAAAGAGAAAGACGGTCTAACTGAAACCTTTACCTCATTGGAAGGAGCTTTGAGACTGACTTGCTCCTCGGCTTGGGGTTGAGTTTGTTTCTTCTACTGTTTTGCAGGAGAGGGATTTTGTTTCTCAGGAGTGGGAGGTTGCTTGGCAGCAACTTCTTTACTCTTCACAGGAGCAGCAACTTCCTTGTTCTTCACAGGAGCAACAATGGGTGGTTTCGGATCAACGCTTTTGGATCTTAAGTTGTAACCTTTCTGATCATCTGTCAAGTAAACAGATCCTTCAACACTTGCCTCTGGAATTTTCTGATCCATCAGGGATTCTTCATAGTCTACTTGTGTCAAAAACAAAGAATCATTTTCATCACCAAAACAGTTTATTTCATCTGCATCTTCGACTTCATCATGAGATGACAGTTGTTCTTCATCTAACATTGCATTTTGAAGAGGTGGTCTGATCCTCTGATCATCAGCTACATTCCTATCTCTTTGAAGGATCTGGACTTGTGGATTGTTCCTTCTGTAAGGAAAAGCATTTGGATTTCTTGGGGGAAAAGCATTTTGCTCTTTTTCCCTTGCTGGTTGCTGATTCTGGACCTTCAATTTTGACATTTCAGATGTTAGACTGTCCAACATCTTCGCCATCTTTTCCATTTTACTATTAGAAGAAGAGGAGGACTCAACAACAAACTTTTTCCTCTCAACCCTTCCTTTAATCTTCTGAGATGCTGTAATGTTAGATTCAACCTCGAGGGAAGCATCTTGCATTAAAGAAAGTGTGGCTGATCATTTTTCTCTAAGAATTAGACAAAAATCTGGATCAAAGGCAGCAGAGAATGTGATCTTTGTCGATGCGTCGCTTGGTTTAATATTTGCAGGGATCTTACCAAACATCTTATTGAATCGCTTGATGAAGTCTGAGACCGACTCTCCATCATCTCTCTTCAAATTTCCAAACTCAGAAATGTAATATAACAGATCTCTTCTTTCTCCCTAGTGTTTCAAGAATACCTCATCTAATTGTTCAATACCAATGATTGAATTTTTTGGTAGCTCTTTGAACCACTTTCGGGCTTGGCCATCCAAACTTTTAACAAAAACTCTAGTCCACACATCTTCTTCTAAAATATTGATATTTTTGGCATAAGCATAAAAAGCTTCAATATGTTCTTCAACAGTATAATCCCCTGCTCCTGTAAACTTTGGCATATATTTCTGATAGTCTTTGGTTGGCATAGCAGACAAGGGATTTGGAAATACAAGTGGGGCATATCTATTTGCCAAAATCTGTTCCATCCTGGTCAAAGGGGCATCCATGGCAGTCTTGGTGATTGACACAGACGAGGAACTCGTAGGAGATGACGGAGGAGATGGGTTGCCTGAGTTAGAATAGAATGGCTGTCTCACTTCACCTTGAGCAGAAGTTTCAGAAATTGGTGAAAAATAAGAGGCTTTATAAAATTGATCGAGTAACAAAGATAAATTTTCTTCTCCCTTAGAGGACAGATCATGAAGACTATCTTCAAGAACATGCAAATTAGTGTGAATGTATAGAACACCTTTTGAAGGTTTGATGGGTGAGGAATCCAAGGAAGATGAGGAAGAAGCTTCTTTCTGTTGAAAGGATTCTGTATTAAATTCTTTTGGATGGGATGAAACGTCAACCTCAAGAACAAAGTCAGTAATATTAGAAGAAAATGAAGGTTCTTCTACCTTATAAACTTGAGATAAATTTTCAATTTCCTGAGAATTATGAGTTTCAGCAGCAGGGGATTCAACTAGAGGCTTTTTATATATGAGAGGAGGAGTAACAGTTTGAATACCTGAATCTACTGCCTTTGCAGATCCGAAAGCCTGTCTTTGCAAAACTTTACCCTTACTGATGATCTTCTTGGGATCAAGAACTGGTATTGTCAGTGGGCCTTCTTGGTTTGCCCTGGTGTGAGCTATTTTTGGAGCCACTTCATTTCAATGGAGTTGCCAGATAGAAAATTACAACCCGAATGATGTCCATACTTTGTCTATCATCAAAGTTGGAGCTATTTCATCTCCCAAGGAAGTTGAGCTTCGATCTTCTCTCCCCGACAACGGCGCCAATTTGTTATCTCTCCAGGAAACTCTCCTAGGCTGTAAGTCAGAGATGCCTGGTAACTCACTCTTTTTGGGAACTATTTTCTTAATAATTGATGTGTTTTTTGGATCAAGATGAATATCTAGGGGCTGGACTATGTTTTTAAGACTGTCTAGTAATATCAAATATCACAAGGCCTTCTAAGAATGCAATCAGACAAGGGTTGATTAAATAGAACATAAGATAGTTGTTGAACCAGATTATACTCATATAAAACAATAAGCACAATGGGTTTAAAAACTAAGGCAATAACTTATGATTCTTAACTTAATCAATCAATTAGTGAGATGACAGTCACATGTAGATTGAATAAGCATCAATAAAGAAATCATTCACTCATAAGATATCATAGAACAGAAAAGAAAGGTCTGACAACACAGATGAAGGAAGCTTGCAATGTTTCATATATTAAGAATAAGTCTTGTTTGCAGTAGCAGCATATAGAACCCCAAATCGAACCCTTGGTTCATATTCTATCCTAAGCTTTATAGCTTTACAAAGTAGTTATGAGATCCTGAAAATAAGGATCAAATATACTAAAGATAGTAACTCAAAATTCAGTTGCAAAAGATGTGGGATGATCCCCAAAAATGAGGTCAATCCCATATTTCATGGTCTTTCTCTCTTCTTGATTGTTGGTGAAGTGCAGGATAGCCTCCCAAGGCCAAATGATGACTCTCCAAGAGAGGCAAATTCGAATCTGTTGAAGTGGCAAAATGTCCTGATTTTCTGTCTTTGTCAAAAGATATCAAAAACATTTGGAACACCTCTTCTTTCCACAATCTATCAAAAATAACTATTGGATTTGTCTTGATAATTCATCAAATGTTCATTCGAAAAGATTTCAAACCTTTTCAACTCAAAAAACCTTGATCTGTGTAAAAACTTGATTATTCTGAACATGACAGGCATTCGGTGGTTAACTTGGAAAGCTTCTGGGGGGGTTAACTACCGAAAGCATTACTTTCGGTGGTTAATGAACAATCATCCTGTTCGCCTAAACCATTGAAAATTCATCTTTGAGAAAATTTCAAAATTTGCAAAAATGCTCACCTTGGATCCCTTTTTTGATGCTCAGGGTTTCTTAGATGAGGCAACCCTTGTTTGTGCATACCTGTGAACTCCTACTGGCTGTGTGGGGTGTTCTGGTGTGTCCATCATAGTCATGGCTAAGTTAGCCAGAGTTTCCAATCTAGTCTGCTCCTCTGCTGGTGATTGAAACTGTTTTAACTTCAACCTCAGGATCCTGAGCTGTCTATACAGCTTCATGTTTTCTCTGATCAATACCATGTTTCTATCTTCAATTTTATCATGCTTCTCTTTGAGGGTTTGATTCATTTTGAACAGTTCTACATTTTTGTTAGTGAGGTCTGTATTGGCTTTTTTGATCACCCTTTCTAGGACTTCCATTTCATAAACCTGTTGTAGGAGCTTGTTGATTTTCCGTGATCTAGCTATTTTAGGCTTGCTTGAGGAGGCTTCTTCTTCTGGTTGCCTATGGGCCTCTAGAGGACTTGGTGAAGGTAGATTTAAACGAGAATCTGCTCCCTGTTCAGTCTGCATGTTATCCTGTGTCTCTGCCACCTCTTGTTCTGATTCTGAATCACTGTAAGGTAGATTTAGAGGGTTATTTCCTATGGCAGGGTTTTTAGACTGTTTACCTTCAAACTGCAATTTTCTCTTGATTACTTTCTTCTTGCCAGAGGATGATTTTATGGGATCTCTTGGTAGTGAGATTCCTTTCCTTTTCCTATGACTGCTTTTGGGAGTAGGATTTTTTCTGCCATTGGCCTTCTGAGTTTCTGCCTTTGGTGGTCTTTCTGTTTGAAATTTGTTCCAAAACAAAAAGAAGCCCCATTCAATCTGTTTCCTCTACAGAGCTTCTCTTACAAGAAGAGTAATAAGCCCTTGATGTGATAATCTGCTGGCAACCTTAGCAGGATGGGATTTCACTTGTCTTTCCATCTTCGTTAGGTTTTTGTGAAAGAAGTAAGGTAGGTTTATAAGTTCTCTGCCTGTGAAATGATTTAGAAGTTTAAAATGATAAAACATTACCCTGTTGTAGCACCCCTCACAAGTGATATACACCAAAATTTCTTTCAACAGGGACTGTCAGTTTGGTTTCAAATAAGACATTGGAATGTCCTTCTTCCAGATCAAATCTTTATGTACTGGTAGCAAATATGACCTGAATTCGGTGTTTGAAGGTATGGTAGTTTTGAACCAACAATCTCCTGACCTGGGTAAACCTGTGTACTCGGCAATGGTTGCTTCGTCGATGATAATCTCCTCCTTGCCTACTTTAGCAGTCCTTCCATCATAGGAAATAGCAAAAAATTCGGCCACCTGTTGGTGAAATTTGGTTAATTTCTCACAGTATGCAAAAAATATGGTCTGTTTGAAAAATTCTGCCACCTCCGGGTGAGCTTCTAAATACTAAACTCCATCTACCTCAGATCTCAAAACTGGCCCTGCTTTCGACATGGGTCAATGTTGAGTGTGCCTGTGATTATGGGGAGTTGGATGTCCAAGAAGACAATGACTCTAGAGATCCGACATACAACAAATATCACTCATGAAAAACCGGTGGAACAAGGTGACACAAACATTAGGATTACCGAGTTCAAAAAAAAACTAACCCAGTTTCGGACGACAATTTGACTGAGAATATGCCGAAACTTTAGATTTTCGGTGGAATTTTCATTTTTAAAACTGAAGGAGGATAGATTTTGAGCTTACCTGATAACCCGACCAGGCTTACTTGACTCGAGAGTGCTCGCTGGGATCTAATGGCGCTTTGACAATCACCAGAGGAAACAGATTAGAATCTCTGAGAATACGATTGACTGATGAAATCGCGAACTCACGGTTAACTCAAGAATCTCTGGGATTCATAATGACTCATCGAGGATTCAATGAAGGAGTAACCAGATCATGATGGCTAATGTACTTGCGACTGAAATGGAGGGAGGCCCCATGAAATCATACATGAAAATCATCGCCGTGTTTGGATTTTGAAAAGACCAATGTGGTTGAAAGGACACAGGGGCTTCAAAATTTTCGGATAGACACCACGAACGTGCATACCCTCCACCATGGCGAGCTTTCTGTGGTTATGTTTTAATCATTGCGCCAACTTGACAGCTGGCTCGTGCAAAATCACGGGCTTTCCATTTTTACCATTGAAACACTTTCGGTGGTTAATTGCCTTCTTGCTTCGAACCCTTAACTGCTAAGAACAAAGTTTTTCAGTGGTTAATGAGCACATTCGAGGCTCGCCTAAACCATCGAAACCTGATATTCTGAATTTTTCTTGACCAAACCAGATTCAAAATTTCTTTTGAGCTCATTTTCAAAATACAAACTCTCTAACCTACTTACAAAAATTTAAAAATAAAATTTAGATCACAACATATCACCTCAAAAAGAAAAAATCCACCAATTTATTTGAGGAGATAACACTGGCTCCTATTGGGGATGAACACCTCCCTGTGAAGTTTCAAGAACCAGAGAATCAATGCCTTTCCTGAAAAAGAACATAAAAACTAAACTATCTACTAGTGTTTCCATTGGGCATGGAGTTATTCAAAAATAAAAACTAAGACTAACATTACAATGTCTAGGCTTCACAACCTTAGACAAAATAGAGTTTTAAAAAACGACCGTTTACCGGGCCACTGAACATTTCTTCGCCTTCCAGATTCTGCAGTATAAAAGTGTTGTTATTCTATACTTGAGTAATCATGAAAGGACCTGTCCACACAGAATCGAACTTGTTATGATTTCCTTTATCCTATCTAAGAGCATCCCATTTTAGAACCCAGTCATCGATCTGAAAACAGTCCACCTTCGCCTTTCAGTCAAAATTCTTTTTGATCTTCTTTTGATGAGCCTCTGATCTGTCCACTAACTGTTCGCGAGCTTGTTACAGTTCCACCAAATCAAGCATCCTTCTTACCATGTCATTTGACTCTGTTTTCTCTTCCTGAAAGAACCTAGCCACTGGGAAAAGTAACTGAACAGGAAAAATAACATCAGTCCCATAAACCAATTTGAATGGGGAAGTTCCTATGGATTTTTTAATAGTTACTCTATCTGCTCACAGAGCAAATTTCAGTTTGGAATCCCAATTCTTTTTATTTTCCTCTAACAGTTTTCTTATGATTTTGATCAAGCTCTTATTGGATGATTCAGCTAAGCCATTACCTTGAGGGTAATAGGGGGTCGAGTGTACCATCTGGATGCCCATTGATTCACACATGTCTACCAATGCTTCTGCTTTAAACGCCACTACATTATTTGTTACCAACCCCTTGGGACAACCGAATCTGCTCAAAATATTTTCATAGAGAAACTTCATGACTACCTGGTGCATAGCATTCCGGGTGGGAATCGCCTCTATCCACTTTGTGAAATAATCTGTGGCTACCAAAATCCACTTGTGCTGACCACTAGATGAAGGATTTATCTCACCTATAAAATCTAAACCCCACTACTGAAAAGGTCCATTCACCACTATAGGTCTCAGGGGTAAAGATTTTAGCTGTTGCTTACCTATAAATCTTTGGCATTTGTCACAAGATTTGACGAATGCACACACATCTGAGAAGAGGAAAGGCAAATAGTATCCAACCTTTAGGATTTTATGGGGAGTGGTATTCTAGTAATGATGACCGCCACAAACACTTGAATGAAATTGCTGTGTCACTTCGACCGACTCTTCTTTATCTAAGCATCTGAGAAGCAAACCAGCAGGGTCTTTCCAATATAACAGATTGTTGTAAATGTAGAATTTGATAGCTCTGAGCTTAAGAGCTCGAGATTGAGTCATACTAAGTTCAGGGGGAACTTCGAGATTTTGCAAAAAATGTATAATACCTGAATACCATTCACAGGAAGACAAGTGCTCTGCCACTTGTTGACTGCTATGCTGTCCTTCCGCTGCCAACTCTGCCTGTAAATTTTCTGAACTTTCCCCTATAAAATTAATGTCCAGCAACTTATGATTTTCCTCTGTTAAAAGATTAGCAAGGCCCTGGCCTTTTACCAATTTGGTGGGCTTTACTTCAATATTGAACTCAATCATCTTTGCAATCCATCTAGCTCTCTTTCTGTCAATATCCGGCTGAGTCAAAACATCTTTTACGGAATATGAAGGGACATATGCGATGACCTTTGAGTGAAGAATATAAATTCTGAAGGATTTTAAAGCTTTTATGAGAGCATAAGCTTGTTTCTTGATAGGGTCATACCTTAATTTATTGTCCCTGAGTGTTTTGCTGAAGAAAGCCACGGGATGATCCAAATTGTCATCGTCTTTCTGTAGCAGAACTGTTGCCACTGTGTCATAAGAAGCAAAAGAAAAAACATAGAAAATCTTACTGTACTCTGGGCTGATCAGAGTTAGAGATTCCATGATCGTTTTCTTGATATCCTGAAAGGAGTTTCTCGCATTGTCTGTCCATTTTATCTCAGACCCCTTTTTCAGCATGCATGTTATGTGTTTGACTAATTCGACAAAATTTGGCACAAACCTTCTAACAAAATTTATCTTACAGAGCAGCGATTGAATGCCCTTTTTTGACCTTGGCAAGGACAGCTTTTGAATTGCCTCTACTCGTGTTGGATCAATCATCACACCTTCTGATGAGATGATGTGGCCTAAGAGCTTACCTTTACTTAGAGCAAACTGGGATTTCTTGGGATTCAATTAGATCCTGAACTGCCTGTATTTTAAGAACACTTTTTTCAAATGCTTCAGATGCTCCTCATGGCTGCTGGAATATATTGTGATGTCATCAAGGTATATGAGGACAAACTTGTCCTTTTCTCCCATGAAGGCTATGTCCATGGCCCTTTGGAATGTGGCCCCGACATTCATTAACCCAAATGGCATCTTGGAGTACATAAAGGTACCCCAAGGAGTAGTAAATGCAGTCTTCTCCTGGTCATCAGGGTGAACAGAAATCTGATTGTAACCGGAAAAACCATCAAGGAAATACATGACATTGGCCCATTGAAATCAAATCTCTGTAATACAAATCAAGCTTCATAGGATTCCTGCAGCATGTGTTTTTGGTGAAGTGTCTCTTCTGTAATATGTTTTCCCTATCACCTATTTTTTTCTTATGAATTATTCAATTGAAGATTAAGATTAGAATTTGTTTTAAAATACATTGTTTCTAGATTTGGATAATTTCTATGTTTTCTGCTAGAGGATTAGTTCCAGAATTCTTAACTACTTTGGTACAGTGTCCTTTTTGCTCACCTTTTCTTTCATATCATTCAATAATATCAAAGGATCCAACAAGGTGCCTACCCTTCCCTGTGAGTTTTTCCTATAGAAACTGTCTTGATTTGATCATGCCTCTTTGACTCCATTGCCCAATGGACCTCCTTCCTTGTTCTAGCCAACCAATTTAAAAAAACCAAATACCAATCTATCATAACTATTCTAATATCCATACTAAAAAAAAATTATATCAGATAGAGAGATCCCTCTCTGATTCTTGGAGGGCTAGATCCAAGAATCGAAGTGGTTTTGATGTGGCCTCTATGATTGCCTCCATGGCCTTGGGAAAATTACAGAGTTCTAACATAATGGTGAATCCACTGGGGAACTTTCTCTAGTAGTGCACTTCAAGTTCCAGATATGATCATTGATGGTGGACAATGACCATACACAAGAAGGCTGAAATATTTCACCTTGCTACTCCAATCAACTCCAGACAGTGCCAACTCAAAGACTCCACTGGAGGAAGAACTTGAATCATGACCAAGCAGCCTAGAAATATCAGGTACTCAAGCCCAAATTACATTCAAGACATCTTTGGTTTTATCTTTAATTATGTTCTATCTTATTCTAAACCTGATCAAAAGTACATTGCTGAAGATTGCATTGACCACCTGCTAATTGATGAGCCTCAAGAGACTAAGCCCCAAATTGTAGATCATGTACATACTCATATACATGTGCACATCCCATATACACCTTTAGAAATCCCAATGAGATACAAATCTCATGCTTTATCTCCTACCACTGCAAAAATCCCAAACAGATATAAGCCCCTAGATTTGCCTCCTATTCTCCACGACCTCCCTGCCAATTACATCAATAATCTGCCCAGGTTTGATGGAGAAAATACGAAGATCACTATTGAAAAACACGTTCAAATTCTTCAGGATTTTCTTGATCTGTTTGAGGTGGAAGAAGATGATGTATGTATCATAATTTTTTCCCTATCATTGCAAGGTAAAGTCAAAAATTGGTTTAAGAATCTTCCAGCTACAAGCATTTGTAGTTTCCATCAATTCATGCAAGTTTTCCTAGATTGATGGGTGATCATGAGAAATGTAGTTCTCATCCTAGAAGAATATGACCATTTGAAAAGGCAACCAGGGGAGACAGTACCTCATTTTTCAGCAAGGTTCAATAAGGTATATCGTGCAATGCTTGCTGATATAAGGCCACCCCCAGGATCAACTCACTTGCATTACCTAGATGCCTTTGATCCTAATATGGCATTCCAATTTCATGACAACAATGAGGAAAATGCATAAAATTTCAGAGTAAGGGAAAAATATTTGCCCTTATGTTTCTCTTCTTTTCAATTTTTGAGAGAAAATTGTAAGCAAGTTGTCAATAGTAGGTAGGGAGAATGTTCTGATCAATTAGTTGAAGATGCCATTGCTGATATGGAGGATGTTTTAAACCCATAATTACAACCCTTGACCTACTTTAATTTTCAAATTCTAGATGAAATCTTAAATCCCGAGACAAATTATGAGTTAATCTAAAATAAATCTATACCATTAAGCTTTAATTCATTTCAGTTTTTAAAAAATTATCTTGAGTATATACTAAAGGATAAACACACAGAAAATCAAAATGTTTCAGTGGAACCAATGCAATAGTCATCTCAATTCCTACAGGATCCAATATCTGATGTGTTGGATGACTTGTCTTTTCAAATTCATTTTCCATCATCCAGCTATGGGATGAAAAGATGTTATGATATTAACATGATCAGGCAGTCAGCTTCTTTGTCTTTTTTAGCAGAAGTCTCATTACAAATCCCATCATAACATTTGCAGCCATATCAGGAATTTTTTGAGGATCTAGACAACATAAATATAGTACCAAATCATGAGGTTGAATTGGTTGAATTCAAACATCAGGAGATGGGTCATGTCTATTATGATCCTATAGTTGTCTACATTGAGGAGCTATTGTTTTCAGAATTCCCATTGATTCCCAAAGTTTCTGGAATTGTCCACAGTCCTAGAACTTTGTGTTGTGAAGATCAAGACATAAAGCAATTCATGATGCCTATGCATGTTCTATTTCTGATATTGAGTGAAAAAATTGAAAGAGCAAAGCTACTAGAGAATTTGCTTGACTGGATTCACTGGCATTATTGTATCATTTAGAGCAACAAAATTATCAATAGTGTAGGGTAGGTAGAAGTTTTGAATAAGCTCAGTTATTTGAGCATCTTTTTTAGTATTGTATGGTTTCTAACAGAGTTTGTAGTTGAGGATATCTAGTTCAGTGTTCAGTCAAATCTGAGCTAGTTCAAAGATTGTAGCTGCAGTGATTCCATGGCCCAATAAATAAAGCACTGGTCTTCATGTTCATAGATATGAGATTCTTGACACCTCCTCATGAGCTGCCATCCCCAAGTGGAGCCTATGTTGGGGTCCTATAATCATAGGTAACTGGTTTCTTCAACAGTCTATTTGGCGTTTCTCCCACGATGAAGACATCTGGCTTACTGGGCTTGGTTGATTCCATTTCTTCCTCCATCCATTTCGCCCGATCCTCCATCACCCTGCTACATCCTTCATCCATTGCTGTGCCCTTCAGTTCCTCACCCTTCATTTCTTCACCCCTTCGCCAATTTTATCCTTGCATGAATAAACGAGCTTAGGAAAAAGGAAACAATAGGATTAATAATGTTAGTAATAAAATTTAGTATAGTTAGAATAGGTTAGACTAGTTAATTATTAATTAATTAATAATTAAGATTAATAATGTTAGTAATAAAATTTAGTATAGTTAGAATAGGTTAGACTAGTTAATTATTAATTAATTAATTAATTAATAATTAAGTTAATTGTTTAAGTTAGTACCTAGGTTAGTATTTTATTAATCAAAATTGTAATTAAATACTAATCGAAAACAACATTAAACATGAATTAATATAAAACAATTTAATAAAAAAACATATAAAAAAATTAAAACAAAATATAATAAACAATTAAAACAAAAAGCAAAAAACAAAACGTAAATACAAAAATTAAAACTAAACTAGTTAAAAAAAAAATTAATAAACAAAAATATAATACATATAATAACTTAAACAATAATAAAATGAAACTAGAAATGCCTAATAAACAAATAAAATTAATATACGTAAAACAACAAAAAATAATAATAAATAAATAAAAACCAAACAAAACAAAATAAACGCACCTTATGCACATATCCCAAAGCCAAATAAATCAACGCTCATGAATTAACTTGGACCCCCCCGTGTTTTTTGAGCTTTAATGAGGGGGGGGGGTCCAAGTAAGTGGTATTGGGTGGGACATTTGTCACTCGCTGATGAACTCAGACCCCCCCCCCCCCCCCCCC
>ML801148.1:83607-111437 GCA_009831015.1 Picea engelmannii | reverse complement strand
TCCTACCAAATGTACAACAAATTATACCAGATTCATAAAAGAAGAATTATGCAAGTAAAATTAAAATTTATCAATGAGTAATGCATAAATTCGAATTGAGTACCTTAATACTGATGCTAATTTCTGTTGTCAGCTACCTTCCTGCTGCTACCTACTACACAGTCCAGTCCTGTTGCAAACACAGAAAATAATTGCCCAAAACCTCTTGTCCACCCTGCCAACTAGGAAAACGACCTAGGTCTAGGATATCTACGGATATCCTAGCCCTCCGAGCCCAAAACCTCTAGCAACCCGGCGCCTTCCTGATCAATATGTCACAACCCAAAAATCCCATGCCTCAATCTGAGCACACCAATCTCCCAGCCCCTCTCGGCTCTCTCCCATAGCAAGAAAACAGTCCCTCCGTAGAAAAATGATGATCCCTCCTCCCAACTCCTTTCCCCTTCTTATTCCTCCTTCACCGCCTTTCCTCCCATTAAATTCCTTATCCCTCCATTTAATTACCCTTATCCCTTCATTAAATATATTATCCATGTATTGAATACGTTATCCCTTGTGGGATACGTAACTCAATTTTAAACATTATATTTTATTATCCAATTCTTATTTAATACTTTATTAATTAATGAATTAATTTAATAATCAAATTAATCATTAACCATATTGATTAAAGAGTTAATTATAGTTAAATTAATCATAATCAAGATTAACTAATTAATAATAAATAATTAGTTAAGGTTATTTTAATAAATAATTATAGTTTAGCTAATCTTTTAGGTTTACATTATTCAATTAATTATAATTTATAATCACGGGTCGTTACAAGGTCTGTGCCATATATGTCTTGTATTCCTATTCCCATGCAATGAATTCCACTACTCGCTCCTGGAGTAGTTCCATTTGAGACTGGCTCTCCTTTTTTTGCGTCTGCATAGTGGTGAGTTCTGCCTATAGTTTCTTCATGTCTTGCGCCCCTTTGATGTGCTCCGTGATTGACATTGTCTTCTTCTTCTGCTTTAGGTCTTGGATAGCTATGCTTATCCTTTGTTCTTCTTAGTCCCACTACTGGACCTACTGATCCTCTTTCAGCTTCATTCAGAGCTACGCTGCTTTGTCGAACAAGTTGTCTGCTGCGTGGACCTATCGTTCTAGCTCCTGTATCTACTTTATTTCCTCCTCCTTCCTTTGCTCCCTCACCTCCGGTGGAGTGGTAGGTATGACTTGCTCACGGATATTCTCAGTCTGATGTTGGTATTGATCGATTGGCTGCACAATATGATCAATCTTTTCTATCACTGAGAGTTCGGCCTCCTCCGCGATCTTTGGAATTTTCTCGTAGGCTATGACTACTTTCTGCTCCAATCCCTTCATGCGTTCCCTCTCCTCTTTGGTATCGAGCTTGGCCTACTCAAATATCAATTCCAAATCGTCTTGTTTATCCTTTACCTATTGTAGTTCTGTTTTGTCTATGCGTGCATGAGACAGTATCTCTTGTGTAACAATGACCTTCAGTTTGTATAGGGCCTTGGTTGGTATCCACGTCAATACCAACTGCAATTGTGCCAAATCCTTTAGAGGTGTTGATCTAGATTTATGCAGGAACACAATGAAATACAAAAATACACATAAGCGCAGAGATGCAGCGGAAGTAAAACTTCATTTCATTAACAAAAAATGACTAAAATATGCTTACAAGCAGAATGGAAATAAAATAGCTCGGGCACTGGTATCTTATCTCTGAGAAGAGATGTGGTGGATACTGGCCTCTAAAATCTATGTTACAATGAGGCTCGATGGCCTATATATTATTGAGAAACAATGGAAAACCTTAAACATCCAAAATCCTAACCCTAGGAGATGAAACGCTAGAATATGGGCCCCGTTGGGTTAAATTGGTACATCAATTTCCCGAGGTCGTAACTTTGGCATACTATCTCCGTTTGACACACATGATACATCGTTAGAAAGATCTGTCTGAGGAATACACTGCTAACTATGAATATTTTTATTGTAACAAACTCTTATTCGTCGAAGCATTCATGCCCAAAAAATGTCATTTAGGGCCTCAAAACGGCTATGGAAGTTTAGGACTAGGAAAACTACTAAAAATAGTAAATTGTGCTATAATTAAGGAAAATAAAAAAACTGAAAGAAAAAATGGTGTGGGTCCAAGTGGAATAGGCAGGTGGCCACCAATATCCACCTGGATCATTCCTCCCCCCTTAGGAAGCAATGGTCTCCATTGCATTGAGTTCCTCCATGAGATGAAGAAACTTCTATTGAACTTGGTCCTTGGTGAGCCACTTGCCCTGGTGAAGGAGTTGGCCTGCTTTGACAAATCGATATAGTAGGATCCTCTGCTGGCGGGTGTTATTGATCTGTGTGTCCATAATCCGATCAGTTGTGGTTTGTTCCATGCAATCTATATTTAACTATGTTGGTGTGAGTTGTTCTTCCATGTCGTATGTTTCTAGTGGAGGTGGAAAGTAGGGCTGAAGGCGGTCCACATTGAACATTGGGTGCAGACCAAGGAATGGTGGAATGCTGAGCTCAAAGGCATTGTCCCCTACATCCTT
The DNA here is from genome assembly GCA_009831015.1 of Picea engelmannii. Classification (NCBI taxonomy): domain Eukaryota; kingdom Viridiplantae; phylum Streptophyta; class Pinopsida; order Pinales; family Pinaceae; genus Picea; species Picea engelmannii. The sequence goes on along the minus strand of ML801148.1, from coordinate 108,861 downwards.
AGTGATGGTGTATGGCCCATATTGGAGTGGGAAAATCTTGTGGTAGGGTCCAACAAGGCACTCCTTTTACAAATGTAGCCACACTTTGTCGCTGACCTAGAATTTGTGTGGCACCCAATGTTGATCATGTCGTTGCTTGTACGTTGCATTGGCTCTGTCAAAAATGTCATGAAACTATTGGCGGATGTGCTGAATGCGCTCAATGAAGCTATTTTCCTTATCAAGCTCATACTAGACATGAGATGAATCTGCCTGAGTAGCTGCAAATGGCATGGCTACGTCAATGGCACATAGTTGCTGGAATCCCAAGCCCACATGAAAGGGGTTGTGGCTGGTTGAGCTATGGATAGCCCCGTTGTAGCTGTGTTGTACATAGGGGATGATCTCATCCCATATGTGTGGATGCTTTGAGTTGTACATGCACATAATGTGTACAATCATCCGATTGACAACCTCTTTCTGGCCATCAGTTTGCGAATGGAAAGTTGTGGACTTGGTGAGCTTGGTTTTCAACATCGACTAGAGGTTGGACCAAAATTTACTGAGGAACCTGCTATCCCGATCTGAGATGATATACTGTGGGATCCCAAAGTGTACCCACACTCATTCAAAGAAGAGTTTAGTAGTGGCTTCTACTATGATTTTCTTCTTGCAGTCCATCATAATGGACATCTTCGAGAATCTGTCGACGACCACAAAAACACAGTCATTGCCATGATTAGTAGAAGAAAGGCCCGACATGTAATCCATGGAGATGGATTCCCAAGGTCGACTAGGGGTATGAAATAGAGTATAGAGGCCTTTCTTCTTGATGGTCGGTTTGGTAATGGCGCAAACAATGCAAGACTTTATGTACTTCCCGACATCCCGTCGAAGGTTCAGCCAATAGAAATACTTTTGCAGTATTGCCATGGTTTTCTTGACCTTGAAATTCCTAGTGACCCGACTGTAGTGCACCTACCAAATCATCTTTGAACACTCACTTGAAGGAACACAAAGGTGTTCTAGGTGACATAGCAGGTCATCTTGGAGGAGAAAATTAGGAACTTGCTTACCCTCCAAGAGCGTATTGTATGTGTGGTCAAATTCTGGATCACTTTTGTAGAGAAGCGGCCAATCAGAAGTCTCTTGCCCACAAGAGTTTAGCACTGTGGTTAGAGCCATGATAGGTGGTCGGTTGAGGCAGTCTGCAACATTATTTGTGCTTCCTTTCTTGTACTTAATGTTAAAATGAAACTGTTGCAGGTATGTGGACCACTTATGATGGCGATCATTCTGTAACTTCCCTTGTGTCTGTATGAACTACAAGGGTCAGTGGTCTATGTGGATAACTATTTCCTTTCCAAAAATTTAATGCTTCCATTGTCAGAAATCCTGCAAAATGGAATACATATCGTTGTCATAAGTGGGATACTTTTAGACTGTGTCAGAAAGTGTCTCGCTATGATATGCCACTGGATGCCCTTATTGAGTAAGGACTGCCCCAATAGCATAGTCAGAGGCATCTGTCTTGATCTCAAATGGTTGTTTCAAGTCTAGTAATGTGAGTGCTGGTGCAGAGTAGAGGCGATGCTTCAAATCTTTGAATTCCTTCTGTTGAGATTCAGACCAAAAGAAGTTTTCTTTCGCTCCTCCCTTGGTGACTTGACTCAAGGGCCAAGTGATATGAGAGAATCCCAACACGAACCTGCGATAGAAATTTACAAGACCCAAAAATATACAAAGCTCTGTTAGGGTGGATGGGGCTGGCCAATCCAAAATGACTTGGATCTTGGCTAGATCCACATGCACCCCCCACTCATCAATAATGTATCCCAGATATTGAATCTGGGTCATGACAAAAGTACACTTCTCCAAATTGGCACACAACTTGTGTTGTTGCAGTGTTTGGAGGACTTGTCGGATGTGGTGGAGGTGCTCTTCCCAAGTTTGGTTGAAGATCAGAATGTCACCCAAGTAGACCACTACAAATGAGTTTGTGAATGGTCGCAAGATGTCGTACATTAGTCTCATCAAGGTTGCAGGGGAATTCGTCAACCCAAAAGGCATGACCAGCCATTTGAAAAGAACCTTCTTGGATTTGAAGGCAGTGTTCCACACATCAAAGGGTTCGATTGGTACATGGTGATACACAGAATTCAACTCGATCTTGCTGAAATATTTTCCCCCCTTGAATTGGTCCAGAAGGTCATCAATCTGTGGTATCAAGTACCTATTCTGGACAATGATCTTGTTCAATGCCCGATAGTCAATGCAGAGTCTCCAAGTCCCATCCTTCTTCTGCACCAACACAATCAGGCTCCCATAGGGTGATGAAGTCGGTCATATGTGACCTTTCTACAACAAATCCTGAATTTTCCTCTTCATTTCTTCATTCTCTAGAATAGAGCAACGATATATTGGTCCATTGGGAAGTGACACACCTGGGGTCATATCGATGGGGTTCTTGACCTAACAGTGTAGAGGCACCCCTGCAGGGGAGGTGAATATGTCCTCGTACTCCTCCACGACCTTATCCATCTGTTGTTGTCATGCAGAGGGGCCCTATCTGGAGGTCATGGCCACAGTCTTCTTCTTTCCCTGAGGGTGGATCATCAGGATTTTTTTTTTCCTAGTTTTGGCAATGAGCTTACTACATTGTTTCACAGTCCAAAGAGAGGGATGTAGGTGGTGCTATTTCTAGTATCCTGTACATATTATTGCCCAAAGTAATAATAACAGTACGAGGCCTGAAATCATATAGATCATGTCGCTTCCATAAGTATGGTTGGCCTAATAATACATCAGAAACATCAAGAGGAGCAATGTCACATAATACCTCATCCGTGAAGGACTTGATGTTATAGGGAAGGCGCCATTATTGGTTGACGTAGAGGTCTCGTCGTTGGTGCAGCCACTCGATGGTCTATGGTTGTGGGTGTGTTGTGGTAATCAAGCCCAACCATTTCATGACCTCTACTGAGATGAGGTTATTCTGGCTCCTGCTGTCTACAATGAACTGCAACGGGGAACACTTTACCCACATCTGGGAATGGAAGAGGTGCTCCGCCTCCTCTGGATCTTCTGGTTCCTTCTTCTGGATATTTGTGGTGGCAATGGTGGTATTGGGCTCCGCATCAATAATCTATTTCCCCCTATCATTCCCCTTGTCAGGTTCTGATTCATATTCAGAGCCTGCATCCAATTCAAAAGCCTTCAACTCAGCTACTAGTGTTTGCTTGGCCCAACACTCACTTGTGTTGTGAGTGGAGCTCTTATGGAACTCACACCACTTCCTCGTGTCCTTTTTTTCACTTTGTGATTTTTTTCTTTGCATGCGGCTTTGGCAGGTTGTCCTAGGTTGCCCTGCCTTGGCTTGGTCCTTTGTTCGACAGTTTGGGGGTACCTTTCCCTTGATTTTGATTCACAGACCCAAAGTCTCTCTTCTTTTGTTTGAACTTCTACTCAATCTTGGCATCATACCGGTATGCCACACCAAGTGAGGATATTTCGAGGAATTCCATTTCCTCCTGAATGTATCTATGAAGACAATTGCGGTACTTTAACACCAATTTTTTCTCCAAATCTTTGATACCCAACTTTGTGCATAAGGTATGGAATAGATTCGTTAGCTCATGCACTTCTTGGTCCCTTTGCTGCCACATTGTAGTCCATTGTATGCATTTGTCCTCATAGCTCCACATGGGATAATATTGTTCCTTGATGGCGTCTCGGAAATAATTCCAAGTGGGTGTGACCGAGAACAGAGAGGGTTCCCCCTCACTCTGTTGCTCCCAGTAGGTTTCCCACCAGTCGTTGACATGGGGGGAAATGTTAAGGAGTGAAAAAATATTCCTTTCTCAGTCGAAAAAGTAATGAACCAAGAAATATCCTTCTAACAAATTCAACCATCTATCAATGACATCTACATCTATTTGGCCCTCAAATATGGGAATGTCAAAGTTTACTTGTACTTTAAAAGGAGTGGCACCTCCAAAGTGGTTGTTGGATGTAGATGTGCTGCCAGTGGGTAGCCATTGAAGGATCTGGGCAAAGTTGTCCATCATCGCGTTCCTTTGTTTCTCGAGGGCCTCTTCGAGCAATAATTTGATAGGATCTCTTGCTCCCTCATATTTCTTTTCTTCCCCCATGGGCAGTCGTTGGGGTTTGCAAGGTTGTTCTTGCAATGGTTCAACCAGATCGATCCCTAACTCCTTATACCTCGACCTCGTTGGGGACATGCAAAGAAGTATCGAGAAAGAGAAGACTGCTTTGATACCACTGATCCAGATTTATGCAGGAACACAACAAAATATAAAAACACACATAAACGCATAGATGCAGTGAAAGTAAAACTTAATTTCATTAACAACAAATGACTGAAATATGCTTACAGGCATAATGGAAATAAAATAGCTTGGGCGCTGGTAGCTTATCTATGAGAAGAGATGTGGTGGATACTGGCCTCTGAAATCTATGTTACAATGAGACTCGAAGGCCTATATATTATTGAGAAACAATGGAAAACCTTAAACATCCAAAAACCTAACCCTAGGATATGAAATGCCAGAATATGGTCCCTGTTGGGGTAAATTCGTACATCAATTTCCCGGGGTCGTAACTTTGGCAGACTATCTCCGCTTGACGCACGTGATACATCGTTAGAAATATCTATCCAAGGACTACATTGCTAAAAATGAATAGTGATTCCGAAATAGACTCATATTCACTAGAGCATTCATGCCGGAAAAACGTTGTTTAGGGCCTCAAAACGACTTTGGAAGTTCAAGGCCCGGAAACCTGCTAAAAATAGTAAATTGTGCTACAATTAAGGAAACTGAAAAAACTGAAAGAAACAATGGTGTGGGTCCAAGTGGAATAGGTGGGTGGCCACCAATATTGACCTAGATCAGGTGTATTCCCCACGATTTCGTCCATGCGCAACATGTTGGGTGTAATGTGAAACGTTGCACTCAGCTATGGTATTGTCTAGACTGTATCCTGCTCGCTTGCTTCATGTTCTCCTCATGTTTGTGATGCTGATGGTCTCATTTATATGTTGTTGCCGACTGTATGTGCTTCCCTTATCTGCCTGAGGACCTATCGCATGTCTGCAAACTCTTCTTTAATTTGTCCCTTTGACCCATAACATTCTCAAAATCCTCGAATGTGCTATCCTGGACCAATTGGGCTACCATTTCTACATCATCCTTTGTGATCGTGTATTCTGGAGGTTTTCTATGAACCTTCATATTCTTGTGCACACCACCCATCTGAGTAGTTGACCACTTAGTCAATCCTGGTGCTTGTGGAGTAGGACTTGGTGTAGTCCCCTGCGCTACCTTGGTATTTTTCTGCTGTACATGGGCCGCCTAAATATTTTTCTTCTTCCTTGTCTAGACTCCTATATTTGATGTCCCCCCTTTCTTATGCTTTGGTTTTGTCTGGTCGGTCCTTGGTTTATTGGGCGCTATGACTTCCTATGGTTGTGCCTATTATTTCCCTACCTCCTTAGCATGTGCAAGTTCCTGCCTTGCCTCCTCCTCCTCTACCCCTGCAGGTATGTCTCGAGTGAGGAATGGAATCCTCCATTCGTCTTCGTAATCCTTGATGACCATTTCTATGTCTCCCTCCATGATAGAATAACATAGTTGTAGGCATTTCTTGTTGGGGTCCTTCCGCGCCTGGATCCACATCACATGTCTAATGGAATTGAAGTTAGATATGCCTTGGTAGTTCTCCATAGCATGCAGTGTTATCCTCCAATTGTTGGCGATGGTCTCCTGTAGGTCGCGAAGATATCCTTCGAATATGATTTCATTCATTTTTCTATTCTTGGCATCCTAAGAAGCTTCAAGTGATAAGTATCTTGCTTCATGATTGGGTTTGGGTTTGCTGGTGAAGAATACATAGTTTGGTTCCTTCCATCCCATAATGGCTATTAGCTTGATCAACCATGAATAGTGAAATTATGTCCCCAGATCCTGCGCATCCTTGTAGTCATCTAGAAATAGATTCAAAAGATAAGGGGACCAACTGATTGTGGTGCCCTCGACACATTGTGCTGCAAATGTGACAACCCCAGTTGAAACTTCCTCCTTGCGACATTTTCTGAGCAACTTGCAAGACATGATTTTTGCGGCCATTTTTGTCGCAATGTCCTTGATCCATTTGATAATGATTCCACGCGTTCCCCTTTCAGTGTCATAATTCATTTTCGTCTCCTCAACGAGTGATTTCTCCCTTTTTTTGTCCTCGAGGAACTGTGCGGGATCCATGCCCCACGATGGCAGCCCTGTGATGTGGACAATGAGATCTACGTCTATTGAGATGAGTTTGTCCAACCACAAATCTCCGCCATGTGTGACCACCATCAGCTTCTTGACATAATTGTTTACATACTATCCTCTGCCAAAGTGTGTTAGGTCCAACATACCTAAAATCCCAGTTTTTTCCAGTCCTGCTGCCCACTGGACTGGTGTATGAATAGGTTCCCCAAATTGATCTACACCCCCTGTTTGTAGGTAGACTTTCTTCGGGAACTCCGGGAACTTGTCCATGTTCATTACATCATGGAATGAGTACTTTAGTTTCTCTACATAACCTAACAAATTTTCTTTTACCTGTACCCCTTCTGGTATGCGTGGAAAAACAATTATTGCGGCGGGTTGTCTGTGCGGTGACCTAGGTACTTGTTGCTTGTCCTTTCTTAGTGGTGGATAACTTGAGGTTATAGAATCCATTGGTTGTTCTTTGACATACTATTCTGGTCGACGTGTGACATATTCCACTACTCCCTCCTATGGGTGTTCCAACATGATTATCTATGACTCGTTTGGCTTGACCACTTCTTCTTGATTTGGAGCCATCCCATTGACTCTCGGAGCTTCTTCAGGGTTTTTTGGTTGTGCTTGACTGCTTGCATCCTCATTCTATCATCCCTACCCATCTTTTGGCCTATCAATGTCCATGCCCACATGTGTTGTCTGTTGGGTTTCTTCTACCACGAGTGTTGGGATTCTTGGTTTTGTACCTGGTGATGGGATTTCCTCCACATTGATGACTTCTGGCAGCTATTGTTTTCTTCCTTTCGATTGCATTTGTGCTCTGGTCTTAACTATGGGTTTTCTGGCAGTCTTGCTTGGTTCTTCTTGTTTTGGTGGTGCCATGGTGGTAAAATTCGATCTTCTGTTGAGCTCAGTAGCTTCTGCAACCTCTGTAAACTTCATTTTATGCTTCATATGATCTATTGCTCTCTGCCTCTTTCAATTTCACACTAAGATTTTTTCTCTTGAATCCTTTCTTTGTATGGGCATCATGTGTATCTTGTCGAATACGTTACCTTTATTACAGATTCAATGAACCTCTGGTTCATTCATACTCACCATTACTTTCCCTCATGTCTCTAGTTGATGCAATTAATGTGACGTCCCATCAGTCATTTTCGACATTCAATTCTGCTAGCCTCCATCACTTAACACTTCTTTTTTCGTCTTCGCCTTTCCCACTAATTTTCATGTTGAACTGATCGTTGGCCTTGTCTTTTTCAGTCTCATATTCCAAGTGTTTGTTCTCCTTTTTTTTTTTATGAATGCACAATGACTTTCAAGTTGTGGGTGGTCGACTATCCTTGTACAGCTTCATTCAACTCCCATTGATCATTCCTCTAAGTTTTGTTCCTCCTAAGTCCCTCAACTATACATCTCCCCCATCTGTGATAGTTTTCACTTCGTACAGTCCTAACCAATGCATTCTGAGTTTTCCTAGATGCTGCATGGCTTTGCTATCATACATCAACACTAAGTATCCTTCCTTTTAAGTTTTCTTCTTAATATGTATGTCATGCCACACTTTGTCCCTTACTTTCTGAACTTGTTGGTGGAGCCCTGCTAGGATTCTATATTCCTCCATGATCATTAGTTGATTCAACCTATCCTGTACTATGCCTCATTCTATCATGTTTGTAATTTCCGCTACGTGCAAACTGGGTACCACAAATTCTAATGGAAACACTGCTTATTGTCCATATACCAATCTGAATGGTGTGTGTCATGTCAACTTCTTGCATGTAGTCCTATATGCCCACAATACAGTTGGTACTTTGAGGTCCCAATCATCCTTGTCGACATTACAGATCTTCATCAATGCATTCTCAAGGATTTTATTAAATGTTTCTACTGTTCCATTTTCTTGCGGATGATATGGTGTACTCTTTTGATGGTGGACTTCAAATTCCTCATTCATAGCCTTGATGGTACTATTAATGAAGTGAGTGCCTTGGTCGCTCATCAAAATTCTTGGGCAACCAAATCTAGTGATTACTTGTTCAAATATAAAGTGTGTTGTTGTTTCTACGTTGCAATATTTGATTGGTGATTCTTCTTCCCATCTTGTTAGGTATTCGTTTCGGTGATAATGTACCTTTTTCCTGTCCTCTTTGTTGGTGGGTTAATTGGCCCCACAAAATATATTTCCCATTTGTCGAATACCTGCAACGTTACATGTGGTCGCAGTGGCATCTCATCCCTTCTATTGGGTTTACCAACCCTCTGACAGACATCACATCTCTAGTAGTACTCCTTCGACTCTCTATGAATGGTCAGCCACCATAGGCCTTCACGCAATACTTCTACGCAATATATTTGCATGCCTAATGTCCTCCTACTATTCCATCATGGGATTTTACTAAAACCCTTGGTATTTCATGTTATAGCACATATCTTCACAATATGTTATCTGCGCCCATTTGGTTTAAGTGTCCTAGGATCAACTAATAGTCTGCAACTCAGACTACCAAGTTTTTCTTCTATGTGGTGTTATATTCCTGTGGCATAGTACATGTACTCAAGTACTAGATGATATCTACAAAGTATTCATCAACGATCTGGATTGAAAATAACTGTGTGTCATGAAAGTTGTCCTTTAAATTTGTAGGTTCTTCTCCATTCATGACCCTTGATAGGAGGTCAGGTCTTCCATTTAACTTCCTTCGCTTGACTATTACTTCAAAATCAAATTCTTGAAATAGGAGTAACCATCGAAAAATTATCCCCCCCAACACTAGCTTGTTGACTAAGTATTTAAGAGCTGAGTGATATGTGAACATCTTAAAATGTTTTCCCAGTAAGTAATGTCTGAACATCTATAGTGCATAGACCATAACTGGGTCTTCCCTCTATGTAGTATTATAGTTATGCTATGATTCTGATAGTTTTCTGCTCGCGAATTCTATAAGATGATCCAAATCTCTTGCTCCTAGTTGCACCAAAATAGATCCAAGTGTTATGGTTGATGCATCTACATGTATGAGGAATGTCTTCCCCCAGTTTGGAAATACTAGTATTGGCATGGTGAGCATTTTTTCTTTCAATGTATTCAGACCGTGTTGACAATCTTCATTCCACTGAAACTTTGTATCTTTCCTTAACATTTTCTCCATTGGTGCGGTGATCTGTGCGTATCCTTTTATAAATTTTCTGTAGTATCCTATGTGTCCCAATGTTTCCCTTACTTGAAGAACTATTTTTGGTGGTGGAAAGTTAACAATTACTACAATGTTTGTAGGATCTACTAGTAAGCCTTGTTTGCATACTATATCTCCCAGTAGTATCCCAAATGGTGTTCTAAAGATACATTTCTTGATGTTTAATGATATCTGGAACTGCCTACACCTTTCTAACATCAGCCACAAGACCTCGACATGGTATTTCAACATGATATATAATGTCCAATCATCCAAGTATACTTCTAGAAACTGGTGGATAAATTCTTTAAATGCAGCTATGACTACTCTGGAAAATATTGTTGGTGCACTCTTCAGTCCAAACGACATGATTGTGTACTGGTAGGATCCCCATTCCGTAGCAAACATGGTCGTGTATTTGTCTTCCTGTGCTATCTTGATCTGGTGGTAGCCTGATAATCCATCGATGAATGAGTAAACTTTGTGTCCTCCTACATTCTCCAACACTTCATCTGTGAAAGGTGTAGGGAACAGGTCATGTAGGCATGCATCGTTCAACTTACTTAAGTCGACCCCTATTCTTATCCTGCCTTATTTTTTCTCCTGAACTACCATCGAGCTTATCCATTCTGATTCTTCCATAGGTTTTATGATTCCAGCTTCGAGCATTCTATCTATCTCAGTTTTAACTTTCTATTTATATATGGAGTTTAGTCTGTCTGGTCACTGTCTAATCGGTCTCACTTCAGATCTGAGTGGTATCTTCATTTCACCTATCTCTCCCTCTATGCCCTTCATTTATGTAAATGTTGTAGGGAATATAACGTTGTACTTGTGTAGTAACTTTGTTATGATTTCTACTATTTTCTCATCCCAGTAGTCTCCAATGCTGGCCATTTTGGGATTCTCCACTGTCCCAATGTTGACTTTCTTCACTTTGATTGACACAACAATTACTTTTGATTCTAGAGGTGGACATTCCACTTCTCTTTCTCCTTCCACTTCTTCGATCTGAATATCACAAAAATCATCTTCATCTGGTGCTTCTTCCTGCACATGGTAGCATGACAAGAGTTATTTCACTGTGTGTCTGTTCTGTTGTTGTTCTTTTGTTATGAGTTTGAATTTTGGTTGCGTAATGAATACCATCCCTCTTATCTGTTTAAGTGTTGCATCTATGCTGGGATTCTCATGCTCGAATGATAAAGTGACTCTAAAATTCTATTTCAATACTGTCCAACTCGCAGTTCTTGGTTTGTATACCAGTTTGCTGGTATGCATTCTAAGGTATGTATGAAATGTTGGGGCCATTCCTCTGGGGTTGTCAGTTTCCACAATGCTTTTCACTTCTCCAAGTGTTTTGTTGGTGCCCCCTGTACATTGTATGTTTTCTACTAGTTTCTTCTCTATTCTGTGCCAAACCTTATGCGTAGTAACCACTTGCATTGGTACCAGTCCTTGATTGTTTCTTTATGTGCACCCCACCATCTTGCAGGTGTGTGTTGTAGGAAAATCTCCCTGCGGACAGGTAGATCACCTCTAGAGCTTGACCTTAACTCTAGACAAAAAAATGCTTAACATGGACACTGACTTCCTTTCAAATATATCTAAACTAACACATGAGAAGGAAGGATGACAGAAGTACCTTTTTATCGACGTTTGTCCCTACATGCTCCGAGTTGTGCTCCAATCCTTTTCTCCTCGCTAGATCCTGTGGACAAAAAAAGATACGACCGCTTCCTACTCTATTGATATTAGCTTGAAAACAGATCTATCAACTAATGATAAGTTCATGTGACATCAGACACAAACTAGAAAGAAACAGGCGAAGCGTGTCATATTGATGAGAATAACGACAGCAGTACTTACAATCATAGATGTGAATGCGACAGCTTCACCAAGTCCCCTTCATCTAACCCTTGCCTGAAAGCTCCACAACCTAGATAATAGCAGCTTCACTGATCACTCTCCTTTGGCTGACTCTGAGTTTCCTCCAAGATCATAAGTTTCATAACTTCAATTCTTCCCCCAATCAGCTCCAAAACCACTTATGAGATCAAAAGTTTGGTGTAATTCTCCATTTTCCAGTCCCCTTTCACCAATAGAAAGCTTGTTTATATAGCCTTGGAGAGGCTCAACAATCTTGAGATATCCTTGGGGAAGGTGAGGATTTTCCTCCTTCAGTTGAGGACCTGCCCTAGGATCATGGTTGGACTAGGGATTTGAACCCAATTGCTTTCCAAGAATGAAAATATGCTTCCCCCATTCATCTCAATAGTTTAACAACCACCCAAAATAGGTAGCGCTCCATCAAAAGGGCCATCAGAGCGTTGTAGGACTCCCTGAGAAGCTTTAGGGGGCGCTAGTGCTCTCAAAATCTATAGCGCTCCCTCAAAAGGGCTAGGGGAGCGTTATAATTCTCCCTGACAGTGTAAGGGGGAGCGTCGACGCTCCGAGACAGTGTAAGGGGGAGCACTTCCCTCCAAAAACTCGGTTTTTGAGGTGCTTTCAGATGGAAAAAGGTTTGCAAGCCTGCTGAATCATTTCTCCTCTTCCATATCAGATGTTTGAGGTGTTTCAAGTGTCCTTCTCATGTCGTTATGGGCACGACATAGGCCTCATGGCAGTATGCTCTCTTGTGACACTTGTGAGCAACATGCGACACTTGCGACCTTGTGAGAAAAATGTGACACTTGCGACACTATCAAAGTGAGTAATTTTGATGTGTAACAGATTTCCCCCCAAAGTATGAAGTTAGAAGATAGGAACTGATTACTAAAATACTTTGTAGATGCTCAAGAAAGGGTATAGACTCGGAGAACCTGAAAAAAGCTGCACACAAACATCCAACAAATATCATGACATATTTCAAAACCCAAGGCAGGCATACCTATGCTTGGGTGATCAAGACTTTGCAAGATATGGCTGCCATAAAATACACTGCGGATACATAATTTTATTGATAAAAAGGTATAGCCACCGAAGATACAATGTGGATCTATACTCTGATGACTTGGACTGATTGTAGCCACGAAGAATACACAGTGGATCTACGAGATGACAAGACATAGCCACGACCAATACAAAGTGGATCTATGTTACAGTGTATGTGTTCTTTGTCCAATAGAAATTCCTTCGCAGCCCGGGCAAAGCATATATCAAAGTGATTGCTCAACCCAGGGTCTTCTTACCAATCGCAATATGGTACGAATATGACTATGTGAATAGATGTCCTGATGTCGAACATGGCAGAAACCACTTTATTACCGGTCAATGGTGTAAACCGTTAACAAGTGCGAGGGAGATCACCATTAATGTCAATGATTCCCAAGGTACCCTAGTACATTCTAGCGAATGTGAATAGATGAGCTGAGGTCTAACCTCTATGGAATCATTCGATCAGAGGTCAATGATGTAAACCTACTATCGAATGTGAGGAGGCCTGCCATTGAGGCATGCAAGTCCCAAAGTACTAACTGGTTTCTAAGTCTAATTCCCGGATAATGTGCTAGAGTCGACAGGAATAGACTCGTCGAGGGAGGGCCTTGATGTATCCCGCATCAACGATACGAAACAGACATGGAGATGTAATTGGTAGATCAAATGGACATGGACTGACAGAGGTTTTGAGGCAAGATATTTGGGATGGATGACTCTCGAGGCGGGTACTTCCCTTGAACACTGAGGCACAACAACAAAACATGACATGGACCAAAACTATGCAGTGGGTATTGGTGACTTGTTGTCAGGTGACCCAAAGGAGCGAAAGGAACTCAAAGGATTGGCTCAGTGCATAGGTTCAGTGGATTATGATATGTGCAAAGTGACAAAGTGCCATGTTCAAGGGCGACTCTAAGAAGTGTTGGATGATGTTCTAAAGAGACTGCTTGGCTTGCTCCTTTCAATTTTTTCCCCCATCCAGATAGATGAATACCTCTTTTTGGTTTAACGAGCTCGAGGAGGATAACACGTGCTCGATATAACTCACCTTCAGTAAGTTCCTCTTCCTTTGTTTAACGAAACGGAAGAGGTAATGGTTCAGTCCCATGTGAGCCTGTCGATGTGTGCTTTAACGAGTCCAAGGACAGAAAAATCGAAGGTTTTTCGGGATTATAGAGTTTGGAAAAACACTTAAAAGAGAACTCTCTCAGTTCCTTTTTCATACAGTAGTCTAACGAGACCAAAAAAGGGGTAAACTATCGCTCGAAATATTCCCTTTCTGACCTTTTAATGAGTGTGAAAGGAAGCAAGGTCACTCGACAATCTTTTCATATTTAGAGAGTCTAAAAAGGGTTTAAAGGAGACTCCAGGGGGTTTCTTTTTCGTGTGTTCGTATCCATACGGGTCTGAAAAAGAGATAAAAGTTTACCTGGTTGCATTCTCATGTATTTATGAGCACTAGAAAGAACAAAGACTAAGCTCGGTATGCCCCCATCTTTAAAGCTGGTGGCTTGCTCCAGAATGATCATCAAAGACTGGAGACATGCCCCCCAAGCTTCAATTCATTCACTGACTTTGAGGTTGTCACCAATTTTTGTGCTAGATGGAGAAAAAGGATATAGGTGGATGAAATGAAGGTTCAAAGATGAGAACTAATGAAAGACTCAACTCGACATCTACGAGATCTAGCAAAAGACTCAACTTGAAGGGAGAGGTGATTATTTCATTTTGTAACGATCTTGACACAGGAAAATAACTATGCTCAAGGTTCTGGGTTCAATCCCCAGATTACTGTTTCACTTTTTAACGAGCTTGATACAGAGAATAAAACTATGCTCAAAGCCTCTGTTTCATTTTTTAACGAGCTTGCCACAGAGGAGAGAAACTATGCTTGTTATTCCCCCGGGATGAAAGCTAGTGGCCTCTGTTTCATTTTTTAACGAGCTTGCCATAGAGAAGAGAAACTATGCTCGTGTTTCTTCTTGATCATGGCTTCCGAGAGGATAATGCTCTGGAAGGATACCATGTCAAGGGACAAGACTCGGTCATGGCTTCCAAGAGATCTTCACTGGATGGAAGATAATCACTCGAGGAGGGACACAGGTCGAGGGTCATGATAGGAGTAAGGAGATCAGGCTCCAATAATCCTACCGAAGAAATCACCATGTCAATGACTGGATCCAAATCGTTGGAAGTTGAGGTCTTCCTTTCAAATCTATATAAACTAACACATGAGAAGGAAGGATGACAGAAGTACCTTTTTATCGACGTTTTTCCCTACATGCTCCAAGTTGCGCTCCAATCCTTTTCTCCTCGCTGGATCCTGTGGACAAAACAAGATACGACCGCTTCCTACTCTATTGATATTATCTTGAAAATAGATCTATCAACTAATGATAAGTTCATGTGACATCAGACACAAACTAGAAAGAAACAGGCCAAGCGTGTCATATTGATGAGAATAACGACAACAGTACTTACAATCGTAGATGCGAATGAGACAGCTTCGTCAAGTCCCCTTCGTCTAACCCTTGCCTGAAAGCTCCACAACCTGGATAACAACAGCTTCAATGATCACTCTCCTTTGGTTGACTGTGAGTTTCCTCCAAGATCATAAGTTTCATAACTTCAATTCTTCCCCCAATCAGCTCCAACACCACTTATGAGATCATAAGTTTGGTGTAATTCTCCATTTTCCAGTCCCCTTTCACCAATAGAAAGCTTGTTTATATATCCTTGGAGAGGCTAAACAATCTTGAGATATCCTTGGGGAAGGTGAGTATTTTCCTCCTTCAGTTGAGGACCTGCCCTAGGATCATGGTTGGACTAGGGATTCAAATCCAACTGCTTTCCAAGAATGAAAAGATGCTTCCCCCATTCATCTCAACAGTTTAACAACCGCCCAGAATAGGTAGCGCTCCCTCAAAAGGGCCATCAGAGCGTTGTAGCACTCCCTGAGAAGCTTTAGGGGGTGCCAACACTCTCAAAATCTATAGTGCACCCTCAAAAGGGCTAGGGGAGCATTATAATGCTCCCTGACAGTGTAAGGGGGAGCGTCGAGCTCTGAGACAATGTAAGGGGGAGTGATCCCCTCCAAAAACTCAGTTTTTGAGGTGCTTTTAGATGGCAAAAGGTTTTCAAGCCTGCTGACTCATTTATCCTCTTCCATATCAGATGTTTGAGGTGTTTCAAGCGTCCTTCTCATGTTGTTATGGGCACGACATAGGCATCATGGCAGTATTCTCTCTTGTGACACTTGTGAGCAACATGCGACACTTGCGACCTTGTGAGCAAAATGTGACACTTGCGACCTTTGTAATGACGACACTTGCGACACTATCAAAGTGAGTAATTTTGATGTGTAACAGTTTGGCCTTGAGTGTTATATCGAGTGCTAAGAGTCTTTGATTTTCTACAACTTCATCCTCGTATTGTGCCAAGAATACTTATATATCATTTACTCCATGGAATCTGGGTGGTTCCCTTATCTCCATACCTACCCATATTACTGCGCGGTCTATTCTTGCACATCTTCTTGTGGAAACTTCGTGTAGCCTTTGTTGTCAGTTTTCTAAACATGTATCTGAGTCTGTCGCACATGAAGTAATTCTTTGCCAACTAAGTATCCCATCTGCAGTTGGGTTTATGTAATCCTCATTGCACACAGTTGTTCTGTACAACTGGTTGATTTCCTCCAAGTCTAAGAAACTAGGTTCTACAAACCTTTTCCCTTCTGATGGGTCTAATGGTGCGATGAACCTGTAGTCTCATAACTCAAATGTCATTTTTCGTGTCTTTAAATTGATTATGGCCTGGTTATCAAACACCCAATCCAAGCCAAGCAATGTTGGATATGGTGTCCTGTCGTTTACTATTTCAATCACTTCAAAGTCTGCTTTGGTGTGCACTCAATATAGATCTAATGTCACTCCTTTCAGTCTACCAATTGGCACAACTCTGTGTTGGTTTGCTAGTTTAAGCTAAACAGGTGAATATCCTAATGTGGGCTCTCCCATACATTTCCATGTTTTCTTGGGTAATACATTAACTTTAGATTGTATATCCACTATGATATCTCCCATGTTGAAATATCTAATGTTGGCATTTAGCCTGAACTCCCTACTTGTTCTTCTCCTTGTATGTAGGTGATTGATTGTTTTTTGTTATAGTTTTCCTTCTATCTCTATGCTACATCTTTCTAATATATTTTTCAATATTTTGATAGAGGACGGGTCATTCAATAGTTTTACACATGATTTGAAAAAGCCTTTGATTGTACTTGTCCCATGGGCTGCATTTCTTTGGTATGATCCAACAATGGAGGCATATCGTACTCTGGCGCTTCCTTTCTCTGCTGCGAAGTTGAAGTCGACGCAGTGTATTGCTTCAAGAATTCTTGCCAGGCTTGCTTAAATGTTTCCTTCTCGTTCTACACGTCAAACTATCTCCTTGGTTCGACATTTTTCTTCACCCACTGGTGTTGTATTGGATCTTTTTGAGCTGCATCGTTTCCTATTTTATCTCCTCTACACGTAGCTATGTTGATGTTTCATCCTTCATCCCTCACTTTGGCTGAAATCCATTGAACATTCTGGTTGTTCTGGTTCCTCTTTTCCTGGATATTCCCTAGTAACGTAGGACATTATTCCATGTCATGATTCGATGCACGACAATACATACAAGTCGCTGGTGGAAGTGGACATTCTCTTTCATAATGTCCCAATTTTTGAAAGTTGTGACATACCATTGGTCCTCCACCTCTTCCAAAACCTCCTCTTGCTCGTCCTCCACCTCTGTAGCCCGCTCGATATCCTCTCGGTGCATTATATGGAGGCGATTGATTGTACTGCATGTGATCTATATGGATATCGGTGGCCACCCACCTTTTCCAATTAGCTCAAAACAATTTTCTGACATTTTTGGCAATTTACTATTTTTAGTAGTTTTTACTTCCGGGGCCATTTTAAAGGCCTAAATGAAGGTTTTTTGGTATCAAACTCCTCAATGATAGAAAAAGGCATGAATGAGCCCCCAAAATGAATCTCCTTAGTGATACCTTTCCAACGGGCTATCACACACCTAAAACGAAGATCATATGCAAAAGTTACGACCCTGGGAAGTTGATGTACTAGCTTACCCAAACGGGGCCCACATGACTTTTCGGTGTTTCATCTCCTACGGTTAGGTTTTTGGATTTCTAGGGTTTTTGGCATTATTTATTATTGTAAAAAGGCCTTCAGAGCCTCATTGTAACCTTCTTCTTGTGAATGCATGCTGCCGTCACATCTCTTCTTAGAGATAAGCCGCCACCATTCCAACAAGCTTGTTTCCACTGCATTTTACAGTTTCAACTTATTTCGTTATTGAATAGAAAACCAGTTTTACTGTATATTTGTTATTTTGTGTTAATAACTTGTTAATAATCTGTATTCATTTTGTTCTGCTCATAAAATCTGGATCAGTGGTATCAGAGCGGTCTGCTCCTTGTCGTATTAATGCATGTCCCCAACGAGGCCGGAGTACAAAGAGTTGGGTCTCGAGCTTGTTTCTCTTGAGGATAGAAGCTCTCGCATGCCCAAGAGACCCCCCATGGTAGGAGAAAATAAATATGATGGGACAGAAGATCCTTTCAAATTGTTGATTGAGGAAGCCCTCACCCAACAGATGAACGAGATGATGGATAGTTTCTCACAAATCCTTCGACGACTACCAACAGGCGATGCATCTTCTTCGAATGGAGGCGTAGCCCCCTTCAAGGTACAAATAAACTTTGATATTCCTATATTTGAAGGTCATATAGATGTAGATGCTGTAGAAAAGTGGTTGAATCTACTAGAAGGGTATTTTTCTGTTCATAATTTTTGAATAGAGAAAATATTACTTTTGCGCTCCTCAAAGATGTTCCCCGTGTCAAAGATTGGTGGGAAGCTTTCTGTGAGCAAAAGGAAACAGAGGAAACCTCATTATTTTCAGTCATGACCACTTGGGAATCCTTCAAGGATGCTATTAAGGAACAATACTACCCTGTCAGAAGTTATGACGACCTGTATACCAAATGGACCACATTGCGGCAAGAAAGAGACCAAGCAGTGCCAGATTTCACAAATATCTTCCATACCTTGTGCACCAAGTTGGGTATCAAAGATTCAGAGTGACATCTAGTGCTTAAGTATCACGGCGATCTGCATAGCTACGTCCATACCGAAATGGAATTTCTAGACATCTCATCCTTGGGTGTGGCCTACCGATATGCCGTCAAAATCGAGGAGAAGCTCAAACAAAAGACACGGTAATTTGGGCCTGGGAACCCCTCACAACAAAAGCCAAGAAAGGGTGGCCCCAACCCACCAAACAAAGGATAGAGAAAATATGGAAAACATCAAGACAACCAATACAAGCTGTAAGAAAAGAAGGACACTGGAAAGACAAAGAAAGATACTGGGAAGTGGTGCGACTTCCATAAGATCCCTTGGCATAACACTGATGATTGTCACTCAAAGAAGTCGCTGGTGGCTGAAGTGAAAGCCTCTGAATCAGATGCAGATTCTAACTTTGAGATAGACCCAGAAAGGGGAAGACAGATCATTGATGCAGAACCCAGTGCCACCGTTGCTACCACCAAGATCCAGCCTGGTGAACCAGACGAGCCAGAAGAAGGAGAGCGTCTCTTCCATTCACAGATGTGGGTAAAAGGCACCCCGTTGCACTTCATCATTGGCAACAGTAGCCAGAAGAACCTCATCTCAGTAGAGGTTGTCAAAAGGTTGGCCCTACCAACAACGCCACACCCACAACCCTACACCATTGGATGGCTCCGCCAAGGAAGCGATCTCCACGTTGGCCAACAGTGTTGACTATCATATGGCATCAAGCCCTTCAAAGATGAGGTATTGTGTGATGTTTCTCGTCTTGAAGTTTGTGATGTTCTTTTGGGCCAACCTTATTTATGGAAACATGATGTTCTATATGAGTCCAGGCCTTGTAGTGTTATTATTACTTTGAATAGGAAATTGTACAGGATACCTGAGGCAGTCCCACCTAGCGCTATTTCCTTGATCTCTGCTAAGAAATGCAGGAAGGTCATCTCTTAGACGAGGAAGTTTGTCTTCTTCTTGATTCACTCTTAGAATAAGCAAAAGATCGTAGCCACATCTAGGGTCTCTACGACTGACCTCTCCACACAGCAGAAGCAAGTAGATAAGGTCGTGGAAGAATATTCAGATATCTTCTCCTCACCTACAGGGGTACCTCTGCACTGCCAGGTCAAGCACCCCATTGATCTAACCCCTGACGCACTGTTGCCCAATGGGACAGTCTATCATCGCTCTTTGTTAGAGAATGAGGATATCAAGAGACATATTGAAGAACTTCTCCACAAGGGGCACATATTCCCTAGATCATCACCTTGCGGGAGCCCAATCATGTTGGTACAGAAGAAATATGGAACCTGGCGACTCTGTATTGATTACCGAGATCTGAATAAAATCACTGTCAGAAACCGGTACCCGATTCCCCGAATCGATGACCTCCTTGATCAACTCATGGGGGCCAAATACTTCAGTAAGATTGATCTGAATTCTGGCTACCACCAGGTCCCGATAGAATAGACAGATGTATGGAAGACCACCTTCAAGTCAAAGGAAGGACTTTTTGAATGGTTGGTCATACCCTTTGGTTTGAAAAATGCTCCAGCCACTTTCATGAGGATGATGGACGATATCCTGTGACCATTCACCAATACTTTTGTAGTGGTGTATCTGGATGACATTCTAAATTACAACAAGACTTGGGATGAACACTTGCAACATATTCAGCAGGTTCTGCACACCCTGCGACAACACAAGCTATATGCCAACCTGGAAAAATGCTCCTTCGGCATGGACAGGGTCCATTACCTGGGCTACATCATTGATCAGCATGGCATACATGTGGATCAAGCCAAGATCCAAGTCATCCGTGACTGGCCAGCCCCAACAACACTCACTGAGCTTCGAAGCTTCTTGGGACTTTCTAATTTCTACCACAAGTTCGTGTTGGGTTTCTCCCATATTGCATGGGCCCTCAACCAAATAAATAGGGGTGGTGGTAAGGCGAAATTTGTATGGGTTCGGTCCCAACAACAAGCATTCGATGATTTGAAGCAGTGCTTTTGCTCAGCCCCAGTACTTTCACTACCAGACCTACAACATCCCTTTGATATCGAGACATATGCTTTAGACTATGCTGTGGGTGCCATTTTCACTTAGCACGGCCACCCCGTGGCCTATCATAGTGAGACACTGTCAGATACTATCCATAAGTACCCTACTTATGAAAAAGAAATGTAACCCATTGTGCAAGCATGTCGCCAGTGGAGACATTACATTCTTGGGAAGGAGACAATCATCCACACTGATCATAAGCCGCTGCAGTTCTTGCAGACACAGGGAAAACTGAAAAATGACCACCATCAAAAGTGGTCCACCTACTTGCAGCAATTCCACCTCAACATCAAGTATAAAATAGTAAGCACCAATCGCGTCACTGATTGCCCCAACAAGCCACCAGTCGTAGCACTCACCATAGTGCTATAATCTTACGGCCATGAGACATCTGGATGGCCCCAACTCTATGAGACAGACCCTAACTTCACCACCACCTACCAAATGTTGGGTGCAAATGCAGTTGTTGATAATTTCCATCTTCAGGATGGGTTGTTGTGTCGTCTGGGCCATATCTGTGTTCCATTAAGTGAGCGAGTGAAGCTGATCTGGGAAGCCACTTACAGTCATGTGGCAGGACACTTCGACGTCGAAAAGACATTGACAGTGCTACAGAAACATTTCTACTGGCCGAAACTTTTACATGAGGTCGGCAAGTATATCAGGTCCTGCACTATTGCTAAATTGATCACTAAGAAATAGGGCTTGTACACCCCTCTTCCTACTTCTGAAAGGCCATGGGAATCCATCTCAATGGAATACATGTTGGGCCTCCCATCCACCAAGCAGGGAAATGACTGTGTTTTTGTAGTTTTTGATCGCTTTTCTAAGATGGCGATTCTAGTTGCCTGCAAGAAGAGCATCACAGTAGAGGCCAGTGCCAAGCTCTTCTTTGAATGAGTCTAGGTACATTTTGGAATCCCACAAACCATTGCCTCAGATCGGGATAGTCGATTTCTCAGCACATTTTGGTCGAGCCTCTGGTCACTGCTGGACACCAAGCTCACCAAATCCACGACCTTCCACTCCTAGATAGATGGCCAAACTAAGGTTGTAAATCGAATGATTGTGCATATCCTTTGCATGTATAATTCAAATAACCCTCGCACATGGGATGAGAGCCTTCCTTATGTCCAGCATAGCTACAACTGAGCCTTGCATAGCTCAACCGACCACAGTCCCTTTCAAGTGGGGTTGGGATTCCAACCATTGGGTCCCATAGATGTTGCACTTCCCCTTGCGGTCACCTCGACTGACTCATCTCCTGCTCCAACTGAAGTTGACAAAGCCACCCGGTTCATTGAGCAGATCCAGCACATTCACCAACAGGTTTAGGATATCCTACAAAAGTCCAATGACAAGTACAAACAACGCCATGATCAACATCGGATGCCACATAAGTTTCAGGTGGGCAAAAAAGTTTGGTTGCACTTGCAGAAAGAACGCCTTACAGGACCCCATCAGAAGCTTCACCCACTCTATTATGGACCGCACACTATCACCAAGGCCATGGGGGATAATTCTTTTGAGCTCAACATTCCTCCTTTCCTTGGCCTACACCTAGGGTTCAACGTGGATCTCCTTCGCCCTTATTTCCCACCATTATTGGACACCTTGAAAGTAGTAGAACAAATGACACCAACAGAGCTCAAACCTGATTGCATACAATAGGAATCCAATGATCATATGGTGGACAAATAGATCAAGGTAACTCGACAACAAAGGATCCAACTTTATCGAGTTGTCAAAGCAGGGCAACTCTTGCACCAAGGCAAGTGGCTCACCCGAGGCCAAATTCAACAGAAATTTCCTCATCGAATGGGGGAACTCAATGCAATGGAGACCATTGCTTCCTAAAGAGGGAGGATTGATCCATATGGATATCAGTGGCCACCCACCTTTTCCAACTGGCTCAAAACCGTTTTCTGATATTTTTGGCAATTTACTATTTTTAGCAGTTTTTACTTCCGGGGCCATTTTGAGGGCCTAAATGAAGGTTTTTCAGTATCAGTCTCCTCAATTATAACTAAAGGGATGATTGAGCCCCCAAAATTAATCTCCTCAATGATACCTTTCCAACAGGCTATCACACGCCTAAAACGGAGATCGTATGCAAAAGTTATGACCCCCGGAAGTTGATGTACTAGCTTACCCAAACAGGGCCCACATGACTTTTGGCGTTTCATCTCCTAGGGTTAGGTTTTTTGATGTCTAGGGTTTTTTTCATTCTTAATTATTGTAAAAATTACTTCAGAGCCTCATTGTAACCTTCTTCTTGTGAATGCGCACTGCCATCACATCTCTTCTCAGAGATAAGCCACCACCATTCCAGCGAGCTTGTTTCCGCTGCATTTTACAGTTTCAACTTATTTCGTTATTGAATAGAAAACCAGCTTTACTGTATCTCTATTATTTTTTGTTAAGCACTTGTTAATAATCTGTATTCATTTTGTTCTGCTCATAAAATCTGGATCAGTGGTATCAGAGCGGTCTGCTCCTTGTTGTCTTAATGCATGTCCCCAACGAGGTCGGAGTACAAAGAGTTGGGTCTCGAGCTTGTTTCTCTTGAGGATAGAAGCTCTCACATGCCCAAGAAACCTCCCATGGTAGGAGAAAAGAAAGATTATGGGACAAGAGATCCTTTCAAACTATTGATTGAGGAATCCCTCACCCAATAGAGGAATGAGATGATGGATAGTTTTTCACAAATCCTTCGGTGACTACCAACAGGCGATGCATCTTCTTCGAACGGAGGTGCCACCCCCTTCAAGGTACAAATAAACTTTTATATTCCTATATTTGAAGGTCATATAGATGCAGATGCTGTAGAGAAGTGGTTGAATCTACTAGAAGGGTGTTTTTCTGTTCATAAATTTTCGAATAGAGAAAAGATTACTTTTGTGCTCCTCAAAGTTGTTCCCCATGTCAAAGATTGGTGGGAAACGTTTTGTGAGCAAAAGAAAATAGAGGAAACCTCATTATTTTGAGTCACGGCCACCTGGGAATCCTTCATGGATGTTATTAAGGAACAATACTACCCTGTCGAAAGTTATGATGGCTTGTATACCAAATGGACCACACTGCAGAAAGAAAGAGACCAAGCGGTGCCAGATTTCACAAATATCTTCCATACCTTGTGCACCAAGTTGGGTATCAAAGATTCAGAGTGAAATCTGGAGTTCAAGTATCGCGACACTCTGCATAGATACATCCAGACCGAAATGGAATTTCTATACATTTCATCCAAGTTGGGTGCGACCTACCGATATGCTGTCAAAATCGAGGAGAAGCTCAAACAAAAGACGCGGCAATTTGGGCCTGGGAAACCCTCACAACAAAAGCCAGGAAAGGGCAGCCCCAACCCACCGAACAAAGGACAGAGAAAAGAAGGACAATATCAAGACAACCAGTACAAGCCACAACCAAAGAAGGACACTGTAAAGAAAAAGAAAGATACTGGGAAGTGGTGTGACTTCAATAAGAGCCCTTCGCATAACACTGCTGACTGTCGCTCAAAGCAGTTGCTAGTGGCCAAAGTGAAAGCCTATGAATCAGATGCATATTCTAACTCCAAGACAGAACTAGAAAGGAGAAGACAGATCATTGATGCAGAACCCAGTGCCACCATTGCTACCACCAAGTTCTAGCCTGGTGAACCAGACGAGCCAAAAGAAGGAGAGTGCCTCTTCCATTCATAGATGTGGGTAAAAGGCACCCCGTTGCACTTCATTATTGACAGTAGTAGCCAGAAGAACCTCATCTCAGTAGAGGTCATCAAGTGGCTGGCCCTGCCAACAATGCCACACCCACAACCCTACACCATTGGATGGCTCCACCAAGGAAGTGATCTCCACGTCAGCCAATAGTGTCGACTGTCATATGGCATCAAGCCCTTCAAAGATGAGGTATTGTGTGATGTTTCTCCTCTTGAAGTTTGTGATGTTCTTTTGGGCCAATCTTATTTATTGAAATTTCATGTTGTATATGAGTCTAGGCCTCGTAGTGTTATTATTACTTTGAATAGGAAATTGTACAAGATACCCGAGGCAGTCCCACCTAGCGCTATTTCCTTGATCTCTGCTAAGCAATGCAGGAAGGTCATCTCTCAGACAGGGAAGTTTGTCTTCTTCGTGATTCACTCTCAGAATAAGTGAAAGATCGTAGCCACATCCAGTGCCTCTGCGACTGACCTCTCCACACAGCATAAGTAAGTAGATAAGGTTGTGGAAGAATACTCAAATATCTTCTCCTCACCTACAGGGGTACCTCTGCACTGCCAGGTCAAGCACCCCATCGATCTGACCCCCAACGCACCGCTTCCCAATGGGACAGTCTATCATCGCTCTTTGTTAGAGAATGAGGAGATCAAGAGACAGATCCAAGAACTTTTCCACAAGGGGCACATATTCCCTAGCTCATCACCTTGCGGGAGCCCAATCATGCTGGTATAGAAGAAAGATGGAACCTGGTGACTCTATATTGATTACCGATATCTGAATAAAATCGCTATCAGAAACTGGTACCTGATTCCCCGAATCGATGACCTCCTTGATAAACTCACAGGGGATAAATACTTCAGTCAGATTGATCTGAAGTCTGGCTACCACTAGGTCCCAATAGAACAGTCATATGTATGGAAGACCGCTTTCAAGTCAAAGGAAGGACTTTTTG
>ML801148.1:31755-83448 GCA_009831015.1 Picea engelmannii | reverse complement strand
TTTTGAATGGTTGGTCATGCCCTTTGGTTTGACAAATTCTCTAGCCACTTTCATGAGGATGATGGACGATATCCTATGACCATTCACCAATACTTTTGTAGTGGTGTATCTGGATGACATTCTAATTTACAACAAGACTTGGGATGAACACTTGCAGCATATTCAGCAGGTTCTGCACACCTTGTGGTAGCACAAGATATACGCCAACCTGGAAAAATGATCCTTCAGCATGGATAGGGTCCATTACCTGGGCTACATCATTGATCAGCATGGCGTACATGTGGATCCAGCCAAGATCCAAGTCATCCGTGACTGGCTAGCCCCAACAACACTCACTGAGCTTCGAAGCTTCTTGAAACTTGCTAATTTCTACCACATGTTCATGTTGGGTTTTTCCCATATTGCATGGGCCCTCATCCAAAGAAATAGGGGTGGTGGTAAGGCATAATTTGTGTGGGATCGGTCCCAACAACAAGAGTTCGATGATTTGAAGTATCACTTTTTTTCAGCCCCAGTACTTTCACTACTAGACCTACAACATCCCTTTGAGATCGAGACAGATGCTTCAGACTATGTCGTGGGCACCGTTCTCACTTAGCATGACCACCCCATGGCCTATCATAGTGAGACACTGTCAGATA
The DNA here is from genome assembly GCA_009831015.1 of Picea engelmannii. Taxonomy (NCBI): domain Eukaryota; kingdom Viridiplantae; phylum Streptophyta; class Pinopsida; order Pinales; family Pinaceae; genus Picea; species Picea engelmannii. Next base: position 82,807 of record ML801148.1, on the reverse strand, counting down.
ATTTCCATAAGTACCCTACTTACGACAAAGAAATGTACTCCATTGTGAAAGCATGTTGCCAGTGGAGACATTACATTCTTGGGAAGGAGACAATCATCCACACTGATCATAAGCCACTGCAGTTCATGCAGACACAGGGAAAACTGCAAAATGACCGCCATCAAAAGTGGTCCACCTACTTGCAGTAATTCCACCTCAACATCAAGTATAAAACAGGAAGCACCAATTGTGTCACTGATTGCCTTAGTAGACCGCCATTCGCAACACTCACCATGGTGCTAGAGTCTTTCATCCATGAGACATCTGAATGGCTCCAACTCTATGAGACAGACCCTGACTTCACCACCACCTACCAAATGTTGGGTGCAAATGCAGTTGTCGATAATTTCCATCTTTAGGATGGGTTGTTGTGTCATATGGGCCATATCTATGTTCCATCAAGAGAGCGAGAGAAGTTGATCTGGGAAGCCCACTACAGTCGAGTGACATGACACTTCAACATCGAAAAGATAGTGGCAATGCTACAGAAACATTTCTACCGACCAAAACTTCGATAGGAGGTCGACAAGTATATCAGGTCCTGCACTGCCTGTGCTATTTCCAAATCGACCACTAAGAAATAGGGCTTGTATACCCCTCTTCCTACTTCTGACAGGCCATGGGAATCCATCTCAATGGACTACATGTCGGTCCTCCCATCCACCAAGCAGGGAAATGACTATATTTTTGTGGTTGTTGATCTTTTTTCTAAGATGGCAATTTTGGTTTCCTGCAAGAAGAGCATCACAGCAGAGGCCACTGCCAAGCTCTTCTTTGAACGAGTCTGAGTACATTTTGGAATCCCAAAAGTCATTGTCTCAGATCAGGATAGTCGATTTCTCAGCACATTCTGGTCGAGCCTCTGGTCACTGCTGGACACCAAGCTCACAAAATCCACGACCTTCCACCCCCAGATAGATGGCCAAACTGAGGTTGTAAATCGAATGATTATGCATATCCTTCGCATGTATAATTCAAAGAGCCATCGCACATGGGATGAGAGCCTTCCTTATGTCCAACATAGCTACAATCGAGCCTTGCATAGCTCAACCAACCACAACCCCTTTCAAGTGGGGTTGGGATTCCAACCATTGGGTCCCATAGATGTTGCACTTCCCCTTGCGGTCACCTCGACTGAATCATCTCCTGCTCCAACTGAAGCTGAAAAATCCACCCGGTTCATTGGGCGGATCCAACACATTCTCCAATAGGTTTAGGATATCCTACAAAAGTCCAATGACAAGTACAAACAGCCAACATCGGGTGCCGCATAAGTTTCAGGTGGGCGACAAAGTTTGGTTTCACTTGTAGAAAGAATGCCTTACAGGACCCCATCAGAAGCTTCACCCACTCTGTTATGGACCGTACACTATCACCAAGGCCATGGGGGATAATTCTTTTGAGCTCAACATTCCTCCTTTCCTTGGCCTGCACCTAGTGTTCAACGTGGATCTCCTTTGCCCTTATTTCCCACCATTATTGGACACCTTGAAAGTAGTAGAACAACTGACACCAACAGAGCTCAAACCTGATTGCATATAATAGGAATCCAATGATCAGATGGTGGACAGATAGATCAAGGTAACTCGACAACAAAGGATCCAACTTTATCGAGTTGTCAAAGCAGGGCAGCTCTTGCACCAAGGCAAGTGGCTCACCCGAGGCCAAATTCAACAGAAATTTCCTCATCTAATGGGGGAACTCAATGCAATGGATACCATTGCTTCCTAAGGAGAGAGGATTAATCCATATGGATATCAGTGGCCACCCACCTTTTCCAACTGGCTCAAAACCGTTTTCTGATATTTTTGGCAATTTACTATTTTTAGCAGTTTTTACTTCCGGGGCCATTTTGAGGGCCTAAATGAAGGTTTTTCGGTATAAAGCTCCTCAATGATAGCCAATGTAATTATTGAGCCCCTAAAATGAATCTCCTCGGTGATACCTTTTCAATGGGCTATCACACTCCTAAAATGAAGATCGTATGCAAAAGTTATGACCCCGGGAAGTTGATGTACTAGCTTACCTAAATGGGGCCCACATGACTTTTGGCGTTTCATCTCCTAGGGTTAGGTTTTTGGATGTCTAGGGTTTTTTGTATTCTTTATTATTGTAAAGAGGCCTTCAGAGCCTCATTGTAACCTTCTTCTTGTGAATGCGTTCTGTCGTCACATCTCTTCTCAGAGATAAGCCGCCACCATTCCAGCAAGCTTGTTTCCGCTGCATTTTACAGTTTCAGCTTATTTCGTTATTGAACAGAAAACTAGTTTTACTGTATCTCTGTTATTTTGTGTTAAGCACCTATTAATAATTTGTATTCATTTCATTCTGCTCATAAAATCTGGATCAACGTGGTATTTTACTGAGGTTGCATTATGTTATACTGTGGCTGCGCGGTATTATATGGTTGTTGCGCAATATTGTATGGGGTAGAACTTGGTTAAACTATGGTGTGGCTTGCCCAGTCGTCATTTATGCCTACACCCTGTATGCATCTAATGTCCTCTCTTGCATCAAATCCATAGTTCTACAATCTTTGTCATCATGTCCCACTGACTTGCAAAAGTTTCAATATGAACTCTTTGGGACTGTCTGGTATTTCTGCATCATTGGGCAGTGATATGGATCATAGCCCAATTTATTACATATTTCACACCATAGTCCTCTTGTTGGCAGTGGATTTGACCTTCCTTCTTGCATGTACTGTGTGAATGTTGTACATTCATTCTTGTGGTGTCTTTCTGTCTTGCATGTGGTACACCAAATAACTTCTCGTTTGTCCTTACTTTTGTTTTGGTTCAGCTGGAACGTTAAGTTATTTCGATCCTCCTTCAATTATTCAATGGCTGGATCCATCTGTTGATATTGGTTTTCTTCGAGTTGTATGGATTCCTGCAGAGCCTCTGCCTGTGTCTAAAACTTCTATTGTCGCAATGGGTATTTTAAGTGTGGTAACAGTGAATTGACGAACATGTGCATGTGATGCATATCGGTCATGAGATATTTCAAATTTTCTTTCAATTGCTTGAATCTCAGATCAATATCCCATATGGATTCTCCTATTTTCTGTCTAATTTCTATCATCTCGTTCATGTACTGATCCTCTAAAATTGGCGTTTGAAACTCATTTATCATCAATTTCTTGATGTCCGCAATTGTTCCGGTTGTCCCTAGTGGATTGTTTGTAGCTAAACTCATATACCAATCTAGTGAGCGATCCCTTAGTGTAATTGATAGCTATGAAAGTTTAGTATCTTCGTCTATGATATGTTTTTCTTCCCAAATATTTTCACAGATAAACAAATTTTTTTCCAGGTCCTCCGATGCTTCTCCTTTGAATTCTAGTAATATGATGGTGGGATCATGTCCTGCCATCCTGAATGCTTAACTACTACCTCTGTGTGGTGTAGATACTTGTCTAGTGCTTCCCAAACTGGCTCCTCCAACTGTTGTTCCTTGTGTAGATGCACTTCCTACTGTCTTCCTTCTCCCGAAATTCAGTTGTCTAAACTGTGGTGTTCTCTTTGGTGTATCAATCACACATGGCTTTATGGGTTCCACACTGACATTAATATGGATAGGATTGATTCCTTCTCTGCCCTTTCTTGGAACTCTCATCTTCCTCTCATATGTTACGTGCAGGATTTCCTCAATCTGCGCCACAGCCCGAAGATCCTCTACCTCTTCTTCATCACTCACCAAGCCTTCCCTTGCAGCTATGACTCTCTTCTTGGTTTTCACCTTGTATTGGTAGGGTACTCCACTACACGTATTTCCAGCCGTCACCATGATCCACTCTATCTGGTCATCCATCATGATTGGGTCCAAGGGTTCCTCCTTCTTTCCTTTATCCATTTCACCCTCAATTTCTCCTCTTTCTGTCAGTGCTTCCCCCCTTCCCCCATGCACTCATGGAAGTTAGTTTTCTGACTCCATTTCCATTACACCTTTGTTATATAGAAGTATCTTAATAGAAGTATACATCGATCTAACATAATTTCCTCAAGTTCCGCGTAGAAACGCTTGCTCCGCTGGATTGTACAACTTCGTTGTATCTACTGCTATAACTGCTCAATCTGAACTGAGGTCCACTCCAATGGTTGGATCCAGTTTGTTGTGTGTTTATCCTTCAACCTCAATATCCACTCCCGCAATAAGTGTGAAAAATCACAGAAAAATACTTCATGTAGATTAGTAAACACATATTTTTCAGATATTTGTGCGGTGCTACTCTAGGGTTTCTATTTTCTTTCTGTGCAAACTCCAGCTCTTTTTTCTTCAACCAACTTTTGATCTCTACTTTTGTGGGATTCCATGGTCTCAACATCCCCTTCTAGCAGCACATTCTTCTCATCATTCAATTCAGTATTCCCTTGACCCACCTTCTGCAGATCTTACAAATTTTCAACATATCCCATCTACTCAATCCTAAACTGTTCAAACCAATGGCAACATAACCATTTGTTGGTTATTATATTTAACTTGATTTACCCAGGGTTCATGTCTACTGGGGTTCCAACAAAGCCTCTAAAACTACCAACCCTCCTGGTAAACTAAAAGGAAACGCAATGCACAGAGTGCATTGCACAGTCTTACCTGAGATAGTCTTAATGGGCGACCACAATACTCACGTGCTTGTAGTCCAGGATTGCGTTGAGGTCTGAGAAGTGTGCGTGGAGAGTTATATTTAACTTATTAAAGCAATATATCTTCATTCATGATTATGCATGGAATATAACCAAATTAATTCATTCAACATACTAATATCTACTTAGAAACAATAAGGAACACATGCATTCAATCACATAACATAGGTTTACCATGGTTCACCCCCTCCTGGGCTACGTGCACAAAGATCTGGCTCTTAAGCTCTTCTATTATAGCAGTTCCAAAACTACAGCGCCACACACTTTATAGTTCTTCTCAGTCGAGTCAAGATCTGTTATGAGGTGGACTAGATTGCACAAGGCTCCTCATCTTGTGATCTAACCCTCAATATCTACCCTCCTTCCTCCTCTCCATCTCAACAAATTAGGTTGTATCTCAAAATACTACAACTTGATACACTATACTTGTCTCTAGATCTCTTTCCTAACTCTTTGGTCTCTCCCTATGAAACCTAGGTATCTATATTTATACCTTTCTAATTCATCATCCATTACAATGTATTTCAAAAACCCTAACCCTAACGTCATTAGGTCTTCCATGCATGCGCACGTCCTGCTCTTCCTTCCATCTATCTCTTTCCTCGTGCATGCCTTCCTTCCCAAAATAACTTTTCTTTTTTCTTTGGTCTTCTTCTAACAGTGAGCCAGAGATGTAAGGTGACATAAGAAACTTGGGTAATGATCAAAAGATATACAACATTGATAATTTAAATATCGATAATTAAAGGAAGGCTAGTACAACTAGTAATAACTTAGTGTTGAAATTCACTAAATTTTACTATGTGGGAAAAAGATTACATGAATAAAGATTGTGGCTCTAAATGATGGGGTTTATGTTAAATTCAATAGTGTATTCAGACAAGGAAAATATATGAAAACTTTGACATACTGATAATGTGACTATTCCCATAAACTATCAACCTTCTTGCGTAAATAAAGGCAAATTATTATTGGAAACAATTGGTATCTTGATGAGAACATGCACTTGTGGTACTAACGATCCCATTGACAGTTAGATTGGGCTGACAAACTTAACCAAGTAGATCCACGTGTTATATGAATGTTTTAATAACAATTATTGCATTAGATGTGATAGTTGGTATTCCTTGTATATATAATCATGCAAGCTAGTGACTTGATTTTGTTGATGAATTATGATAAGAATGTCCATAATGTTTTATTGCTTTGTATGTATTATGAGCTGAGATAATTATTATGTCCATGATGTTATGCTATCTTAAGAAACCTGTGGTATTTACCTATGCTATGATGTTATGGTTTCATTTATTATGTTGATGTAGTATATCTTTGATAAACATTTGTTGAGGTTATAATACTATGATAGTATTTCATGATGTGATGGCATGTGGTATATAGATGCAGTTTTATGATGAGATGTTTTATGATGACATGTGTGATCATGTGGTGATAACAATGATGTTGTATTATCATGATGACATGTGAGAGTTAGCATGTGGATTCTTTCTATAAGAAGTTGATATTATAACTAATGCATTGGTTGCATGTTTTCAGGTGGTGATTGTTAGGTTATCCACCAATGGGCCAATATGGATGGTTTATTTGATGATCTCGTGGGAGCCCATAACCACAAAGGAGAATATTACAAGTAGAACATTATGGGTTGGGTACAACTCGATCTACCACTTATGCCAATAATTCTATGCCTTGCATTGGAGTTGTGATGTCGAAGTCCAAAGAATGGCTAGAGTGATACTTGTCGATGGAGTTGTGGGATTTAAATTGAATGCATGGGGTTGTGTATTAAGGGGGCACAAGGAGGAAGTTTTGGTCTAGTCTCTTGATATGTCTCGGTTTGGTACCTTAGATCCTTGATAGATCAATATTCCTTGGTTTTGTGCCTTAGAGCCCTGATAGACCAATATGAGGTCTGGTTCCTTTGAGCCATGATAGACCTAGATTCCTTGATCTGGTACCCTAGATCCCTGATAGACCAAGATGAGGTATGGTTCCTTTGAGCCCTAATAGACCTATATTCCTTGGTTTTGTGTTGTAGAGCCTTGATAGACCAAGATGAGGTATGGTTCCTTAGATCCATGATAGACCAAGATTCCTTGGTCTAGTGTTGTAGAGCCCCTATATACCAAGATGAGGTCTAGTGCCTTAGAGCCCCGATAGACCGAGAGGCGTTAAGCCTAGTTCTAAAAGTTGAGAATAATTACTTGAGTATTGCTTGCACTGTTTGGGAGCTTTTGATGTCTACTGTGGTCGATGGCATTATACTAGTTCATTAGATGGTGATGTGGAAGATACATAAGTTAAATTTAGGATGAAGTTCCTTGAAGGGAGGGAGTATGTCATGCCCCATATTATTATAAATAAAAAATAATAATAAAGAAGTAAATACTTATCATAATAAATACGTAAAAACAAATATTGGGTAATAAAAGAAAAGGGTAAAATAAATAAAGGTAATTTATGTAAAAAACACTAAAAATAAGATAAGTTTATGGGAAAAGATAAATAAATAATTAAAAAATGACAATTCGATCTTAGGGATCAGGTCCATCATAGATGTATTATATATAAATGTTGATAAGAAGGAGAAGAGGACATCCATTATAGCTTGGAAAATAAGGACAAGGGTAAAGAAGAGTTGACATGATAGTAGATTGAGGGCTCGAGGGTGACCTACTGCTGAGACTTTTAGAGTAGCAAGATCTATAGTTGGGTGGAGAGTATTTCCCCACATTTTTGTTGTGGTTGGTCATGTCAAGGATCAAGTAGCACAATAGTTATGAAATATCCAATTTACAGCTACGCCAATTTCTTTCAAAAGGTAAGTTCCTCTCTTTTCATTGTTCCTCCTGTAAGTTGTGTAATTTTGAAGTTTTTTGTGTTAGAGATCAATGCTTCTTTTATTATTATGTATATAATTTTTTCCCAATAGATCAGGCCATTACATCAACATCCACATCATAGAGACATAATTTCATTCAAGTGTCAAAATTCTTGGTATGGTGGCATTGATGCTAACAAATGTTTATAGAAGAGGTGTAAGAGGCATAATTTTGGACTAGTGCCAACTGTCAGGATTGATTATGGTTGGATTGATGATTGGTCATGGAAGAATTTGAGCAAGTGCCTTCATATAGATATGTATCATTTAATGTACACCTGTACAATTCTCCTCTTTGTCCTTGTTGATTGATTGATTGTTGTTGCAATTTTTGTTGTATTTTCTCTATTGCAGAGTCTTGTGAGAATGTTTTGTATGCATCACAACTTTGATTGGATCCCTTGTATTTGAGTCTTATGGATCTTTGTAATCCCTCAATCCATGTTTAAAGGTGGGAATGTTGTTGATATTTTTGGGGTGTATAAACCCAACGTGATATTGAGAACCCATTGATGGTTTCAATTGGTTGACATAAATTGGTATAGTTGTTTGATGATGAGATAGTAAGGGGAAGTTAAAGAATAAATTCTTTGTGATACACACTGAGAAAACAAAAGGGATTTTTGTGCAAAGAAATCCAAGCTTATTTTTTTTCGATTTTGTACTATTATTGACAACTTTGTAAGTGTATATGGTTGATTCTCTTATTCCATGATTTGGGTCTATTTATGTTTGCAAATTCCATGGTTAAGATTTTTTTGTTGATAGCACTATGAGTTTGGAGACTATTCTTGATAGTACCTTTTGGGAAACCTATTCTAACCATTTTTGCATAGTGTCTTGCTGCTCCACCTTTGTGTGTGGATATGTAAATAGGAAGTTCATGTTCTAAAATAACTCTTTGTTGTAATCCTTGTTTTAAGATTTTTCTTCACTACTTTCCAAAGAGGACTGGGTGGTATTTTGGAGGTCACTGTCTTTTTGTACCTCATAGTGGTCTGTTATTTTGGTTATCATTGTTCCTAGCCAATTTAATTCAATATTTGAAATTCTTGGTATGGTGGCATTCATGTTGAAAAATATTTGTAGAAGAGGTGTAAGAGGCATAATTTTGAACTACTGCCAACAATAAAGATTGATTTTGGTTGGATTGATGATTGTTTATGGAAGAATTTGAACAAGTTCCTTCATATAGATATGTATAATTAAATTGTACACTTATACAAGTCTCCTCTTTTTCCTTGTTGATTGATTGATCGTTGTTGCAATTTTTGTTGTATTTTCTCTATTGCAGAGTCTTGTGAGCATGTTTTGTATGCATCACAACTTTGATTAGAGCCCTTGTATGTGATTCTTATGGCTCATTGTAATCCCTCAAGCCATGTTTAAAGGGGGGAATGTTGTTGAGGTTGTTGGGATGCATAATCTTGACTTGATGTTGAGAACCCATTGATGGTTTCAATTGTTTGACATAAATCAATATAATTTTTTGATTATGAGATAGTAAGGGAAAGTCAAAGAATAACTACTTTGTGATACACACTGAGAAAACAAGAAGGATTTTTTAGCAAAGAAATCCAATCTTATTTTGTTTATTATTGACAACTTTGTGATTGGCTATGGTTGATGCTCTTATTGCATTATTTGGGAGTATTTATGTTTGAAAATTCCATGGTTAAGATTGCTTTGTTGATAACACTATGAGCTTGGAGACTATTCTTGATAGTGCCTTTTGGGAAACCTATTCTAACCATTTTTGCATAGGGTCTTGTTGCTCCACCTTTGTGTGTGGATATGTAAACAAGAAGTTCATGTTCTAAAATAACTCTTTGTTATAAGCCTTGTTGCATGAGTTTTCTTCACTACATTCCAAAGAGGATTGGGTGGTGTTGTGGAGGTCACTATCTTGTTGTATCTCATCATGGATAGGTATTTTGGGTATAATTACTCCTAGCCAAGTTGTGTTAAGGGGACAATAATGAAAGAAGTGATGTCTCTTGAGTGTTTTCAAGTCAGTGGTGATGTTTGTTGCATGGAGATGCCATTAAGGGGTGATGATGAGATAATTCCATCTTCATTTTTTTGCAAGGAAAACCACGTGGGGAAATCCAAGAGATTATTTCCCACATTCTTGGATAGTATCCCKTRTAAACACATTGGYGTATACTATTTCMSCTCACCTAGSTTGATTCGAATCAAGAWMTTGTTGGCATAGAACTAGCCAAAGGMTAACAATATTGATAACAACCTATTTAKCTATCCACTTGGGCYAGCTAAYTCCATCTTCATATTTTTTCCAAGTTGTGTTTAAGGGAGGATATGAAAATATTTTATGTAAACTCAATTTGAGAGGATTATTGAACATTTGGGTCCACTTKCTCAATCATCSATTTATGGTTATTAACTTTAGTGGTTATTGCAGTCCCACCCTTTGSGGTTTTAGGGGTAAAACCTAAACCATTTATTAGTGAGGCTCTAACATTATTTGGTATACAAGTCATACACAATTCATTGTTCTTTTTGGGATYRTTTTATGAAGATGTCCTTCATTATTAATGATGTTTCTAAAMCATAGATGACAAACATTAGCATAAACTTGGGGTCTAAAATGGGCCTCCTAAGGAAATTATTAAAATAGTAAAAGAATATTCCATGTCACACTAAGTTAAATTCTTATCTACTGAAGGTTAATCTACATTGTCTCATTAATGATAATTGTTAAGTAAGTTTGGTTATTATAGAATTACAAGATGAGGGTTAAAAATTAAAAATGAAAGGTTTATATCTTCGTGCACACACAATAAATACTGATATATTAGTTATATAATGTTATTATATTATTTGTTATATTTAAGTTAGTTATACAATAATTTATATTCTTAGAAAACCCCTAAGAATATTTAGGGCACAAGGTTGATCAACAACAAGGCTCAAATCCATTACAATAATATATTTGTTAAGAGCTCAAAATGTCACTTGCAAGAATTGAACCTGGGTGGGGAGGATAAAAATCATTCCTCCCAACCACCCGAGCTAAATCCAATTAACATATTATATATGTTAGTTATATTTATTGTATAGTATAATATGTGATATATTTTTGTAACACACCCRACCCCCTAATCGTCACTTAGGTTGGTGGGATGTTGAATTTCCTTTTCTTTTCTCATGGCATGCTATCAAATTCATCGATTGTTTAAGTGATGACTTATCTTATCACAATTTAAACTATATTAATATTAATTTTCATAAATGTTTCTCCACAGTTTACTGGGGAAACCAGACTCCTAAGAACCCTTAATAGGACGGTCATAATTGCTTCTTAGCATAAACTCAATGCTTTGTGGCTATTTGGATTTATCCCCATCATAATGCCCAACAATCTTGGTACATCTACTCTCCAAAAACAATATCCCGAAAAAAATTCTTCTGGAATCCAATGTGCCTTGGAACCATATTTCCAATGGCTATGATTTCCTCGAAGTATCCTCCCACTTAATGGTTATTCTCCGCTCCATATTCCATCCCACATGCTAACAAATGGAACCCCAAAAACCTATGGTTGAGATTAAATCTCACTGTTGGCACAAGGGCAGACCTAGGGTTCAACTCCAAGAGTGCACCAACAAGCCCTAACTACTGGCCCTTTTGGCAACACCTGTGAAGCAGATGCAGTCTCACCCGAAGAAACTATGGGGGGGTTACAGGACATAGATGTATAGAACCAAAGGGAATATCAAGTGGATCTAACACTAGAACAATACAACATGCATATTTCACTTATCATCTTAGATCTACTCCACACAGCTATAGATCAGATCTAACACAGTAATGCAATAGCAGTATAATGGCACAGGGGCAGACCAAGGGTTCAACTCCAAGAGCACACCAACAAGCCCTAACTACTGGCCCTTTCGACAACACCTGAGAAGTAGATGCAGTCTCACCTGAAGCAGTTATGGGGGGGTTGTAGGACAAAGATGTCTACAACCAAAGGGAATATCAAGTGGATCAAACACTAGAACAATACAACATGCATATATCACTTATCAGCTTAGATCTACTCCACACAACTATATATCAAATCTAACACAGTAATGCAATAGTAGTATAACAATGACAAAGAATAGAACACCAATCACACATACGACGCAAGATATGCGTGGTTCACCCTCTCTCTAGGGCTACGTCCACATAATTATTCTTGATAATATATTAAGATGAAGCATACAGTTCTTGTTTGCGCTCTAAGCTAGTAGATATTCTTTCTTCTCCTTTCTGTTTCTCCCCTTCCTGGGCACCCAACTGCAGGACTTGATCTCCGCACCCAGCTGGATATCTTATAATACTTGAAGGATCTCACACTTAGCACTTCTCCCTCACATAACAATAATCACTCATGTCAATAGAAAAACTATAACGAACCCCCCTTTCCTCATCTAGGTTCTTATTTATACATTACAATATCTCACTGACATCCTTAGGCCAAAACCTAGGTGTCAAAAATTGAGATCCCAAAACCCTAGGTGTCTAAAACCCTAGGTCAACTTGACCCACATTTTCATGGCTTCGCAAACCTGTCTTTCCTTCCTTCTCGTGCAATGCTCCAAAGCATCCAACAATGGATTTTTCCACTTGTTGAGTTTTCCATGGTCCTTCTTCCTTGTTGATCTGTCATCCTCGATCTCCTCATCAAATGACTTGATTTCTCTTACTTCTCTCCGTCTTTTCTACTCTTTTTCTTACTTCGACCTAGTAATAGTCACTGTGTCTTTTGCACAGTTCACATTTTTCCATTTATGCCTTGATCTTCACTTTCTTCCATAACCAAGGGCTAACAAGCCCCCAACACTCACCTGTGACTCGTCCCAAGGCACTTCAAATCTGATCCTTTTGTTTTACTTCAACTTTAGACTGTGCAGTGTAGCCTTTTCTTTCTTCTCTATGCCTCCTCTCCTTCCTTGTGTAGACTGTCTTTTCTATGTATGGTACCCAGTTTCAACTGCACCTAGTACCTAGACCCTTTTCCTCATTCTTTTACTGAGAGCTATGAGGAATCTGGTTGTCATAATACAATTTCAACTGGCTCTCGTTTACCAAACCTTCCTTCCATTCTCCATTCAAAGTATTCAACTGCACATCTCCTCCTTCTGTGACATACACAATCTCATATGGCCTAAGCCAATGCATTCTGAACTTCCCTAGATGTTTCAGGAACTTACTATCATACAATAATACCAAATCACCTTTCTTCAATTCCTTCTTCTTGATGTGCCTATCATGATAGGCCTTCGCTCTTTCCTTCTGAACCTACTGATGGAATCTTGCAATAAATATGTCTTATTCTAGTTCGATGTAACACCCTGTTTCCCCCAGATTGTAAATATAACTGAACTGGCCAAGGACTATGGCAAAGACTCATAAGTATGAATATGTGCTGTAAATGGACCTGCAGGAAGAGGTCAATGAATGTAAATGATAGATTGAACATTATTGAATTTATTGCAGAACTGCTGAGAGGGGATGTGCGGAAAAGAGACCATGATGGTGGTGGAGGGCACCTTGAAAAAGGGGCATTAACTTCCACCCAGAATTGAATACCGTATTTGGACTCCACTGGCCCGGAGAACCAAAAGCGGCTCGCTAGCCCTGAAATAAATGCCTCGCAAGCTGGTAGGTTGATGGCTTGATGAGGGATGGGGAGGTGAACCGCCTATCCGTAGAGCCATCATGACTGACCAGCGCAAGGGTAATCGTGCCACACACAACCTCGTGAGAGGATAAGGCGTATGGCTGGAACGATTGACGGGGGCGGATGCGAGGGGAACTCTGGCAATTTTATGCAGAGTGAGTGATCACAGAGAGGAGGGGATTGCAACCTTCACTCCTGGACACTGGAAGACAGGAAGACGCAAGCCTCAGGACATCGTGGTCTCAGCTCGGGGGGTGGCTAGTGGTAAATCCAGTAGGATTCACTACGCCTACGGTTGGGTGGAAACGAGCACCCCTCTCAGCAGTGGCTTCCATTGCTGAAGTTATTTCTGATAAGTGTTTTGTTTATATTTCATTGAAATTTATATACTGTCACATATGTTCATGGACTTGTGGAATTGTAAATGTTTTTTGTGAAGGAATTGCCCGTGCAATAATTGTTAATATGTAGTAGATGTTAGCTCATAGAACCGTGAAGTTGTAAATGTTTCCAGCATAAGAATGTCCGCCCAGTGCTTGGTATGAACGAGTTGATATATGCTTAACACGGAGGAAACCGTGCTCGTCTTATGTTGATAAATGAATCTAATCATACCCAGCCGTTCTCGGGAAGCTGTCTCCCTTTATCTGCTTCCGAAAATTCCCTGGTAGGAATCTCTTCACAGAGGATTCCTCCTTGGAAAGGTTCACTAAGAACCTAGAACAAGGACTCGAATGCACCGGCCTTATTAACCCTGCATGAGGAGGAACGATTCTAGTAAGGTTCCAAGATAGTAGTGTTGTGAGGAGTGACAAGTCGACGGATGCGATCTCGTCAGGTGAACCATAGTCATTCGCGACCTTTAGATGGATGAAAGTAACGCAGGCGTTATATACCTCGCCCCTTTTCCCTCTATCATCGTGAGCAATGAGAGATTGGAGTCGTAAACCCCAAGACCCAAAAGAACGAATCTGGACCGTCAGATCTTGGTCCAAATTACCCGTCAGCTGTTAGAGATGGGGAAACTGCGCAGGGGTTACGCGCAGGGGTAGACGCGCGAGGAAGTGATTTGAGCCATTAGATCTGAAGTAGAAATCCCGTAAATCGTTGGATCGGGAGGATTTACACGGAGTATAACTTCTGGAAGGGAGCGTGCGGGATAAATGATCTAAACTGTCGGATCTTAGATCATAGTCTCGACAACCGTCAGATCTCGAGAAGAGGTGACGGGGTTAAACTTGAGTGTGCAGAAGAAGAGTCCCAATCGTTGATTTTGGCAGGATGTGTGTCAGAAGATCCCGGAGAGTCGGAGTTCGGCATATCGGGGATCGGAAATCGAGGTTTCCGAAAACAAAAGACTCATACACAATGAAATCGCGATACGCGATTTCCTCGATCGAATCTGGACCGTCCATTATGCGTGATGCGTGTCAGGAGATCCGGAGGGGGAATCGGGATATTTTCCATCGGGAAATTAGCATTCCCGTGGACAAGTGTTCGGGGAAATCCAAGTGAAAACCCCGACAAGATCTGAGCCCCCCAAACCATAGGGACACGTGGCAGAGGATCCCGGAGAATCAGGAATCGGGGAATCGGAGACCCTAAGAGCAAGGAAAACAGGACTTCGAAAGTCTCGAAACCTCGAGAGAAAATCTAAGCCATTCAGTTGGAGAGGAACACGTGTCACGAGATCGTCCGTCTCGAAGATCTGGGATACCAGGCATCAGGGCTATTCAAGTCTCGAAACAGCAATAAGATCTGGACCGTCCATCGGAGGGACAGGTGTTAGAGATCAAGCGCCAATGGCGTTTGACACATCGGAAAATCGGAATTTTCGAGGACAAGAGACCCGGGACAGGATAAGTAGCGATATCCCGAGAAAAGGATCTCAACCGTTGATCTTGGTAGGACGCGTGGAAGGAGATCTAGGCGAGTCGGCATTTGGAGCATCGGGTTTTCCAAAGGAAAGGAACTCTTGCATACGGAAATCGCGATCGGTGATTTCCCGACGCGATCATAACCGTTAACCTGAGGGACGCGTGTCCAAAGATCCTGTAGAGATCGGGGTTCGGCATTTCGGGATTCTCGGTGACGAGAAACTCACGACAGGAGAAGTCGCGAAATCCTGAAACGCGACGGTCCCACAGTCATAGACGCCAGAGCAAGGGACAGGTGCTGGAAGGCCAAGCTTGGCTGTGAGTCAACGCCAAGTGGCATCGGGGATCGGAGGTTCGGAATTTGCGAAGGCCTGTGCACCACAACATCATAAACCCCAAAACCCCGATGGGTAGCTATAGGGCTGCGGACATATGGTAGCAGGTCCTGTGGATCCAAGAGCTGATCCAAGAGAGATAATGTGTAGGGAGCACGTCGGAATTCGGGGAATCGCGAGTCTTGGGGGTGAATTAATCTTGACACTAGAAACCCCGAATCCCGATATAGAACCGGGGATTGGCATTTCGTTAATGCAAGTTTATGGAGATTTCTCATGTATGGGAGATTAATCCCAAAATTTTTAAATTATGATAGTGGGTGTGTTACATTCGACCAACTATGAAAGACTCTCTCAAACAACACCAGTGTCATCCATATCTGTAAAGGAAACAATTCTTAAGCTTGGTACCAAATATTCCATTGGGACAATGACTTTGAGGCCATACACCAACTTGAAAGGGGTCTTCATTGTTAGTTTTTTGCAAGTGGTTCTATAGGCCCAAAGTACTGTTGGTATTCTTAAATCCTAGTCATCTCTATTCACACTACAAATCTTCATCAATTCTTTCTCCAAGATCTTGTTGAATTCTTCCACTGTCCCATTTTCTTGTGGATGGTAAGGCATGCTCTTCTGATGGTGGACTGAAAATTCCTCAATTAGGGCTTCAACTATTTTATTTATGAAATGTATGCCTTGATCACTCATAAGGATCTTTGGGCATCCAAAGATGGTTATGATGTCATCAAATATGAAGTGCGTAGCTAGAGTTTCACTACAATCCTTAACTTCTCTTTCTTCAACCTATCTGGTCAAGGATTTTGTCACAGTAATGATGTACCTTTCTCCTGTGCACTTTCCTGGTGGGTTTATAGGTCCCATGAAGTCGATGGCCCATTTCTCAAATGCTTGTAGGGTCACCTGCAGTGCTAAATTC
Source organism: Picea engelmannii (assembly GCA_009831015.1). Lineage (NCBI taxonomy): Eukaryota > Viridiplantae > Streptophyta > Pinopsida > Pinales > Pinaceae > Picea > Picea engelmannii. The sequence continues at coordinate 66,382 of ML801148.1, read as the reverse complement.
ATTTCATATATTATGGATGGTTTCTCAGCTCTGTGGCATACATCGCATGATCTGTAATAGTCTTTATCATCTCTGTGTAAGGTAGGCCACCAAAGGCTAGCTCTAAGAACCTTTTGCAGATTGTCTTTCCCTGTGTAGTGTCCTCCTGCAATACCTTCATGAGCTTCTGCGAGTATCAATGGTCACTCTTACTCCATAACACACCTCCTTAATATCTCATCAGGTCCCATCTTGTATAGTTGTCCAGCTATAAGTGAAAATTCCACAGCGCACACTACTAGCTGTTTCTTCTGGGTAATTGTATACTCACTTGGTTCCATTCCTGTTGACAAGAACTGGACTATCTCTGTGAAGTGTTCATCAATATTTCTAATGGCCAATAACTATGCATCCAACAATGCATCCTCCAAACTGGTCTTCTCTTCACCATGTTCCAACCTTGACAAGTGGTCAAGACCTTTGTTCATTCTTCCAGGCTTAACCACAATCTCAAAATCATATTTTTGAAATAGAAGAATCCATCTGCATATTATCCCCCCTAGCACTAGCTTGTTGACTAGGTATTTCAGCACGGAACGATCAATAAACATTTTAAAGTGTCTTCCCAACAAGTAGTAGTAGAACTTCTGCAACACATATACCATGGCTAACCCTTCTCTTTCAGTAGTGGTGTAATTAATCTCTATTGTTGATAGCTTCCTGCTAGCAAAGGATAATGGGTGGTCGATGTCTCCTGTTCATGGTTGTGCTAACACAAATCCCAATGCAATGGAAGATGCATCGACATGCACATGAAATTCCTTGCTCTAATCTGGAAAAACCAGTATAGGCGCAGTAACCATTTTCTGTTTCAGTGTGTTGAAGCTCTACTAGCATTCTTCTATCCAGTGAAATTGTCATTCTTTATTCAAAATATTCTCCATGGGTGCTATAATTTGTGCATAGCCTTTAATGAACTTCCTGTAATATCCAGTATGTCCCAGTGCAGTGCACAACTATTTGACTAAAGTAGGAGGGGGTAGATCAACTATAATAGCAATTTTAAATGGATATACCAACAATCCCTGCTTGCATACAATATGACCTAACAACACTCCAAATTGTGAGAAGAAGATGAACTTCTTCAGATTCAAGGCAATTTGACACTGTCTTCATTTTTCCAACATTATCCTTAGACATTCAATATGATTTTTCAATAAACTAAAAATAGTCCAATCATCAAAATATGCTTATAGAAATTTATGCATAAACTCCTTGAATGCTTCGAACACCACCCTGGAAAATATGGTCAGGGCATTCTTCAATCCAAATGGCATTACTGTATACTAGTAGGATCCCCATTCTATTGCAAACGTGGTCTTATGGAAATCTTCCTTGGCAATCTAGATCTGATGGTATCCTGAAAATCCATCCGTAAAAGAATATACCTCAAGGCCTCCCACATTATCTAACACTTTGTCAGTGAATGTTGTAGGGAAGGGATCATGCAAATAGACATCGTTCAACTTCCTGAGATCTACAAAGATCATGATATCTCCTTTCTTCTTGTATTGCACCACCATAGGGCTAATCCACTCTGACTCTTCAATAGGTTCTATGATCCCTACTTCCAACATTCTATTGAGCTCAATCTTCTCTTTCTCCTTATATTTAGGGTTCAACCTATAGGGTCTCTGTTTGACTAGTCATGCATCTGGTTTCAAATGGATACTTATCTCTCCCGTAGGCCCTTTAATTCCCTTCATATCAGTGAACTTGGTCAGAAACAAGTCCTGATATTTGTGTAGTAACTCTATGATTTTGTCAATAGTAGCAACATCCCAATAATCTCCGACATTTGCAAGCTTTGGTGTTTGCTCAGTTCCAATATTGACTTTATTAATCTTGATTGGTTGTCCAATGAATGGTATATCAACTCCTAGTCCTTCCACATCTCTTTGGCCTTCTGTTTCGACGATGCTCACCTTCCTAGGATCGTTGTCTTCATCAGCATTGATGTTATAACAACCTTGTAGTTTCTGGAGAAGCGCAGTCCATTCGTCCTCTTCTTGTACCAAGGGGAGGCTAGATGCGTCCTCAAATAATTTCTGTCTTATAATCTATAATGCTTGATCTACTGATGGATATTGACTTTCAAATAAGAAGGTGGTTAAAAAATTCTGAGTCATACCTTCCCAACTTCCAGTGATGAGGCGCAACTTCGCTTGAAGGTACCAGTTGATAGGGGTACTGTCCAGTGCATTGATGAATTTGTGCACCCACTGCTCTTGAGAAATGTTTCTCCAGGAATCCTCACAACTTCACACATGGTCCTTTGGGCAGCTTTGACCTCTATACCTAACTTTGCAGCCTTCTAGTTGCGCTGAGAACCGCGCTGTCATCAAAGTATGACATTGTACCCAGTCTCATGTAATATTTCTTTTGTGGGTCCCCCACTATCTTGCTAGTGTTTCTTTCAAGGCCTCATCCATTGCCAAAAATCTTTGTTGTGTTGGTACACTTTCTTTGAATTCCTACAAGAATGTTTCTAAAGGATTCCGACCATCAAAGGTGGGTAAGTTACTTACTATTGTGCTAATCCAACGAAATTCTTTGGTTAATCTAGCACATATCCTTGTAGATACTTCATACATTTTGTTCTTCCATTTCTCCAGTGCTTATTCTAAATCTGAGGAACATGTGCTATTACTTCGGCAGCTCAAGTTCCCATCCGCCATAGGATTAATATAATCATGTTGTCTAGCTGTTAATTTGTAAATGTTTTCCATTTCATATGTGTGGTCTTCTTCTCTGATAGGTTCAGTGTATCGCTGACCTTCATCTAGATCTAAAGGTGCAATGAACTTAAGGCCATCTCTTTCAAATTTCATACATCTTTCTTTAAATCAACCACAGTGGAATTATTGAAAGCCCAATCAATTCCTAACAACGCAGGGTAAGGACAGATATTATCAACTATCTCAATTACCTCAAAATCTGCAAATGTTCTTACTCCGTCGATGTCCACAGGGCATGTTCCAATATTCCAAAGGGGCTTACAGCTTGCTGATTAGCCATCCTAATCCTAATAGGGGAATAGATCAACTTAGGTTTTCCCATCAGTGCCCAGGTTTGCTTCTTCATAACATTGACCTCTGACCCTAAGTCAAGGACCACATAGTCTATCTCATACTCTCCTATTTGAGCATTCAAGTGTAATTCCTTATTTTTCCTTCTCCTTTTAGAGACTTGGTGTACTACCCTATTCAGTAAGGGGTCTATATTTCCTAGCTCATATTGTCTGATTAATTTTTGTATCTCTTGTACATCGCTTTCATCATGAATCAACTTAATACAAGTGTATAAAAACTCCATGATCTTTCTTACCTCTTTTCTTTCTTTTGGCAGAGCAGACTGATCAAATTCCAGAGGCATTCCATATTATCTTACTTTTGGTCGTGTCTTTGATGAAGAACCTTGGTCTCCCTTGAATTATTTTCTTGCCTCCTCAAATATTTGTTTTTGTTTCTTTGCATCAAAAGTTTGGGTCTTCTCTGTAGCTTTCCTAACTCCTGAGTCTTCTTTAGTCTTTCCTTGGGTCATTCTGTCTTCTCCTATAACATCACCTCCTCTAGTGATAACAACAAATCTAGGGTCTTCTCCACGAGGTTCAACATATATCAGTTTCACTTGTGGGTTCTTATGAGGTCCTCATCTCTCCTGAAGCTTAGCTAGCAGCACATGACAATCTTCTATAACATGTTCGAATGAACTGCAGTAGATGCAAGTAGTGCAAGGGTTCTAACAGTCCCTTGCCAAGTGTCCTGGTTGTGTGCAGTTGTAACAAATGACATGTCCTCTACCTCGACCCATACCTCCTCCTCCTTCCCGTCCTTTGAATCCACCGCAAGGATTGAAGTTTCCTCTTCCTTGAGAATTATACTATGTAGTGTTTCCTTCCTACTATACTTTTCCTTGAATTTTGTATATGTTTCTTGACCTTTCGTGCATGAGGTCATAAGCCCTACAATCCCTATCATCGTTCCCCATGGAATTACAGAATGTGCAATACAAATTTGTGGGTGTATGAACATATTTTTTCATGTAATAGCACTCATTTGGGCAATGTCTATTTCTGCATACCTCGCACCAGGATAGGGTGACTTGCTTCAAAGGGCTTGGAACTCTAGATACCAAGTATTCATGAAATAGGGGACAATTCTCCTTGTCACGACCTTCTAGTTTGCATCTGACACAACAGATGTCTTCACTTTTATCTTTTCCCTTATCTTTCTTCATATCTTCGACCTGCAGAGACAAACTAGTTAGATGACTCAAGATTTGACTCATACTTGAGCTGGATTCTCCCATAGGGGATGATTCTAGCTTCATAGCGATCTCCAGTGCCTCAACCTGCAAATAAATCTTATGTTGCATAAGAGGAAATCTGATGTGTGGTAAGAGAGCAATGATGAACCATTCATTGTTCTGCTCATCCGGGATCTGAAAAGTCAATCGGCCTGTTAAGGTCCTAAATCTCTGATTGAATTCCCAAACGAGGTCGGCTATCTTCTGCTTCATCTCTTTCAACTCCGTAATACATTGTGACTCATATTTGGGTTTCTTGAACTATGTAATCAATGCAGTCTTGATCTCATTCAGTGGCATAGGATGTAAAAGTCCTTGGACAAGCTTCATGTACCATCTCAGTGTGTGATCCCTCAGGGTGGTAATAAATTGAGTTCTTTTAACAGCTTCATCGACGACATTTTTAATATTCCATATGGATTCACATAGAAATTAGTGTTGATAGGGATCTTTAGATCCATCTCCCCTAAAGATAGGGACCCTCATCTCATCTGCCATAGAGATGCCTAGGTTTCATGTCTGAGTATATGTTGAACTGCTAGTAATAGTACTCTGAGGACTCTGGTGACTCTGACTATTCTAATTACTTAGTGCTACTGAAACAACATGAGGATTAATAATACTTACTTCAATAGTCTATGCAGTTCTTGAATTTTTTGGCTCATCCCAGCGAGGTTCTTCAAGTTTCCCTTCCTTTGCCCTAGTGGGTTCTAAATGCTCTTCATTGGTCAGATCTTCCTCTTCTCCACTATAGAAACCCTCATCCCCGTAGTTCTTCTTGAACAAGTTCGCAAGATGAACTTCTCTAAATGCTCTCCCACTATGCGTATGTCCAACTTGTGTGTCGCTGTCCCTGTCTAAATTCTTGAACATTATCTTTTTCAAATCTGACCAATCTATTATATCTTTAAGATGTTTTTCTCATGCAATAGCATATTGATTCTTAACTTTAGAAAGTGTAAACAATTTCTTCTGGGTCCCTTGAAGAAATATCTCTTAGCTTGGCTATATGACTCTACTCTATCAACAACAAACTCAGTGATGTACCCTCCAATGGTGCTATCAAACCAGTGATCTACTGCTCGTGACATCACGTTATCGACTCTCTTGACCTTCTTGATCAGCGTTGACATCCAAACCACAGGAGGTCTAGATCTGATCTCAAACTGGGTATCTGCTAACCTAGCTAACCACTCATATAGCTCCTGATGGATTCCTCCAAACAAAATCTCATGTATACCAGTAAAGATATATCTTCCTAACCAATCCTCTATACTAATATTAGGGTTCTTGTTCTGGGCTTCAGCGAAGTCCTTTTATTGATCCTCTATCCACTTTTGAATCTTTGTCTTTGATGGAAACCACCTTGACATTCCCTCAAGAAGATTCCTATCCCAGCAACAAAACCATTTGTTGGCACAGGGGTAGACCCAGGGTTCAAATCCAAGAGCGCGCCAACAAGCCCTAACTACTATCCCTTTCGCCAACACCTGTGAAGCATATGTAGTCTCACCCGAAGCAGCTATGGGGGGGTTGCAGGACAAAGATGTCTACAACCAAAGGGAATATCAAGTGGATCTAACACTAGAACAATACAATATCCATATATCACTTATCATCTTAGATCTACTCCACACAACTATAGATCAGATCTAACAAAGTAATGCAATAACAGTATAACAATGACAAAGAAAATAACATCAATCACACACACGACACACGATATACGTGGTTCACCCTCTCTCTAGGGCTACATCCACAGAATAGTTCTTTATAATATATTAAGATGAAGCATACAGTTCTTGTTTGTGCTCTTAGCTAGCAGATATTCTTTCTTCTCCTTTCTGTCTCTCCCCTTCCTACGCACCCAGCTGCAGGACTTGATCTCCGCGCCTAGCTGGAGATCTTACAATACCCAAAGGCTCTCACACTTAGCACTTCTCCCTCACACAACAATAATCACTCATGTCAATAGAAAAACTATAACGAACCCCCCTTTCCTCATCTAGGTTCTTATTTATACATTACAATAGCTCACCGACATCCTTAGGCTGAAACCTAGGTGTCAAAACCCTATATCCAAAAACCCTAGGTGTCTAAAACCCTAGGTCAACTTGACCCGCATTTTTAGGGCTTCTCCAGCCTGTCTTTCCTTCATTCTTGCATGGTGCTCCAAAAAATCCAACGGTGGATTTTTCCGCTTGTTGAGTTGTCCACGATCCTTCTTCCTTGCTGATCTACCATCCTCTATCTCCTCATCCAATGACTTGCTTTCTCTTACTTCACTCTGTCTTTTCTTCTCTTTTTCTTACTTCGACCCAGTAATAGTCACTGTGTCTTCTGCACATTTCACATTTTTCCTTTTCTTCCTTGATCTTCACTTGCTTCCATAACCAAGGGCCAACACTCACCCATATACCAATAAACATTCCTCCTTCATTCTCAGATTCCCTACTCCTTAGAGCGTCTCCACCATGGCTCCATGAACTACTCCAAGCAGCTCACTATGACCATACACTCTCTGATGTTTTGAATGATCCACATTCATTGCATTAGACAAACACTTTGATCTTCAGGGTTAAGGCATATTTCCTATCAAGGTTTTAAAATCCTCTTCCTTGGAGCAATTCTTTCCATGTCCAATGACTAGGATTTCAAAGAACACCTCATGGAGGATCTACAATCCTTAGAGTTCCGATCATTAGACTCCTTAATTATCTTTCTTTCTAGACCTTTGAAAATATATTTTTTCGACAACCTTGTTACTGGATCCAATGGTCCAAAACTTACCCTAGTCACTCTCCGATAGATCGAGGTCCTCGTCAATTTGAGGCTCTACCCATCGGACTTAAAATACAACCTTACCTTAGCCACTCCGAAGGTAGCATCATCCGACCAATGGTCTAAATCTGCTCACTTTTTTGAATCAACGAATACAAACTTGCCCAACCTCAAACACTAGTTTTCATCACAGAAAATAGTCTGAATATGGAATTAAACAACTCAAGGTTCCTCCTTTGGTATTTTCTAAAGTTATACCATACTCCAAAGAGCTTTGGGATTCCAGGTTTAAACCGACTAAGGCCCTCCTTAGGAAATTAGATGAAGAATTGCATGTCTTGCAAGTTTTCCACCCAAGGTAGGTGAATTCCTTCATTGCTTAAGGTTCCTCAACCTACATTGGGATTTCCCAATTACTAGGGTACTCTTGTCCCCTCTTGAATGGACAATTTTTTACATATCTTGCAAATTTTATATTGTGCCTCCCCACAACAACCCATTTAAAATCTCTAATTCGAGACATTTTAAATTGGTTCCCCCTTTCTAAATTTTTTTCAAGGTACTACATTACTACACTATCGAAAATGTGTTGGCATAGGAAGCCATTTATTTATTGATGCAATTTTGAACATTACTCTTTTTACTGTTGCATACTTTTTAAATGTTCAGTTCTTATTTTCTCTGCTAATTGATTTGATCTCCACAAGGAACTTTTCACTTGCGCACTTACTGTCTAAGTTTGAGTCATGACAAGATAAACTCACATTCTAATAATAATATGATAGAAACATTTCTGATAGCCATATCGTAAAGGTTTTTATCATAATCATCCATATCAGAGAAATCTTTCTTGCAAATGACTTTCGACTCTGACATATACAGTCCGACGATCCAAGTTTATGACTTATTTTCTGTTAATTAATGTGAATTCGATCGTTGGTGGAGGAATAAACACATGGATGTTGAAACATTATGCTTACATAAACTTGTATGATGATAACCTTATGACTTGGCCGACGTCGATTGGTCTCTGCTGTGTTGAATGAATACTCACATGTTTACTTATTGCTCTTTTCTGAAGATAACACATTTCTCAAGGAAGGTAATATTCCTTGATACCTTTCTCTTTGGAGCTACGAAACATCTCAAATATTTTGAAATTTGATTAAGAAAAATCTGACAACACGCCTCTAAACGTTCATGACTTTTTACCTTCGACACATAAATCAACATTGGAAAGGGAATATTCTTCTATGTTTTTTCATCGGAGTATGAATAGAATAGTAAACTTATTCTCCTCGACTGAAACAACTGCGAAGACTTGCATGTAATTGTCTCTACCCTTAGACTCTCAACACACAAATCAAGGCCAAGAATGGAGTATTCTTTGATACCTCTGTTTTGGACTGAAAAATACTATGTAACGTCCCCTATCCGATGGCAATGGCTTCGATGACTATGGTTTCTAATTTTTTCCTCCTAGGATTCCGATACATGGATTTGGGCAATCCTTGCTTTCAAATCACATCAATGGCACAATAATGATAGGGTTTTGAAGTGGGCTTAGTACACAGGCTATTCAATTTTTTTTATTAGGGTAATTAAATGATTATATTATAACCCTAAAACCTCATTGAGATTATATATTTTATTCATATGCTAGCTATCCGCTCTGCTCTATATTGATCGACTCTTTAATGCTAAAAAAATGTCATTTTCAATTAAATAACATGTATCTGGTTACTCTATATTACTATCTTATATGTTTTTTCTTGTTTATTTGATTGAATGATGATTAATATGGTAATTGCAGGATACCAAGATCACTCTATGGTGATTCAGACTACTCGGAGATCTAGGAATTTAGCACCATCATCTTCCACTTATGCGCCTGAAACTTCTGCTCGCCAAGTAGAGGTTTTAGTAATTGATACAACCTCTCATACCAGAGAAGATAATTCCATTAGATATGACATGATATACTGGATATTCAATACTAGGGACTTTCCTCGGATAATGAAAACCTCAAAGTGTACCAAAACATCCAGAAGAGAAGTATTCACCTTGTAGAAGGACAAACTGCATAAGGAGGAAATCTATAGGACTGTGCAAGTTGAAATATATGAGCTCACTTCATAATTTGAAAGATCCACTAGGGTTGCAGATAATCTCAAAACAAAACAACTTAACAGATCATTGCAAACCCAAAAATATGAAATAAATTTTGAATTTGATAAAAAAAGCACAGTTAAAACGAGACACCCATATGAAAGAGTTGGAATCTACAAAGTTGAAGCTTTGTGAAGAAATGGAACTAACCAAGAGGGAATATGATAAAGAAATATCTCTTTTAAAAACCGAGCTAGATGAATCCAAACTATTTGTTGAACAACAAAGCTGTCAACTTAGGGGATTGGTACATGAAAAAAAGAAGCTAGAAGAAATTTTGGAGAAAAACAAGGAAATGAATCTTTCTTTGGAAGTAATCAAGTCAGAGGCAATAGAACGCAATGAAATACTTAGATATGAATAGAAATAATGTTTATGTCTTCTCGACGACATGCAAGCCGACCAAGATGATCAACTAAGTCTGGAAGATCAAATAACAGAAATCAAGGATCAGTACCAAAAGGAAAATGATTCCTTTGACATAATTATTGATTGGCAAGGAGCATACAGGGATCACCCAACTACATTACCATCATATTCTAGAAAAGAGAAGATAAAAGACTAGGTCTTCTTCGATACATGGAAGACTCTATTAGTAGATATTTAGGTCATCTAAGAAACAATTGCTAAAGCGTGCAAAAGGATATGGAATGGTTAATATGATCTCTTTGAAGAAATTTGGGATGTAGTTGATGCCCCCTATTTATGAAGAAACACTTGCCAAAATTGGAATAACTGAGGTGGAGGAGCACAGGGAAATTAGAAAAAAGAATATTGAAAACTTAACTGAAATAAATAAAGAATCTGTAGAAGAACATCTATTGAAACCTGTTAGGCTCATCACTATGAACAAAAACTTTTTTAAACGTACATCACAAGAATTGAAGAAAGAGGTTTCCACCAAGGTTTGTGATGGGGAAATGGATATTGAAAAGATGTAATCAGATAAATTAAAGAACATCATGGAAAAGTATTCCCTCTGGAAGGAATATCATGACCTGATGTAGATGCATAAGAACTCATGATGATCCTAATTTTCATAACTGCTCCACATATTGCATCTTCTCTTTTTTGTAATCCTAGTAAGGATAGGAATGCAAAGAGTATTTTTTTTTTGTAAACCATCCTTTACTTACAATTTAATCTGGTGAATGTAAAAAATCACTTGATAATTATAAAAGAGGTGTCTGTAAAGGAAAAAGGGCTTTTGGACTCAGATTGTATTAGAACAATACTACTACTGTGTGATAATTTGGACAAGAGGCATCTCTGAAGATTTTGGTACAAATGTGTATGAATGATACTTTTCTTTTTATGCATATTTTTTGATGTATGGATTTTAGTTTAATGAACTTTTTCTAGACTATTATTCTGTATACTCATTCTTTTCATCATTTTCATACTAAGTGAATGACAATACAATAGGATAGTGAACCAATTAGTTGTATTTGACTCATTGTATTGTTAAATTTATTTATTTATGGTTTTTGTGAATTAATTCCGAGCAATTGATATTATTTTTAATTTCACTTATTATAAGAGTTTGCTCCTAATCAAGATAGGATAGAATAAATTAGGAATGCACCTTAGAATAACAAGTAATCATTTTAGTCTAATTTAGTTTGGTTAGAATTTTAATTCATATGAGAATATCATGTTCTCATATTCATATTTAGATAGTTTTAGAGTGGCAATCAGGCCAATATTCTGGTCAAAAATGCTATACCAAATGAGAGTGGGTCTAATTGGGACATGCCATTGGGTGTTCTTTATTAACTTCTTGAACATGTATTTTGAGTCTATCAACATAGATGATACTAGAAGGAGGGCCATCAAATTGAATGGCTACAAAGAAAGCTCAAATACCTACCTACTCTATTCTGCTTGTTAGCACAACTCATCCTGGTGATTCTCCTCAACCCCACCTTGAGAATTATTCACATCCCCTATCATACTCTATGAACACGTTATCTCAAATTACTTCTCAGTGTATTCAATTCCAGTCCGAACCTATATTTTCTTCACCAAAACCTCGTATCTTGACCATTCCAAATATTGACACCATAGTCAAACAATCCCTTGAACGCATTGAGCGTGTTCTAACTAGACAATAGAGTAGGAAAACTGACCAACCTTCCATTGACTATTTTTTACCCCAGGGTCAAGAGAACCTGCCAAGTAAAGACCCATTCTTCTCCCACTCTTTCACTTACCAAGAAAACCCAAACGTTGGAACTCCAAAGTATCATTTACCTTCAACTTTGAACAACTTTGCAGAACCCTCTGACTTCGATTTCAAATGTTTCTTGCTCACCGGTGGTGGTATTCCTCCCTCACCGCCAAATTCTCCACCTCTCACACCTAGAAGTGAACCTGAAGAAAATTATGAAGAGGAGGAAAACTCTCAAAGTGAGTCGAAAGATAATCACTTACAACTTGCTCTATATAACCCTCAAAACATGGTTGGAGCTAATGAAAACCAAAATCCCCCACCTTGTCAGCCCCTGATGCAATCATCATACCTAGAATTTTCCATGACATGCCTAAACACCCTGAAATTATTTTATCGAAATTCAACCTTGACCAAAAAGACTCCACTGAAAACCATGTAAATCATTTTTTACTAGCTGTCAGACTCTAGAACATTCAATATGAATATGTTTTCTATCGGTTTTTCCTCACACATTTGAAAATAGAGCTTCAACGTGGTTTTTCTCTCTGTAAGAAGCTTCTATCACTAGTTGGAGAACATTTGAGACAATTTTTCTTAAGAAATTTGGGGATAAAAAGACGCCAGCCACTTCAGTCCTTGATCTGTCAAGATTTAAAATGGACTCCAAAGAGATGGTCAATGATTATAATCAACGCTTCCTTACCCTACTAAAATGAATCCCATGAGACTCTAAAATCATGAAAGTTGTATCAAATTCTATACTTCGGGTCCACCCATGTCCATATCCATGTTTGTTAAGAATGTTGAGAGAGATACCTTTGAAGAAGAATTTCAAAAATCCATCAAAATAAAAAAGAACATGTTGAGTTTAAAAGGAAATCCTAGAGAAAAATCTTCCAAAGACAAGGGTAAAACCAAAGTAACTGTGTCTAAACCCTCAGAAGATAAGAAAACTATGATTCCATGGATATGGAATCCTTCCAGAGAATTATCAAGAAACTCTCCAATGAATTGGTATATTTGAAGAAGAATGGTGGAGAAGGCTCTACAAACACTAAGAGATTCTTTAATTTCCAACCTAAGAAATATAAGAGCACTCCCCCAACCAATAAAACTATCCCTTCTTAGGTTGATGGATCAACATGGAATATACCATTCAAACTATGTAGGCCTACGCAACAAATATTATGACTGAGAATAAATATGAAGTAGAGGAGAATCATGAACAATAAGAAAAATCTCATGAATATGAAGAAAAAAAGGAACAAACAAGTGAACTCATTTTTGGATATTTCTTATGGTGGAGAAGAATATGAAACAAAGGAAATACACATGTCCAAAAAAATTGTAATTACTAGAAGTTAAAATAAAAAAATTACATCCAACACCCAAACCACTTCAAATCCTCCTAAAACAAATTCTCATACCCATAAAACCATGTATTTGTCTAACCCTACTTCTCCTAATCCTCCCAAAACAACACCCTCCAACCAGAAAGCTATTGATCAAACTCCTAAGCCAAATGCTCCCTCCATTTCCCCAACTAAATTGGAATATGATTTATTGGAATATCTTAAGAAAACTAAAGCCAATATTTCCCTATCTGAAATTATGAAACTCCCCTAGATTCAAGAGAATTTATTTAAACTCTATAGGGAAATACTTCCAATGGCACTAAAAAATTTAATGGAGGGACCAAAAAAGGAACAAGCAAAACTAGTTCATCCAACACATGTACTACATCCAAGTCAAGTAGCCACAAATGCATCCTTAACTGGACAAAGATCAAGATATATGCCCCCCCCCCCCCATTTTATAATTACTTTTGAAATATTCAATAGTAATGTCCATAACTGCATGGTATATTCAGGTGCCTCTTCCAATGTGATGCCTCTTAAAGTATGTGAAAAACTCAATGTCCAACCTAAAACATCTGATATTCAAATCATACAACTAGACATAACTTGATTCAAGGTAATAGGAGAGATGAAAAATGTTTTGATCATGATGTATGCTAATCCTAAAATACATCCTACTATTGATATCATTGTGGTAGACATACCTGATAATTATGGCATGCTTTTGAGTAGGGATTGGTTTGTTATGCTTAAAGTGTATTTTCCTATTGATTGGTCACATTTATGGATTCCCTACAATGGTAAACTCAATTAGATCAAAATTGATAGAGAAGGATATATGAAACACATGGTTACTGATTTAAATGACCCAAATGAACCTATGATGTTTAACAATTCAATTTTGGGCAATCACTCATATGACACATTTTTGGGAATTACTCATAAAAAATCTCCTCTTTTGCAGAATCTAACACACAATCTGAAATCCTTCATTGCACTTAGATTGTTGAGCCCCAATGTAACATAATAGATAAGACTAACAATATTTCTAGTGTATATTCTAATGTAATCTCTAAGTATGAATTAGAGATGCTTGCTAACTCCATTAACCTCAACAATAAAAAAAAATGAAAATTGAAAATCAACTATTGAACCAAAAAAAGGATATCCTAACATGTGGAATTTATTTTTTGATGGATCTAAGTCTCTTGAAGGTGTAGGTGTTGGCTACATACTCAAATATACAGGTGGGAAAAAAACATTAATTGCATGCAGACTTGAGTTCCAATGAACACACAATGCTGCCAAATATGAAGCTTTACTACAAGGTTTGAGAAAGGAAATAGACTTGAAATAAAAGAAGATTAAGGTAATTGGTGATTTGGAAATTTTCATAAGGCAGGTAAGGAATACCATACATTTTCTTTCAAGTCATCTTAAACATTACCAACAAGAGGTATGGGAACTAATTCAATTTTTTGATGCATTTAATATCCGTCCTATTCCTCATTCACTAAACTGTGATGCTAACTTACTTGCTAATGTTGCATCTAGATTGATACCATCAGAAGGATTGACGCCTGACACATTTTATGTTGAACTATTGTACATGCCTTCTGTTCCCGAAAATGAAACCAATTGGAGAGTACTTGATGACTATTATCGTGCAATTTGTACTTTGAAAGATAGGAAAGCTAAAAGGGGAGAAATTGACGTAATGAGAGACTATCCAATCACTGTCACCTCAACAGGATGTCTCTTTCTATTTAGGGTGGTAGGCTCAGGGGAGATGTCCTTGATGACCTAGGGTTTTGAGAAGGCAAAGGATTTAGGCCAAGTAAAGGTTTCCCTCTCACAAGTTACCACCGATCAGAAAGTCTGGCTAAACAACCAATAAAGATAATAATAACCAGAAATGTACCTGCCTGGAACAAAGCAACATGAAAACTTTATTTGCAAGGTCACTTGCTAGTTAATACTCCATATAATTAGGGACTTTCTCAAATAAATCAATTGACTAATATATTGATGAAGTAAGCAAAAATGTATAGTAGCAATTATCACAATATGATACTTCACAATACATGCTTCATAAATGCTTCAGAATGAGAAAGAACAACTTAATCATCAATATCATAACACCAATATTCATCAGAAGAAGATAATACCAAGCATTAGTCAATCTTTCAATTGCTTAGAAAATGCTGCAAAGTATAACTACAAATCAAAGAATAATAGCAACACCAAAGTTAGTAGGTCAATCTACACTAGGGTTAGAAGGTGTTAGTGGTTGTTCAAAGGTATTGGATGTTTGAAGGTTGTGATCAAAGTACTCAAGCAAGAAATCTTAGATCAGTGCATTCATAGGGAAAATGGAGTCAAAAGTAGCGGCAAGTATTGAAGGAACAAGATGATAACACTAGGGCCAATGACAAGAGGAATTTGATGGATGAAGTGTTGGTAAGCCAAGGCTTCAACCATCAAACCCTAGGGGAAAATGACTTACTAAGGTGTAGGCAACCCTAGGGCTTAACACATTTTCCTCCATCTTTAGCTCAATAAAAAAGTAAAAACCACTAGGATGAAGAACACGAGATAGGGTGTTGTAATGGAAAGGCCCTAGCAATGTCTCCAACAAAAAAAATGGCTCCTTGGCATAATCTAGTAGGGAATTAAAATAAGGACACCAACATGTGCTTATTTCCTAAGGTTTATTCCAGAAATTTCATTAACAAAATGTAAGTAAAACAATATAACCATTCAAGTAAGGGAAGGATTACAGAAATTCACTTATATTTACCGAGTATTCAACAAGCCAAACCCTAGTTATAAACCTTCCACCAAGAAAAATGCCAAATATAACCAAAATAAGCCTCCTTCAACAAGTGCGCACTAGCAAATTTCAGCCAAAAACCCTAGAAGGGCACAAATTTCAGACCTCACCAAGTAGTGAGTCAAAGATGATGAGAAAAAGAGAGTTTTATCTCTCTATTTATATAGTATCAATGACCTTAATTTTATTTTTTAGGTCACAAAAGGCCGACATGGCCAAAAATACATCAAAGTACTAATTAACATTAAATGGAATAATTAAAACCCTAATCAAGCATATAAGGTGACTTCATGACCTTTTAGGGTGACATTAGGCCCCTTTAGCGCAACATTGGCCTCCTGGAGAAAAACGTTTGGCCTCCTTGGGCCTCCGGAACCTGCCACACGTGTCACTTGGCACATAACTGCCTACCAAAACCTCCACAAGTGATGGATGATGTCATAGGTGTCCTAGGTGATGTCATGGGCCTTCCAAGGCCAACGTCCTGGTGGAAAAGGCACAACCCCCCTGGGTACATGTCTACTAAGCTGCCTCTAATGGAACATTCTTCTCTTCTCCGGTGAAAACCCTTTGATCTGTCTCTGCCCCCTGCTGGGGTCTCATCATCCATCTGATGGGATTTCAGCCCCATGGAGGTCCGAACTAATCATATCCCCATGTTTACCTTTCCATAAGGGTACCTATCCATTGGGTATGGTCCTGCACATCAACAGATATGCCCTCCATGGGATCATAAGTCACAAGGATCATAGCAATGTCAATCACATCTAAACATCAAGTTTAATAAACATGTGCATAAAACCCCTTTTACCCAGACAAGTGATCAAAGACATTATACAAATCTCCAAGCCAAGTTTGGAGGAAGTGATAGGGCATCCTATTGGGCTAATTCTCACTGGATGTGGGGTTTTTCCGGGAAAGATAAAATCTAATCCATGTGAGTGGGTGAAGTGGATAAGGGATGTCTGGGCAAGGGGTGCATTGATAGTAGGGAAATGCATGGCTTACCTGTGGGTGACTCTGTAGAGGGTGAGCTACATCTATCATGGATGAAAATGTTTCCAAGCCCATTCCTGCCTTTTTTATTTATTTTATTTCTTTTTCTTCAAGAAGATAGTTAGGGGATACTTCCCTGGTGTGGTGACCAGTGGTGGCAATGTTACACACAAGCATTTCATAGAAATGAGAAGGTTAGCTCGTGATGAGACCCCCTTTCTCTTAGCTATGCCACCAAGAGCCACTACCCTAGAATGGTGACTAATTGCTAGTAGTTTCATACCTCTAGATGCCCATGGACCTAATAGGTTGGCTCATGATGAGACCCCCTATCCTCTAACTAGGTCTTGTTTTATTATTTTTATGGGTCTCTCTATTTCTTGCCGAGAATAATTTTACTTCTTTCTCAGGGATCCCTAGGCGAAGCATATCGAGGTTTAATTCTTGGATTTTATCTTTTTCTAGCTACTTTTACCCTCTCAGCCTTTAGGCCCTTCTTCCCATAAGGTAAGATACAACCCTTAAATATTTGGCCAACCCAATGCCTAGACTGGTGTAATGGGATGAATGAGTGGGAGAAATATGGAAAGCGGTAAGTATGGTGGGTGAGGACGATGGATTCTCATAAATCCCCCCAGTTGCAACTCAAAACCTATGAACACAATATTACTAGGGAATCATGTCATTCCCCCTAGATATGGTCAAGTGGATAGGTATAAGATCCAAGCACCCGTTAGAAACAAAAAGAATTGAATGCACATATTCGAAGGTTTTGAGGATTAGAGTGACACATACCATGATACCCAGACTCATTACCTTATGGAGAAATATCCACTTCTGCTACAGGACCAGACTGAGGTGATGGATGCTTCTACTGCTGACAAAGTGGAGGTGCTAAAGAAAGAAAAAGATGGGCCCTCCAGGGCCATGCTCAAGTCAACCTGGCTCTCAGTACTCCATGTCTAGGACTTGTGGGCCTCAAGACATAATCTCCTTAGTTTTCCCTAAACATTTAAGAGAGAAAAAAATTGTAAAATCAATAGTTCATCCATGCAGTTTGAGGTAGTGAATTTGGGAACAAGCACCACATCTCAAAATATCAACTTGGGAAACAATCGTTCTCCTGATGAAAGAAAAGATTTCATTAGACTGTTCAAAGAATACAAATATATTTTTTCCTGGACATATGAGGACCTCAAGACATATGATACTAATATCATACAACATGTCATTCATATGAAGCCTCAAACAAAACCCTTTCATAAAAAATCTGAGGATGATACATCCTAGTCTTGAACCACAAGTGAAAGAAAAACTAAACAAGTTGTTATCTTCTAAGATAATATTCCCAGTCAAGTAGAATCAGTGGATTGGTAGCCTTGTACCAATAAAGAATGATAATGGGGACATAATTCTTTATATTGATTTATGAAACTTAAACAAAACCTCTGAGAAAGACAACTATCCAGTGCCCCTTATGGAGAAAATATCGCAATGTGTATATGGTTCTGAGATGCTCTCACTACTAGATGGTTTTTCTTGTTACAACCAAGTTCTTGTTTCCCATGATGAGAAAATGAAAGATTCATTTCAGACTAAATGGGGAACTTATGCTTACAGGAAAATTCCATTTGGTATGATCAACAGTGGGGAAACCTTCCAAACAGCAATGGACATCTCTTTTAGAGGCCTAATCGGAGTTTGTGTAGTGGTGTATTTGGATGATTTTACTATTTCGTCCAAATATACAAAGATCATATAGCCAATTTGAGAAGATTATTCAATAGATGTAGGAGGTATGGTATATCTCTCAATCCCCAAAAAAATGTTTTGCAGTTGATGAAGGCAGACTTTTAGGATTCATTGTTTCTAAGCATGGTATGAATATTGAGCCTAAAAGGACTGAAGTTATCACTAAAATTCCTCCTCCCCATAACAAAAATCTATGCAGTCTTTCCTGATGAAGAGAAATTTTGTAAGAAGATTTGTCCCTAGCTTTGTTGAGACAGTGAAACCCCTTGAAGGCATGATAAAAAATGATGTAGAATTTAGATGGGGACCTAGGGAAAATGCTTCTTTGGATAAGATCAAAGAAGGAGTAGCACAATACCCTGCATTATTAAGCCTAGACTTCAGTTGAGGGTTTATACTCCATACATTTGCTTCATAAATTTCATTTGCAACTATTCTAACACATAAGAACTAGGAAGGAGATGAATTTCTCATTGCTTTTATGAGTTCAGGTTTATAAGGAGAAGAATTGAATTATCCAAAAGTGGACAAACATATTTATGTTGTATTTAAGGCTGTAAAACATTTCAGACCTTACTTGATCAAATAAGAAACCAAGGTTATTGTACCCTATCCTACTGTGAGAAATTTGTTGATACAAAAGGATATTGGAGAGAAGAGAGCTAATTGGATAACAACCTTGCAAGAGTATGACCTTGATATCAAACCTACTAAAATTGTCAAAGGTCAGGGATTATGAAAACTCGTTGTTCAATTGGTAGAAAATGAAGCACAAGAAGATGCATTGTATCAAGATCAAATCCTTTTTGAAAGATAAATTTTCTATATTCATGCTAATTATAATCAATGGTGCTATGAAATGAAATATTATTTAACCCACGAAACAAATCCACATTATTTGGAATAGAAAAAGAAGAGATCTCTCAGGCTCAAGTCATCCCAATATCAACTCATTCAAGGAATATTGTGCATAAGGAATTATGATGGTGTCTACTTGAGGTGCCTTGAAATGAAAGATGTAGACAAAGTCCTATCTTAACTTCACGATGGCCCAACTAGTGGGAATTTTGGAGGTGACACTACCACTCACAGGGGACTGAGAGTTGGATATTATTGGCCTACCATGTTCAATGAATCTCATGCATATGCGAGGAAATTTCAAGGATGTCAAAGGTCAGCTGGAAGGGAAAATAAGTTTGCATTTCTCTTGCAACCTATTATTATAGAACACCCTTTTCAACAATGGGGTTTAAAAGTGATTGGGGAAATTAATCCCAATTATTCTCAATTGCACAAATATATTTTGACTGCTACAGATTATTTCACCATATGGACAAAGGTAATCCCCTTGAACACAATCAACTAAAACCAGGTGATATATTTCCTTGAATATTATATTATCACGAGGTTTAGTGTCCCTGAGTCTTTGGTTTTTGATAATGTTGAGTACTTTTCTTCCTTGAGATTAACTAATTATGCTCTTAAATGAAACATTAAAGTTAAGTATTCAACAAATTATTATCCCCAAGGAAATGGACTAGATGAATCAACCAATAAGAATTTTATTAAAATCATTAAAAGAACTGTAAATGATCACCAAAGAAACTGGCATCTATCCCTCCCAAATGCGCTATGGGTTGATAGAGTAGCACCTAAGTCCTCCCTTGACAGTTCTCCATTTTCGTGGTTTATGGTCAAGAAGAAACTTTTCGCACTCACACCTTTTTTCCTTCATTGCAACTTGCTTAATCTATTCAAGACATACAATGCCCAGTAATGCAACAAAGATTGAATATGCTCATGAAACTTGAAGAAGGTAGAGAAAAGGCTAAAAAGAATTTAACGCAACATCAACAAGTAATCAAGAGATGGTTTGATAAGTCATCTATTTGGAATAAGGAATTCCAAGAAGGGGATCTTATTCTTAAGTGGGATAAACAAAATGAAATTAAAGGAAAACATTCAAAATTCCAAAAACTCTGGTTAGGTCCATATCAAGTGTTGGATTACTGAGAGGGGGGCTGAATCAATAATATATTTTTTTAATCATTTTTACCACAATATGTAAATGTTATTTATATTTATGATCAATGTAATATTATCATCCAATAAGTGCAAACTAAATAAACCATAAACAATGAACAATCACACACATACATAGTACACCATTATTTTTACGTGGAAACCCAATACGAGAGAAAACCACATAATGATTTTTCTTATATGTCTTTAAGAATTACACTCATTGGAAGAACCAACTTCCTTTGTTCTCTAGTTGCAAATCAAAGGAGGCTCCGACCCCCTATATTTTTAGGCTACAACCTGAGGGAAGCTCCAACTCTCCAATTCTCTGGCTACAACCAGAAGAAGGCTCCAACCCCCTATGTTCTCCGGCTACACCTGGAAGGTGGATAAAACCACTTTTCCTTGCCCTGATCCAGATTTATGAGAAGAACAAATTGATTAACAAACTGAATACAATAACACAAAGATACACATAACAACAATAGATATCCAATGAACAATATCTTCTATTGAATAAATGAAATAGGTTGAAACTGTAAAACTGCAGAACTAAAAAAAATTGCTCAAATGGTGCTATCTATCAATGAGAAGAGATGTGGTTGCTACGCGCATCCATCTGAGAAGAATGATTAAAATGAGGCTCCAAAGGCCTTTTTATCATTACTCGTGAATGCCAAAACCCTAGACATCCAAAAACCTAACCCTAGGAGATGAAACACCAAAAGTTATGTGGGCCCCAATGGGTAAGTTGGTACCTCAATTTCCTGGGGTCGTAAATTTTTCATACGACCTTACATCATCCAAAGTTTGACTCCATCTACAATTTGACTATGGAAATCCAAAAAAACATTGTTTAGGGCCCCAAAACGGTCCTGGAAGTACATAAAGATGTGCTGACATGAAAACATCCAAAAGAAGCTAGTTGGATTAGGTGGGAGGCCACCAGTCTCCACATGGAATATTTGTAGGGCTTCAAACATCCCCAGAAGTGTAGAACCCACAATTACAAATAAGTACAAAAGAACATGTTGAAATAAAAACTGTCAAGAGGAGCCAATTGGAATAGGTGGGTGGCCACCAATATCCACGTGGATTAGTACTCCCCCCTTAGAAAGAAATGGTATCCATTGGGTTGAGTTCCCCCATTAGGTGAGGAAACTACTAAATTTGGTCCTGAGTGAGCCACTTGCCTTGGTGTATGAGATGCCCTTCCTTGACAAACCGATAAAGTTGGATCCTCTGCTGGCGAGTGCCCTTGACTTGTGTCTCCACTATCTGATAAGTGGATGTTTGTTCCATGCTGTCAGGGTTGAGCTCTGTTGGTGTCAGTTGTTCTGCAATCTTTGAGGTGTCCAATAATGGTGGAAAATATGGCCGAAGGAGGTCCACATTGAACACTTGGTGCAAGCCAAGGAAGGGTGGAGTGTTGAGCTCAAAATCATTGCTACCCATAGCCTTGGTGATAGTGTAAGGCCCATAGCGAAGTAAGTGGATCTTTCGATGGGGCCCTTTAAGGCACTCTTTCTGAAAATGTAACTAGACCTTGTCTCCCACCTGAAATTGGTGTGATACACTGTGTTGATCATGGCGCTACTTGTACTTAGCATGGGATTTCTACAAAATCTCATGGACCTATTGGAGGATCTGATGAATCTGCTCAATGAATCTGGTGGCTTTTTCGGTCTCAGTATGAACATGGTAAGATTCTGTCTATGTGGTTTCAATAGGTGGTGCAACATCAATGGGACCCAAGGTTTGGAATCTCAACCCCACCTGAAATGGGCTATGGCAAGTGGAGCTATGGAGAGCCATGTTGTAATTATGTTGAACATAGGGAAGACTCTCATCCCATGTATGTGGATGCTTAGAGTTGTACATGTGCAGGATGTGCACAATCATCTAATTGACAACCTCTGTTTATTCATTAGTTTAGGGGTGGAAAGAAGTGGATTTAGTGAGCTTGGTGTCCAACAGTGACCAGAGACTCGACCCAAATGTGATGAGGAACTTGTTGTCCTAATCAAAGATGATGGTTCATGGTATCCCAAAATGGACTCACACTCGTTTGAAGAAGAGCTTGGCAATATCTGTCGATGTGATGCTCTTATTGTAGGCTATGAGGATGGCCATCTTTGAAAACTGATCAACTACCACAAATACATAATCATTGCCTTGCTTGGTGGATGGAAGGCCAGACATGTAATCCATCGAGATGGATTCCCAAGGCTTCTTGGGAATAGGAAGAGGGGTGTATAATCCTTTCTTATTGATGGCTAGCTTGGAAATGGCACAGGAAGTGCATGATCCGATATACTTTTCAACGTCCTGTCGAAGTTTTGGCTAATAAAAATGGTTTTGTAGAATGACCACCATTTTCTCCACGCCAAAATTTCCTCCCATCTGACTGTAGTGATCCTCCCAAATCAGCTTTGCACACTCACTTGTAGGAACACAGAGATGGCCCAGATGGCAGAACAATATGTTTTGAATGTGAAAATCAGTGACATTCGTGCATGTACCCAAGAGTTGATAGGTGGTGGAAAAGTCTCAATCTTGTTGATAAATTTGGGGCCACTCAAATGCCTCATGTCCACAAGAATGGTGCACCGTGGTGAGTGCTGCCACATGAGGTCAACTAAGGCAGTCATTGACACAATTTGTGCTCCCTGTCTTATACTTGATGTTGAGATGGAACTACTGTAGGTAGGTGGACCACTTATGATGGCGGTCATTCTGCAATTTCCCCTGTGTCTATATGAAATGCAGAGGCTTGTGATCAGTGTGGAGGATTGTCTCCTTTCCTAGAATGTAATGTTTTCATTGATGACATTCTTTTACAATGGAATACATTTCCTTGTCATAGGTGGGGCATTTTCAGACAATATATGAGAGTGTCTCACTATGGTATGCTACCTAATGATTGTGCTGAGTGAGAACCACACCTACAACATAGTCAGATGCATCAGACTCAATCTCAAATGGTTGTTGCAGATCAGGTAAGGAGAGTACTGGAGGTGAGAATAATCAATGTTTCAAATCATCAAATGCTCATTGTTGTTCCTTCCCCCACGCAAAATTTTCCATGAAACCGCCCTTGGTCACTTGGCCGAGGGCCCATGCAATATGGAAGAATCCCAACACAAATCATTAGTAGAAGTTGGCTAGTCCCAAGAAGCTCTGAAGCTCGATAAGTGTCATCTAGGCTGGACAATCATGGATGACTTGGAACTTAGATGGATTAACATGTACCCTGTTAGTGCTAGAAGTTTCCCCTAGACTGCTATAGGGTCAAGCCTATCACATCTGAGTTATTTCAATGATTTTTATAAATAAGGCTGTGTTTTGGGTTTTGAAAGAAGGTGAATCATGTAAAGTGAAAGAGAAAGAAAAAAGGAACAAGCTAAATGTAGATCAGTGAAACACCATTGGGCATGGAGTCAAGTAAACACCCTATTGATCGAAGGCAATCAAATTGCATATCAGAAAAGAAATTTATATAAAAATGGGTAGAAGAATAGGGAATAAACAGAAAGTAGAATACCCATCAAACAAATATTCTCTTTGCAAAATGGATGAAAAGGTAGTTGAAACAAAACACACCAATAGTAGGCAGTCACAGCAAAATCTTTACCGCTTGAGAATCTATTATCCATGGGCAGCCATTGATTCTCAATGTCTGCAATTTGTTCAATCAAGGTGAAAAACATAATGTAAAATAAGGAAGTGGAAAAACAGAGTGTGAAACAAGGGAAATCACAATCTGATAAAACAATTTTCATAGATCTTCAATGTCAGAAGCGATCACAAAGTAAAATTCCCTTAGGCTTACAATAACACACACTGGATGGCTAGCTCATCAAATTCCTTCTTAGGCCTCACCCTCTCGAGCCTCTTCCCTCCTTCTTTTTTACAAGATTCCGGTTTTTTATAAGAAAAATGATAATAAACTGTTTGTTGACTTTATGGAAAAAAAAATAATAATAAAATCTAAAGTAAACTAAATTGATTCCAAGATGTATCGAATTGCTGGAAAGTTACTAAAAGAAAATATGAGATTCTCTACCATCTATCATGAATGGATTTAGGTTTCCACCTAATGATGATCAAGCTGCCAGCTACTTCATAAAATTTGGGATAAACATATTTTGATCACATATTCCTTAACTGTTGCCTTGAATCCTAGATCTACCTCATTTTGCATTGGCTGAATTGTTGCCTAGAAATCAGAAAGAAATCTCCATCGAATACTAAATTCGATCTTTGATTCCAACTGTCTATTTGACTGCTGACCTTTAAGCTTGAAAATCTTCCATCATCTCTAACTGCCACATGTTTATGAATCACTTTAAATTGTTGCTAATGAAGAATTTGACTGTGTTGGATTTACAAGATTTTTTATCAAACCCTATAACCTTACCAAGCTCTCGGGCGTTCTTTTGGACACTTGGATTTCTACCTAAAGTCTTCAACATTGCTCGATGATGATTTGCATACTGACAAGGATCACTGGGGGAGGGTGAAAACCAACTCTCAGAGTCTGTGTTCCATTTCCTTGTCTGAGTACATGGTAATGGAAATGAAGTCATGTATCCTAGAGAATATGAACCAGCTCTTGTAGATGATGTAAAAGAAGAGCATCCAAACTGGCTTCTAGTACCATTAGTGGTCCTTTGGTTCCTTTGTGGTGAAATAGGGATCGTCGAACTACTAATAACTTGATCATACTGAGTCATTGAAATATGCTGGGGATAATCATTACACCGTATCATACGATAACCAACACGATCATCACTATCTTATGACATTGGAGAATACTGTGCAGCAAGATCCTCCCTAGAGAAACTAGCAGTCTTTGTTCTTACAGGGGAATCCATGGGATCAAATCATGAAGGAGACAACATCATGGGGATTTATCACTTAGATATGTCTTCTAAGAATGGTAATTGTCCAAATACACAACATCCTCTGGTTCACACACTCTCTTGCCATTGTTCAGAGTGCTTGATTCCCACCCCATTTTTTTGTTGAGGATAAATTATAGAAATCTCTCTAGAACCTCAAAAATGCATTGTTCAACTTTAGTTCAATGCATTTCCAAAATAAACCTCATTAACCCAGTCCATATCACAGAAGGGAACCTGTGCACTTCACCATGAGTTTACTGTTACACTCATTCAAATGTTTTATATCCCGAGGATTGGTGTTTATTTGTAAGGAATTTGGGAGACCTTCAAAACCCGCAAATACTCAAATAGAAACTCATCTATCTTCTTGGTGTATTTATGAGACATGAATCTCCATATATGCAAAGCTGGAACCTACAAATCTTGGCCAAAAGCACTTGGTAGCCTGCTGTATTTATCTTTTAAAAATACACAGTGGACAAACATATCATTGTAAGAGGATTTTAGGGATTATGAGCTTTATATGTGCAAATGCTTACATGTTTTGTCGATGAGATATGACAAGAGGGCGCCACCCCACGAGATTCTCCTTCATATGAATTGGCTTTCACTTGGTTCTTAGTAGTAGGCTTTGGCTTGACTTGTGCTATGTTGCTAACGCATTTGTGTGTTAATTGCAGGTGGACTCGGCTCTAGATGTTTTCCCTCAAGACAATATTTTGATGAAATAAACATGAATACAAACTAACCTTTTTCCAATGTTGACTCTTGGTTGTACACAATATTAAACATAAGCAGTTTAGATATGGTGCAAAAACAAATCTAGCGAAGAATTTAATGATTTTTTTAAGAAATGATATGCTTTTTTATGATGTCACTACAAGAATAACACTTTTCCAGTAGTGTGCCTATATCCAACACATATTCCACTGGAACATAGCACCAAATTAAAGCTTATTTTCTCTTGTAGATTAGAGTACTAACACTAGATCCTTCTGTGGATGATTCTCTTCCCGTGAGGCATCAAGAACAAGCAGATCACTATACATTTTCCTCTATGCATCCATGCAACACAACCTACAAAATTTTTCCTCTACAAACATCCACATTTATGCTATGCCTAGTCCATTGGGCTTGTGGAGTCATTCATACTATCACCAGATCTCTACAAACTAACAAACTGAAAAGAATCTTCATACTCATATGGTGAGCTTATATTTTTTTCTTATTCCTACTTCTAACCAATAAAAACTAGCTAATCATGTGAAATCATGCTTCCAATGAAGCCATGATAACACCCAGCTGACTGGAAAAACTTCTTGTATGGAAATAAAATTTAGAGAAAACCTCATGACTTGTAGTAGAATTTTAAGTTGCAACACATACTTACAATCCTAGATTATTTTAATTCCAAAAGTTGCAAAACTAAAAGCTTATGAAAAAAACATCTCTATGTAGACAACCATAGGATCCTGCCAACTGTGTTGCATCTCCAGCTGATACAAAAGGTCACATTGTTCCTCTGCTTCACTTATCAAATGATACTTCATTTGGCCTACTGGAAAGAGAGTATGAAGATTTTTCGGGCATTGGAAATCAAAGGAATCAAGGTTACCCTGAATCTGATCACAAGTTCCTTGAACAGAAACATCAACAATTCCATCATGACAGTCAAAAAACTGACTGACATACATCGATTCTGGTTGTTCATAGATGATGAACTGAATACCTTCATGAATCTGCTGGTCAAATTCCATCACCATAGATACATCAAACTCTAGAATGTCAATATCATCATCACTATATTCATCATAATTTGGAACGACATGATAAAATTCAAATAAAAAAGATGAATATTTTTTCATATTTTCATTAGCAATATGATCTTGAGACAGATTTGAAAAAACATTTCTTTCTTCCTCAACATTATCATCCATGGTATCTTGAAGATCTTCCCCACTAACATGATTTTTGTTCTAGCAAATAGAGGAAAAATATGCTTTCTGTTGAATATGCTTCTCAAATACATCACAACAATTTTCAAAAAGACTTTTAGCTGAAAATGTTTCTTTATAAAATGTGTTGAAAGCATCATGAAAAATTTCCAATGAGTTAACTTGAAGCTGGAAGAGATCTGCACCAATCAAGGGATGCTCCCTTCAATGAGTATCTGAAAAGTTTGATCTAGACATCCTCATGCACAATCTGACGTTCATGAACAAAATCATGAAAATCCAACAAATGCTCAACTGGAACCTCCCAATCTTTGCCTTTAAATGTAGGAAGGGTACCTTCCCATTCACCTCTACCACGCATTGGGTTTGGAAAACCAACTACATTCGAAAAATCACAAAAGGAAAACCTTTGATCCAAAATGGCTTCCATAGTTGGATCCCCAATGGAGTCTCCTTTTAATCTTTAGACAGTGGAGTCACCATGGTGAAAGATCTGTAATCAAGCACATGTCCTCTTCTTGTTCACCATCAAGAAGTGAATCTGATCGTTTTTGTTCTCCCAGGGAAGATTTCTTCCCTGCTTAGTCCCCAACAATGGTGCCAAAAGATGTTAGTGCTAGAAGTTGCCCTTGGACTGCTATAGGATCAAGCCTATCACATCTTAGTTATTGCAATGATTTTTATAAATAAGGATGTGTTTTGGGTTTCAAAAGAAGGTGGATCAGTTAAAGTGAAAGAGAAACTCATCTATCTTCTTAGTGTATTTATGAGACATGACCCTCCATATATGAAAACATGGCACCTGTAAATCTCGGCCAAAAGCACTTGGAAACCTGCAGGCTTTATCTTTAAAAAATACACAATGGGAAAACATCTCACTATAAGAAGATTTTAGGGATTATGAGTTTTATATGCGCAAATGATTACATGTGTTGTCGATGAGATATGACAAGAGGGCACCACCCCACGAGCTTCTCCTTCATATGAATTGGATTTCACTTGGTGCTTAGCACTAGGATTTGGATTGATTTGTGCTATGTTGCTAATGCATTTGTGTGTTAATTGCAGGTGCACTCGGATATGGAAGTTTTCCCTCAAGCCAATATTTTGCTGAAATAACCATGAAGAAAAACTAACCTTTTGCCAATGTTGACTCTTGGTTGTATACAATATTAAACATAAGAAGTTTAGATATGGCATGAAAACAAATCTGGTGAAGAATTTAAGGATTTTTTTAAGAAATGATATAATGTTTTATGATGGCCCAACGCGAATAACACTTTTCCAGTAGTGTTCCTGTATCTGACACATGTGTCGCTGGAACATAGCACCAAATTAAAGATTATTTTCTCTTGTAGATTAGAGTACTAACATACCCCATGCTCATCAACAATGTATCCCAAGTATTGGACCATGTTCATGCCAAAGGAGCATTTTTCCAAGTTGGCATATAGCTTGTGCTACCACAGAGTGCTCAAAACCTGTTGAATATCCTGCATGTGCTCCTCCCAAGTTCTGTTGAAGATGAGGATGTCATCCAAATATACCACCACAAAATATTTGGTGAAGGCTCTCAATACATCATCCATCAACCTCATGAAAGTAGTTGGTGCATTTGTTAAGTCAAAGGGCATAACCAGCCATTCGAAGAGACCTTCTTAAGATTTGAAAGTTGTCTTCCATACATCAGTTAGTTTGATAAGAACCTGGTGGTAGCCAGAATTTAGGTCAATCTTACCGAAGAAATTTTCCCCCTTGAGTTGCCCAAGAAGGTCATCAATTCTGGGAATTGGGTATTGGTTCCTGACTGTGATTTTTTTTAATGCTCTGTAATCAATGTAGAGCCACCAAGTCCTATCATTCTTCCGTACCAATACAATCGGACTCCCAAAAAGGGAGGATTTGGGTATGATGTGACCCTTTTGAAGAAAATATTTGATTTGATACTTGATTTCGTCATTTTCCATCAGTGAGTGATGATAGACTGGTCCATTAGCCAGAGGTGCATTGGGGGTTAGATCAATTGGATGCTTGACTTGGGAGTGTGTTGGTGCCCTGGTGGGTGATGAGAAGATCTATGTACTCTTGGATTGGTTTTCCTAAGAGCGTCCATATTTTCTTTGTCCCTTGTTGTGTGGGTTGGGTCCGCCTTTGCCTTGTTTCGAATGTGAGGACTTTGGGGATCCAAACTCTCGCCTCTTCTACTTAAATTTTTGCTCGATCTTGACAACATATCTATAATTCGTACCCAATGATGCGATGTCTAGAAACTCCATTTATTTTTGAATGTATCTATGCAAAAATTGTGATATTTGAGCACCAGATGTCACTTAGAGGCTTTGATACCCAATTTGGTGTGTAGGGTATGGAAAATATTGGTGAAATATGGTATTGTCTAGTCCCTTTCCTGACACAGGGTAGTCCATCTGGTGTACTAGTCCTTGTAGCTTTTAACAGGGTAGTATTGTTCTTTAATGGAATCCCTCAAGGAATCCCATGTGGGGGTGAAAAAAATATTTCAGATTCCTCTATGGCCCTTTTCTCAGAGTAAGTATCCTATTAGTTCTTAACATGGGAGACGACCTTGAGGAGTGAAAAAGTAATATTTTCCCTATCGAAAAAAATTTCGACCAAAAAATACCCTTCAAGCATATTCAACCATTTATCTATAGCATCTACATCTATCAATCCTTCAAATAATGGAATATCAAAATTTACTTGTACCTTGAAAGGGGTTTCATGGCCGCTTGATGAATTTGCTTCTCCTGTGGGCAGCCGCCAAAGGATCTACGCAAATTTTTCCATCATTTAGTTCCTTTTTCGCACAAGGGCTTCCTCGAGCAACATTTTAAAAGGATCTCCTGCTCCATCATATTTATTTCTTTCCCCCATGATTTGTTGTTCGGTTTAGCGCGACCGATCTTGCAAAGGCTTGACTGGTTCAAGTCCCAATTTCTTGTACCCAGATCTTGTCAGGGACATCTACAAAGAAAAATAAATGAAGAGAAGACTTCTCTGATACCACTGATCCAGATTTATGAGAAAAATGAATTGATTAATAGACTGAATACAATAACATAGAGATACGACCAACAACAACAAATATCCAGTGAACACTACCATCTATTCAAAAAAAGAAATAGGTTGAAACTGTAAAACTACAGAACTGAAAAAAACTTGCTCGAATGGTGGTAGCTATCTCTGAGAAGAGATGTGGTTGCTATGCGCATTTGTTTGAGAAGAATGATTACAATGAGGCTCCAGAGGCCTTTTCAACATTACTCATGAATTCCAAAACCCTAGATATCCAAAAACCTAACCCTAGGAGATGAAATGCCAAAATTTATGTGGGCTCGGATGGGTAAGTTGGTACCTCAACTTATTGGGGTCATAACGTTTGCATACGACCTCCATTTTAGTGTTGAAATAATGTAACTGCGAAGAGCATTCTTATTATTATTTTGTTATTGGATTAAATCCCCATTGTGGATTAATCATGTCATTATTATTATTGGATTAAATCCCCATTGTGGATTAATCATGTCATTATTATTATTATTGTTATTGGATTAATCCCCATTGAGGATTAATCATGTCAGTAATTGTATAAGGACCAAATCCCCTTTTGTGGATTGGTCATCGGACAATTACAAAGGGAAGAATAAGAAGTCGACTCCAACAGTTATAATGGAAGACCCATAATTAATTAAAGGTGGGTTTACCTACCCAGAGTGAGAGGTCAACCCTGCCAGATTGTGACCTTTCACACGTGCGAGGTTGATATAAATAAGAGGCTAGCGCCTCACTTCAAACACACAACTCACTTGCTTATTATCTTATGAGGCAAGCTGCAATTACCAGTTGGAGAGAGGAGAAGAAGAGTGGTGCATCTCTTGGGGAGGACTATCTGTATTGGTTTGAGTTATCTCTTGAACATTGTATAAGCTATTTATGATAAGGAAGTTTTTGCTGGGTTTTCTTCCCCTAGAGGGTTTCTTAGGATAAATGTTGTATCTCTTGTGAATGTGTATTTCTCGGTGATCTTGTTCTTATGATGCTATTATCTATTGAAATGCAAAGAACTATAATAATGGCATAAACATTAACATGGTATCAGAGCCAACCTGAAGGAAGCACAATTTGCAAGAGGAAAAACGTCACTGTTACCGTACCTAAAAATTAGGGTTTTGAAAAAGTATCTCTTTTCAACCCCCTAACCTCCTAGAAAGCTGCGCCCTCCCCCTAGGATCATTTTGGAACTTAGAGTGCACCTTTTCAGTGGCTAGATCTCTGGGAAAATGAAACCCTAGTTTCACAAAGTACCAAAAAACCAGAAAACCAGAGTACCAGAAGTACCAGAAAACTAGAAGCACCAGTTTAGAAATTCGCAGATCAAGTTTGAGGGGGTAAAATTTGGATTTTTGAAAATCTGACTACACCAACTAACTCACCTCATCTTAGCACACCTATCCCCTGGATCAAAATTACAAAATTTGAAGTTTGAAAAATTAGGGTTTCCTCATAAAACCCTAAGTTACAGTTGCAGTTGTAGTCTCAGAACTAGTTGCAGTTGCAGTTGCAGTTGCAATACCTGTTGTAGTTGCATCTGTAGAACCAGTTGCAATCACTCTTGAAGTTTTTGGTAATGATTACTGCTACTACCAGATGGAGCCACTACCTGCAAATGCTATCTGAGGTATGTACTCACATATGGTTAGTGGTTAAACCCTAAAGAGTATTTGTAGGAGAAGGGATATTTTTCCATAGATCCAGAAGGATCTCAAGATCCAACACATTCAGAGGAATGATGCAACCCAGGTGTGATTATTCTAATATGCATCTATTTGTTATGAAATTATCTTGATCAATGTTGCATGTTGAAGCTATGATCAAAATATTAGAAGAATTAAAAGTTGATCATAGAGCTCATCCTCTAACCTAACCTTCTTTCAAGATAGTGTATTATCTTAGTGCAACAGACAGGTTGAAGAAAGCACTCATCACTTGAGTGAAGGAGACCTAGAAGAAAAGCAAGCACTCACTCTTGAGGTCAAGGCTCTAGGTTTGATTAATCAAGATTCAAAGGTACACATGACAAGCTGATGACTTTAGTTGAGATAGCAATCATCGTAAAGTATTATACTTGATAGCATGTGATAATATAGATGTAAATACTTTGCCTGATATGACTAACACCTCCTCTTGGAGAAAACTCGTGTTTTAGTTCCAGATTGGCATGGAAGAATGCTTGGTCACAACACTATGAGAGTGTTGACCTCATTTCGTATTGTATTCCTTACCTTTAATCTTTGATAAACTATAAGTGATAGCTCTAAAGGAGCTACTGTGATGATTGTTCATGCTATTGCTTTATATTATCAAGAAGGATATTATTCTTGCTTGTTGTTTTGTTGAACTTGCTCCAGGTCACATGAGGAAGCTATAGTGAAGGTTGTAGAAGGAAATGTGCTAAAGGAGAGATCATAAATGAAGCAATCATCAGTGGAAAAGAAGAAGGTGGGTCACTCAGAAGCTACCATGACCCACGGTATTGAAGAATCCATGTGAACTCTAGAATATTAGCTCACATCAACTACAAGGTGCTACCATACATATGCAAAGTTGTCCCAGGTTTACCAGAACTCAAAGTTGATCATGAAGGCGTATGCAATGGATGTGCACAAGGGAAGAACGCCAAGAACCTATTTCCGAAGAGGGACAACAAAGCAGAAGGAGTCCTAGAACTCATTCATTATGATGTATGTGGCCCAATTCCATCATCCTCCATTAATAGAAATGTCGATATCAAGAGGGAACTCACTACTCCCTATAATCCTCAACAAAACGGTGTAGCTGAATGGAAGAACAAAACCATGTTGGAAGTTGTGAAGATCAAGATCTTCCTATGTGCTTATGGGAAAAAGCAGAAATGACAGGTGTTTATGTGCAGAATCGATTGCCCCATAGTGCACTTGGGCTCAAGACACCAGAAGAGATGTTCGCTGGAAAGAAGCCAGAGGTAAGCCATCTAAAAAATATTTGTCTATCCAGTGTTTATTTATATACAAAAAGAGAAAAGAAACAAGTTGGAACCCTCCGGAAAGAATGAAATATTTGTGGGATACTGTGAGGTATCTAAGGCCTTCATAATCTACATACCTGGTCACCTCCATATTGAGATCAGTAGGGACGTGATCGTTGATGAAGAAGCAACACTTAAGAAATCAAGAAGATGCCATCTTAAAGAAGTATATGAAGAAGAACCTGTAAATCCCAGGATTGCAGAATCAATGAGGGAGGTTCCCAGAGCTACAGAACCAGTGAGGGAAGTCATAACTTCCCCTGATGAGGAACTTCTAGAAGACCATGATATAGTAGAAGTTCAAGAACCTCCTCAAATGAACTTCTCCCATAAAAGAAAGCCTGCTTGGGCAAGAGAGCTTATTCAAGATGGAGAGAAGTATGATGTTCTAGAAGGAACCACGAGACAGGTGAAGAGACCAAATCCATTCTCTAGTTACACAGCTTTGATGTGCAATCTACTTGATGAAGAACTCACATGCTTTGAAGAGGCCATCCAGAAGAAGGAATGGGCAGATGCCATGATAGAGGAATACCAATCCATAATAAAGAATGATGTATGGGAAATTGTTCCCAGACCAAAAAGTAAGGATGTGGTATCATCAAAATGGCTCTTCAAGATAAAACATGCTGCTGATGGAAGTATTGAGAAATATAAAGCAAGATTTGTCACTCGTGGATTTTCCCAGAAGGAGGAATCGACTATGAAGAGACATTTGCTCATGTGGCCAGATACACTTCGATCAGAACCATTATAGCTCTTGCTGCCAATATAAAATGGAAGCTGCACCAGATGGATGTGAAGACAGCTTTTCTGAATGGTATCATTGAAGAGGAAGTGTATATAGAGAAACCCCAAGGATTTGAGGTTGAAGACAGGAAGTCTCATGTCTGTCGATTGAAGAAAGCCTTATACAAATTGAAGAAAGCTCCCGAAGCTTGGTATGGCCATATAGACATTTTCTTTACAATCTTAGGCTTCCTCGCTTCTGACCTCGTTGTTAGACGTAAAGTGAGATGTTGATGTCTTCCTTGCTTCTGACGTCATTGTTAGACGTAAAGCAATATGAGTTATGCCTCTGACCTAGTTGTTAGACATAAAGTATAATGTTGTTAAGAACCAAACATCAATATAGCATAGAAAAACTTCAGGAAAGGTACTCAACGCCTTGAAAAAGAGATAATTTCAGATAATAAGCCTCTTTGAGGGGGCAACCTCCTTTTACCCCACTTAAATGTTCAAGTACAAGATG
>ML801148.1:0-24382 GCA_009831015.1 Picea engelmannii | reverse complement strand
GGTTTACCCACCCAGAGTGAGAGGTCGGCCCTGCCAGATTGTGACCTTTCACACGTGCCAGGTTGATATAAATAAGAGGCTAGCGCCTCACTTCAAACACACAACTCACTTGCTCATTATCTTATGAGGCAAGCTGCAATTACAAGTTGGAGAGAGGAGAAGAAGAGTGGCGCATATCTTGGGGAGGACTATCTGTATTGGTTTGAGTTATCTCTTGAACATTGTATAAGCTATTTATGATACATAAGTTTTTGTTGGGTTTTCTTTCCCTAGAGGGTTTCTCAGGATAAATGTTGTGTCTCTTGTGAATGTGTATTTCTCGGTGATCTTGTTCCTATGATGCTATTATCTATTGAAATGCAAAGAACTATAATAATGGCATAAACATTAACATGGTATCAGAGCCAACCTGAAGGAAGCACAATTTGCAAGAGGAAAAACGTCACTGTTACCATACCTAAAAATTAGGGTTGTGAATGTGTATTTCTTGGTAATCTTGTTCTTATGATGCTCTTATATATTGAAATGAAAAGAACTATAATAATGGCATAAACATTAACATTTAGGGGTGTGATAGCCCGTTGGAAAGGTCTTTTCGAGAAATACACATTATGCTGTCAAAATCTGACTCCATCTACAATTTGACTGTGGAAATCCAAAAAAACACTGTTTAGGGCCCCAAAACGACCCTAGAAGTACAGAAAGTTGTGCTGACCTGAAAACATCCAAAATAAGCCAGTTGGATTAGGTGGGCAGTGACCAGTCTCCACCTGGAAGATGTTTAGGGATTCAGACAACCCCAAAAGTATATAACCCACAATTACAAAGAAGTACATAAACACATTCTGAACTAAAAACTGTCAAAAGGAGCCAGTTAGAATAGGTGGTTGGCCACCAATATCCACCTGGATCATGCCGCCGTGAAATATAAGTGAAATGATGAAACCACTACCACAATGTTACTATGAGATATACCACTGTAAACATGTACCAATATGTGCCAACAACATGTAACCAACCTGTACCATAGACTTGTAATCAACATGTACCTGTAACCTTCATGTACCAACAAAAACCCATAGGTATGTGACCTGTCTATGTTGAAGCTCACGTATTTATGCAACTTGTCTGTAGTGCAGCTTGTGTATGTACGAGGCCTGTCTATAATGCAACTTGTGTACTCCTTCTGAAAACTGGGTTTTTCTCTTTCCTTAAAAACTCCGACCCTTTTTTGCCTCTGTCACATCAACCTGCAACCTACACTATGTCCAAACTGTAGCTATGCCCTATGCATACATCCTCATACAAATCCCTTAACCAAGTGCATCTATATCTCTCTAGTCATGTGCCATCCAAGTGTGTATAATCATGAACAAATTTAATGAGTCTCACATGGAATAGACATCAAACCTTTATTGATATATGACCTCTCTATACATCAACCACTTCACAAATACAAGCTCTCAATCATGTAACACAAAACAAACTTTAAACATATGCAAAGAAATACAAGATGTGCCTCAACACTAAGAAGATGTACCAATGATAAATATTGATTATACCAACACTGTATTTCTATAGATATGACTTATACAGTAAATCCCATACAACCAATAGCCTCTCTAGGGAAAATCCTCAAACCCCCATAACCACTTCTCATGTAGACAACAAAATCCAACTACACATAGAAATAATACATACCTTTTGAACCTGTAGATAGATCTAATGTACCTAATCATTGTAGACCTTCCTGGTAGCTTGTTTTCAGACTCTATAGACCTGACATCTTTATCTCCTTAAGTTTTCATGGCCTTTCCTAAATGTACGTGATTGTTCCTTCTTCAACATGTGTATGTATGCACTCTATTCTCCTTCAGCTTGCGTATGTACATGCTTTGTTCCACTATAGCTTGCGTACACCTAAAAAACTAGTGTTTTTTCATTATTTTCTGCAATTCTGAAACTTTCGCCGTCAACACTTCATGCTACCTCAGACTTGCGTAACTTCAGATGTATCAATGACTAACTGCAATAAACCTTACATAATAATAAATATTCAATGTGCTCAATAGGTGCTAATAGGAGAGCTTCCTCAAGGGATTACCTTCATCAAGGGGTTACCTTCTAACCAACTTAACCCAATTTCCTTCTTTTAGGGCTAACCCACTTCTAACCACTTGTCCACTTCTAACCCACTTTGCTACAAATAGTAAATTTTCCACTTCTTGTTGAAACTAAATTATTTTTAATTATTTTCTTATTGCAACAACTTAACCCATAATTAACTCATAGTTTCACTCACATGATTAATCAACTTCTTCTAGGAGATTCTAGAATAATTTGACTTCTTTGACCTTCTAGATAACTCATGAGGGTTCTCCAACTTCACAAGTCCATAACTCTCTAACCGTAAGGAGTTATGTGACATTCCACATATCAACGTAAATGGAATGACATGTACTATCCATATAGAATAGTCTTACCTACAAATATATTAATCTTCATACCATTATATATCAATCAAACTAAAGTCCCTTAACCATACTATTGGAGCTACCATAATTTTCTACCGGACTTGCTTCAAGGGTTGACATCATTGAAAACTGACCCAATTACTTAACAACCTCCCCCTTTGGCATTGATGGCAACACTATGATACAATACTAAATTCAAATCGCTCATGCTCCCCCTGTGACTATCGCCTCCCCTGGAAACATGCCTCTATTCTCTCTCTCCAAGCATCTAACTTTCTATCTATGGATTTGATGAATCTCTCCACCTTTGACATCAATGGAAAAAGAAACTACTCGTCAGAGATACTCCCACTAACTAAACCATCCTTAGGGATGCTCCCCCTGACCAAGCTCTTCCTGAAACTGCTCCCCCAACTTGAAATGTCCTTTTTATGGTGCTTCCTCATGTAAATATAAGACATATAAGATAATCATTCAAAATCATTCATTTTGGAGTAGAAATTACTCCTCTGGCGAATATACTCAAAGGATTCCCTCGGAAGTGGTTTTGTGAAGATATCTGTAACCTGTTCTTTTGTTCTGACATATTCAACTCTGATGTTCTTCTCTGCAACTTGTTCCCATAGAGAGTGATACTTTATTGGAATGTGCTTCGTCTTGGAGTGCATCACTGGATTCTTTAAGATATTGATAGCACTTGTATTATCACAATATATTGGAATGCGCTCATCATACTTGACCTATATATCTGTCAGATTTTTTTTCATCCATAGAACCTATGTACAACATGTTGCTGCTGAAATATACTCTGCTTCGATTGTAGACAATGATACTGACGAATGTTTCTTTTTTATCCAAATACTAAACACTCACCCAAGTAGAATAATTCTCCACTGGTGCATCGTCGGTCATCAATGCAACCTACCCAATCTTCATCTGTATAGGAAATACATGATAGATCCTTTCCTTTTGGATACCATAATCCAAACTCTTATGTACCCTTGAGATATCTGAAAATCCTCTTCACTACTAGAACATGTGATAACTTTGGTGCTTCTTGAAATCGTGTCACTTGTCCAAATGCCTGCATTACATTTGGTCTGGATGTTGTCACATAAAGTAAGCTGCTAATAATTGACTTGTACTACCTTTTATTTGTAGACTTTGAATCATGATCTTTACTCAACTTGCAATTGATTTTCATAGGAGTATTAACTCATTTGCACTCTTCCATTTTGAACCTCTTTAGAATTTCTCTTATACACTTAGTTTGAGAAATAAAAATTCCTTGGTTGCTTTGACATATATGAAGACCGAGAAAGAAGGATAGTTCTCCAAGTAATGACATTTCAAATTCATTCTTCATATCTTTGCAAATTTCCGACATAACCTGTCATCATCACTTCTAAAAATAATATCATCAACATAAACTTTAATTAATAAAATACTATCTTGAGTTACCTTGATGTAGAGGTTGTTGCCTTCATTTCCTTTTCTGAACTCTGCTTGCTGTAGATATCTATCCAGTCTAGAATACCATGCTCTGGGAGCCTATTTTAGACCATACAAGGCCTTCTTCAACATGCACTCATAATCTTCATTTTCTGACAACTAAGATCCTTGTGGTCGCTTGATGTAGACTTCTTCTTCAAGTTCCCCATTCAGAAAGGATTATTTCACATCCATCTGATACACTTTAATATTCTTGGATCATGCATAAGCTAGGATCAATATGAGTGCTTCCATTCTAGAAACTCGAGGAAATGTCTCTTCAAATTCAATACCATCAACACGTGCATATCCTTTACATATCAATCTATCTTTGTTCCTAGTTACCTATCCATCTTCATTCAATTTATTTCTGAAGACCCACTTTGTGTCGATCACATTCTTGTACCTAGGTCTTGGAACCAATTCCCAAGTGTCATTCTTCTATATTTGATCCAACTCTTCATTCATGGAATTTTTACAGAATTTATCCTTGTTGGCTTCTTCAAAACTGTTTGGTTCAATTGAAGATAAAAGTGCCAGGTGCAGTTGTTTTGGTGAACAAATTCTTCTTCTAGTTTCAATTTTTGCGTCTTTGTTCCCTATAATCTGATCTGAAGGATGATTCTTTTGTATTTTTTTTCTAAGTGTCTTTGGAGGTACTTGTTGTAATTGATATTCTACTTCTATATGTTCTTATTCATCTTCCCCTTTTGCTACTTCTTCATCCTTTTCTTATACTTCTTAAATTTGTTCCACTGATTCCTTTTCTTCTTCCTTTAATTTTCGTCCACCTGTTTTATCAACCATTACATTGATTCTTTCCAAAACTTTGTTGAGCCTTATATTGTAACACTTGTATGATTTCCTTTTACTTGAGTAACCAATGAGTATTCCTTTCTCCACACAAGAATCAAACTTTTCCATTCTTCCATATTCTCTTTTGATGTAGCATTTTCTTCCAAAAAATCTGAAGTGCTTCACATTTGTTGGTCTTCCTTTCCATACCTTGTAGGGATTTTTGTCACTGTTGTTTTTGAGAATCAATCTATTTTGAATGTGAACTGTTGTATGCATTGCATGTGTCCAAACCTCCATAACCACATCTCATGTAGACAACAAAATCAAACTACACATAGAAATAAGACATACCTTTTGAACTTGTAGATAGATCTGATGTACCTAATCATTGTAGACCTTCCTGGTAGCTTGTTTTCAGACTCTATATACCTAACATCTTTATCTCCTTAAGTTTTCATTGCCTTTCCTAAATGTACACGACTGTTCCTTCTTTAGCACATGTATGTACACACTCTATTCTCCTTCAACATGCATATGTACACGCACTGTTGGTATAGGGGCAGACCTAGAGTTCAGATCTAACAACGTACCAACAAGCCCTAACTGTTGGCCCTTTCAGCAGTCTCACCCGAAGTAACAATAGGGGGTTGCAGGACACAAGTGTCTACAGCCAGAGGAAATGTAGGTGGATCCAATGCAATAACACACAAATATATTAACTATTATTACCAAGAATAAACCTACTTCACGCAATTATATTCCAGATCTAACATACTAATGCATCAACATAGTAACAAAAGAAAAGAACACAACATCAATCACACAAAACAACAAGGTATGCGTGGTTCACCCTCTCCCTAGGGCTACGTCTACAAAATTGTGTTTCTTGATATTATATGAAAACATATAGTTCTATCTGCGCTCTTAGCTTGCAGATCTCTCTCTCCTTCTCCTCTTCTCTCCCCTCCCTGTGCACCCAACTATAGGGTTGATCTTTGCACCCAGCTAAAGATATTACAATACCAAAAGGCTCTCACACTCAACACTTCTTTCTCACACAACAATCACTCAACAACACAAATCTAACCAATAACAACAATGATCCACCTTGAACGACTTAGAACCAACAACAAACTTGGAACAAACCCATCTCAGTTCCTCTAGACCTTTATTTGTACATTACAATGAATCACCAACAACCTTAGTCTAAAACCTAGGTTTCCAAACCCTAAAATACCAAAACCCTAGGTGTCTAAAACCCTAGTTCAACTTGAACTACATTTTTCAGGCTTCACCAACCTATCTTTCCTTCTTTCCCACGAGGTGCTCCAATGCCTCCATTGGTGGCTTTTTCCACTTGTTGAGTTGTCCATGATCCATATTCCTTGCTTATCTGTTATCCTTGATATTCTCATCCAATGGCTCATTTTCCCATACTTCACTCCTTTTCTGCTCCTTCAGCCACTTCAACCCATTCTCAGTCAGTGTGTCTTCCACGCAGCTTGGAATTCATATTTTCTTTTCCTTTCTCTTTCCTTTTTTTCCTAATCCATGCCCAAGGGCCAACAAGCCCCCAATACTCACCTGTGACTCGTCTTGAGGCATTGTAGTTCTAAACTTCATGTTTTCGTTCTACTTCAGACTGCGTGGAGTAGCCTGTGTTGTCTTCTCTATCCATCCCCACCATGTGCATACTGTATTTTTTGTGTTTGGTACCCAGTTTCAACTGCACATGGTACCTAGACCCTTCTCCTTCTATTCTTACTGAGAGCTGGGAGGCATCTGGTTGTCATAGTACAATTTCAACTGGCTCTCGTTCACCAAACCTTCCTTCCACTCTCTATTCAAAGTCTTCAATTGTGCAACTCCTCCTTCCGTGACATAGACAACCTAATATGGCCCAAGCCAAAGTGTCCTGAACTTCCCTATATGCTTCATGAACTTGTTGTCGTATACCAATACCAATTCTCCTTGCTTAAAGGTATTCTTCTTGATGTGTCTGTCGTGATAGGCCTTCTCTCTTTCCTTATGTACTTGTTGATGGAATCCTGCAATAAACCTGTCTTCCTCCAATTTGACCAACTGCGCGATCCTGTCTTGAACAACGCCAATGTCATCCATATCTATAAAGGATGCAATTATTAAGCTAGGAACTAAGTTTTCCATGGGTACAACTGTTTCAATACCATAGACCAACTTAAAGGGAGTCTGCATTGTCAACTTCTTGCAAGTAGTTCTATAGGCCCATAACACTACTGGTACTCTTAAATCCCAAACATCCTTGTTCACACTGTAAATATTCGTCAGCGTTGTCTCCAAGATCTTATTGAATGCTTCAACTATCCCATTCGCTTGTGGATGGTATGGAGTGCTCTACTGATGATGAACTGCAAATTCTTTAGTCGGGGCTTCAATGGTCTTATTAATAAAATGTGTGCCTTGATCACTCATAAGGATATTCGGGAATCCAAACCTGGTTATGATATCATCAAATATGAATCGTGCAGATATAGTTTCACTACATTCCTTAACTTCTCTTGCTTCTTCCCATCTGGTCAAATACTCTGTCGCAGTGATTATGTATCTTGCTCCTGTGCGCTTTCCTGGTGGGTTTATAGGTCCCACAAAATCAATGGCCCATTTCTCAAATTCCTGTAAGGTTAGCTAGGGTGATAAAGGCATCTCATCTTTTTTGGAAGTTTTCCCAACTCGTTGGCATACATCGCAGGCTTTGTAGTAATCCTTCTCATCCTTGTGTAAAGTGGGCCACCAAAGGCCAGCTCTAAGAATATTATGCGCTGTTTCTTTTCCGATGTAGTGTCGTCCTGTGATGCCTTCATGTGATTTTTCCATAATCAATGGTATTTTTGCCTCCATAACACATCTCCTCAAGATCTCATCAAGTCCCATATTGTATATTTGTTTAGCTATAAGTGAAAAATCTGCAGCACGAACTACTAGTTGTTTCTTCTGAATGATTGTATATTCGCGAGGTGACATTCCTATTGATAGGAATTGGACTATCTCAGTGAAGTGATCATCAACATTCATGATGGCTAGCAAATGTGCATCTGGCAATGTATCCTCCAAACTAGTGGGTTCCTCTCCATGTTCTAACCTCGACAAATGATCAGGTCCCTTGTTCATTATACCTGGCTTGACCACAATTTCAAAATCATATTCCTAAAATAACAAAATCCATCTGCATATTCTCCCCCCACCACTGTCTTGTTGACTAGGTATTTGAACGCAGAATGATCAGTGAACATATTAAAATGTCCTCCCAACAAGTAGTGACGAAATTTCTACAGCGCGTACACCATGGCTAAACCTTCTCTCTCGGTGGTGGTGTAATTTATCTTAGCTGTAGAGAGCTTCCTGCTAGAAAAGGCTAACGGATGGTCAAGATCTCCTGCTCCTATTTGTGCTAACACCGCCCCCATTGAAATAGAGGATGCATCGACATGCACATGAAATTCCTTACTCCAATCTGGGAAAACTAGAATAGGTGTAGTAACCATTTTCCATTTCAGTGTGTTGAAGCTCTGTTGGCATTCTTCTGTCCATTGGAACTGACAATCCTTCTTCAAAATATTCTCCATGGGTGTTGTAATCTGTGCATATCCCTTAATGAACTTCTTATAGTATCCAATATGTCCCAACGCAATGCACAACTGTCTAACTAAAGAACAGGGGGTAGATCAATAATAATGATGATCTTAGATGGATCTACCAGCAATCCATGCTTACACACAATATGGCCTAGCATCACTCTAAAGGGTGAAAAGAAGATGCACTTCTTCAAGTTCAGGGAAATCTCACATTGTCTGCACTTATCCAACATTAGTCTTAAACATTCAATATGATTTTTCAATAAGCTAAAAATAGTCCAATCATCAAAATATGCTTCAAAATTTTTATGTAAAACTCCTTGAATGCTTCGACCACCACCCTAGAAAAGATGGTTGGTGCATTATTCAATCCAAACAACATCACTTTGTACTGGTAGGATCCCCATTCTGTTGCAAATGTGGTCTTGTGGTGATCTTCCTTGGCAATCTTGATCTGGTGATAACCTAAAAATCCATCTATGAATGAGTAAACTTTCCATCCTCACAAATTATCTAAGACTTCGTCAGTAAACTGTGTAGGGAATGGATCATGTAGACATGAATCATTCAGTTTCCTCAAGTCTACACAGATTCTAATCTCTCTTGTTTTCTTATCTTGAATCACCATAGGGCTAATCCATTCTGACTCTTCAATGGGTTCTATGATTCCTACTTCCAACATTCTGTCTAGCTCAATTTTGAATTTCTCCTTATATTTGGGATTCAATCTGTAGGGTCTTTGCTTGAATGGCATTTCATTTGGTTTCAAGGGGATCTTCATCTCTCCCATGTGCCCTTTAATTCCCTTTATATGAGTGAACTTGGATGGAAACAAGTCTTGGTATTCATGCAGTAATTTGATGATCTTGTCAATAGTGGCATCATCCCAATAATCTCCAATGTTTGCAAGCTTAGGTGCTTTCTCTATTCCAATGTTAAATTTCTTGATTTTGATTGGTTTTCCAATAAAATGTAGTTTGACTCCTGGTCCTTCTATGTCTCTCTTTCCTTCTGTTTCTGCGATGTTCACATTCCTAGGATCATCATCTTCATCAGCATTGATGTTGTCACAACCTTACAATTTTTGAAGAGGGGTAGTCCATTCATCCTCTTCTTGCTCAACAGGGTGGGTAGGTGCCTCCTCAAATATCCTTTGTCTTACAACTTGTAATGCTTGATCTATTATAGGGTACTAACTTTCAAATAAAAATGTAGCTACAAAGTTCTGAGTTATACCTTTCCAATCTGCAGTGGTGAGGTGCATTTCTTCTTGAAGATACCAATTGATAGGGGTTGTGTCCAACGTATTAATGAATTTATGCACCCAATTCTCTTGAGGAATGTTACTTCAGGCCTCCTCACAACTTTGCACATGGTCCTTCAGACAATTTTGACCTATGTATCTAACTTCACACCCTCCTACTTGTTATGAAAAACACATTGTCATAAAAGTGCAACATTGCACCCAGTTCACGATGTTCTTTTTGTGTGTCCCCCACCATATTGATGGAGTTGATTTCAAGGCCTCATCCAGTGCCAAAAACCTTTTTTGTGCT
This sequence comes from Picea engelmannii, assembly GCA_009831015.1. Lineage (NCBI taxonomy): Eukaryota > Viridiplantae > Streptophyta > Pinopsida > Pinales > Pinaceae > Picea > Picea engelmannii. Next base: position 14,452 of record ML801148.1, on the reverse strand, counting down.
AGTACAATTTCTTCAAATTCCAACAAGAAATCTTCTAAATGATTTAAACCGTGAAAGGTGGGTAGATTACTTATTTTTGTTCCAATCTAGCAAACTTCCCTAGTCAATCTAGCACATCTCCGTGTAGATACTTCATACATTTTGTTCTACAAGTTTTCTAGTGCTTCCTCTGAGTCTGATGAGCATGCATTGTCACTTTGTCAACTTAAATTCCCATCTTCTATAGGATTAATGTAATTATGTTGTCTTGCTGTCAATTTATATATATTCTCAAGTTCATAAGCACGATCTTCTTCTCGAATAGGTTTTGTATATCCGTGACCTTAATTAGGATCAAGAGGTGCAATGACCCTGAGGCCATCACCCTCAAATTCCATTCTTCTTTTCTTTAAATCAACCACAATAGAATTATTGAAATCCCAATCAATTTCTAATAGCGCAGGATAAGGAAAGTTATCATCAACTATTTCAATCACCTCGAAGTCCGAAAATGTCCTTACCTTGTTGATGTCCACAGGGACATGCTCCAACCTCCCAAAGGGGCTTACTACCTGCTGATTAGCCATATTGATCCTGATAGGGGAGTAAATCAGCTTGGGTTTTCCCATTAGGGCCCAGGTCTTCTTTGTCATAATATCGACTTCTGACCCAAGTTGAGGACCACATAATTTATATCATAATCTCCAATCTGAGCATTAAGGTGTAGTTCCTTATTTGTCCTTCTCTTTCTAGATACTTGATGTACTGATCTATTCAACAAGGGGGTCTATCCTACCTATCTCATATTGTTTTATCAAATTTTGTAGTTCTTGTACAACCCTTTCATCCTTAATCAAATTAATGCAAGTACATAAAAATTCCATAAGATTGCTAACCTCTTTTCCCTCTCCAGGCGAAGCAGACTGATCGAATTCCAAAGGCATTCCACATTCTCTCACTTTTGGTTGTGTCTTTGATGAGGAAGCTTAATCTCTTCCAAATTATTTTCTTTCCTCCTCAAATGTTTTCTTTTCTTTCCTTGCATCAAACACTTGTGTCTTCTCTGTAGTTTTTTTTACCCTCAATTCTTCTGTAGTCTTTCCTGGGGTCACTTAGTATTCTCCTGTAACAATTCCTCCTCTAGTGATTATAGCAACTTTGGGTTCCTCTCCATGAGGTTCTATTGAGATTAGTTTTACTTGTTGGTTCCCTCCTCATCTTTCCTGAAGTTTGGCTAACAACACAAGACAATCTTCAATAACATTTTCAAATGAGTAGGAGTAGCTGCAAGTGGTACAAGGGTTCTGAGAGTCCCTTTCCAAGTTTCCTAGTTGTGTGTGGTTATAACAAATGATCTGACCTCGACCTTGACCCATACCTCCTTCTCATCCTCTTCCTATGAATCCCCCACGAGGATTGAATTTTCCTCTTCCTGGAGAGTTAAACTGTGTAGTATTTCCTTCCTTTTGTACTTTGCCTTGAATCCTATATGTGTCTCTTGATATTTCATGCAATAGGTCATAAGCCCTACAATATTTCTCATCATGCCCCACATATTTATAGAATGTGCAGTAAAAATTTGTAGGTGTCTAGACATATTTTTGCATGTAGTAGCATTCACCAAGGTCACACCAAGGTAGAGTAACCAACTTCAAAGGGATCGAAGCTCCAGAGGCCAAATACTCATGAAATAGGGGATAGTGCTCCTTGTCATGGCCCTCTCATTTTCATCTGATACACTACATATATTCTCTTTTATATTTTCCCTTATCTTTCTTCATATCTTCTACCTACAGAGATAAGCTAGTTAGATGACTCAAAATCTGACTCATACCTAAGATGGATTATCCCATAGAGGTTGATTCTAATTTCATGGCGATCTCCAATGCCTCAGCCTATGAAGTGATCTTCTATTTCATTAAAGGGGCGTTGATGTGTGGCAAGAGGGTAGCAATGAACCATTATTTAGTCTATTCATTTGGAATCTTAAACCTATGATCAAACTCCCATACCAGTTCAGCTACTCTCTTCTTTATTTCTTTCAGTTCTGTAATGCATTGTGACTCTGACTTGAGTTTCTTGAATTCGAAAATTACGACAGTCTTAATGACATTCAACGGTTTAGGTCGTGCAACTCCTTGGACAAATTTCATGTACCAGCTCAGTGTGCAGTCTCTCAAGGTAGTACTAAATTGAGCTCTCTTAACTGCTTCGCCAATGATTTGTTTAATACTCCATACAGCTTCGAATAAGAACCTATGTTGATCAGGATCTTTAGATCCATCTCCCCTAAAGGTAGGTAACCTCATCTCATCTACCATAGATCTTCCTAGGTTTCTTGACTGATTATGTACTGAACTAAAGGTAACAATGCTCAGAGTGATCTAGTGACTTTGACTACTCTAGTTACTTAATGATGCTAAAACAACAGGAGGAGTGATAATACTTACTTAAAAATTTGGTGTAGTTCCTGAAGTTTCTGATTCTTCTCGGCAAGGTTCTTCAGTCTTCCCTTCCTCTGCCCTAGCGGACTCTGAATGTTCCTCATTCAATAGCTCTTCTTCTTCTCCACTGTAGAAACCTTTGTCCTAGAGTGGTTTTTGGCTTTGTTCAAGCAAGTTCACCAGAGGGACCTTTTTGAAGACCCTTCCACTGTGCATATGGCCAACCTCTGTGTTGATGTCAATGTTTGAGTTCTTGAAAATTATCTTTTCAATCTAACCAACTACTGTATCTTCAAGATGTTCTTCTCATGCAATATCATCTTGATCTTCAACTTTAAGAAGTGTAAAAATTTTCCCCTAGGTCCCTTAAAGAAATATCTCTCTGCTTAGATATACGACGCAACTCTGTCAATGGAAAAATTGATGATGTACCATCCAATGGTGCTATCAAACCAGTGATCTACTGCTCTTGATATAGTGTTATCAACTCTTTTGACCTTCTTGATCAATGCCGACGTCCAAACCACAGGCAGTCTAGATCTAATCTCAAATTGGGTATCTGCTAATCTGGCTAACCACTTGTATAACTCCTTATGTATTGCTCCAAAGAAAATCTCGTGTATATCGATGAAGATATACCTTCCCAACCGGTCTTTTGTACTGAGCTTAGGGTTCTTGTTATGGGCTTCAACGAAGTCCTTTTCTTGTTCTTCTATCCACTTCTGAATCTCTGTCTTCAATGGAAACCACCTTGACATTCCCTCAAGAAGATCCTAGTCCCGACAATAGAACCATTTGTTGGCACAAGGGTAGACCCAGAGTTCAACTATAGCAACACACCAACAAGCCCTAACTACTGGCCATTTTGGCAACACCTGCGAAGCAAATGCAGTCTCACCCAAAGTATCAATAGGGGGCTTCACGATACAGGTTTATACAACCATAGGAAATGCAAGTGGATCCAAGGTGATAACACACATAGATCTTAACTATTCTTACCAAGAATAAACCTACTTCGCACGGTTGTATTCCAGATCTAACATACTAATGCATCAACAGAGTAACAGAAGCAAAGAACACAACATCAATCACACAGAACAACAAGGTATACGTGGTTCACCCTCTCCCTAGGGCTACGTCCACAAAACTACGTTTCTTGATATTATATGAAAACATACAGTTCTATCTACGCTCTTAGGTTGCAGATCTCTCTCTCCTTCTCCTCTTCTCTCCCCTCCTTGCGAACCCAACTGCAGGGTTGATCCTTGCACCCAGTTGAAGATCTTACAATACGAGAAGGCTCTCACACTCAACACTTCTCTCTCACACAACAACCACTCAACAAAACAACTCTAACCAATAACAACAATGATCCACCTTGAATGACTCATAACCAAAAAAAAACTCGAAACGAATCGATCCCAGGTCCTCTAGACCTTTATTTATACATTATAATGACTTATCGAAAACCTTAGGCTAAAACCTAGGTGTCCAAACCCTAAAATTCCAAAGCCCTCCATTGGTGGATTTTTCCTCTTGTTGAGTTGTCCACAATCCATATTCCTTGCTTATCTGTTCTCCTCGATATTCTCGTCCAATGACTCATTTTCCCATACTTCACTCCTTTGTTTCTGCTCCTTTGGCCACTTCGATCCATTCTCAGTCAGTGTGTCTTCCGCGCAGCTCGAACTTCATCTTTTATTTTCTTTTCTCTTCACTTTATTTCCTAATCCATACCCAAGGGCCAAAATGCTCTATTCCACTATAGCCTATGTACACCTAAAAAACTAGTGTTTTTTCATTATTTTCTGCAATTATGAAACTTTCGTCGTCAACCCTTCGTGCTACCTCAAACTTGCGTAACTTCAGATGTATCAATGAGTAATTGCAATAAACCTTACATAATAATAAATATTCAATGTTCTCAATAGGTGATAATAGGAGAGCCTTTCTCTCTTATTTATACTTTCATGTAGCTTCCTCAAAGGGTTAACTTCTAACCAACTTAACCCATTTTCCTTCTTTTAGGGCTAACCCACTTCTAACCACTTGTCCACTTCTAACCCACTTTGCTAAAAATAGTAAATATTCCACTTCTAGTTGAAACTAAATTATTTTAATTATTTTCTTATTGCAACAACTTAACCCATGATTAGCTCATAGTTTCACCCACATGATTAATCAACTTCTTCTAGGAGCTTCTAGAATAATTTGACTTCTTTGACCTTCTAGATAACTCATGAGGGTTCTCCAACTTCACAAGTCCATAACTCTCTAACCGTAAGGAGTTATGTACCAAGCATATAATTTTTGATCCAAGCATATAATTTTTGATCCAAATGGATATCGGTGGCCATGCACCTTTTCCAACTGGCTCAAAATAGTTTTCTGGCAATTTTGGCAATTTACTATTTTTAGCAGTTTTCACTTTTGGGGCCATTTTGAGGGCCTAAATGAAGGTTTTTTCGGGATTGTACCAACTCAATAATATCCAAAAGAATAATTGAGGCCCCAAAATGAATCTCCTCAATGATACCTTTCGAACGGGCTATCATACGCCTAAAACGGAGATCGTATGCAAAAGTTACGACCCCGGGAAGTTAATGTACTAACTTACCCAAACGGGGCCCACATGAATTTTGGCACTTCATCTCCTAGGGTTAGGTTTTTGGATGTCTAGGGTTTTTGTCATTCCTATTTATTATAAATTCCTTTAGAGCCTCATTGTAATTATCTTCTTGCGAATGAGTGCAACCGTCACATCTCTTCTCAGAGATAAGCTGCCACCATTCCAACAAGCTTGTTTCCACTGCATTTTACAGTTTCAGCTTATTTCATTATTGAATAGAAAACAAGTTTTACTGTATCTCTGTTATTTTGTGTTAAGAATCTGTTAATAATATGTATTCATTTTGTTCTTCTCATAAAATCAGGATCAGTGGTATTAGAGCGGTCTGCTCCTTTTTGTCTTAATGCATGTCCCCAACGAGGTTAGAGTACAAAGAGTTGGGTCTTGAGATTGTTTCTCTTGAGGACAAAATCTCTCGCATGCCCAATCAACCTCTCATGGCAGGAGAAAATAAAGATGACAAGATAGGATATCTTTTCAAACTGTTGATTGAGGAAGCCCTCACGCAACAAAGGAACAAGATGATGGATAGTTTCGCGCAAATCCTTCGGCAACTACCAACAGGCGACCCATCTTCTTCGAGCGGAGGTGACACCCCCTTAAAGGTACAAATAAACTTTGATATTCCTATATTTGAAGGTCAAATAGATGCAGATGTTGTAGACAAGTGGTTGAATATGCTAGAAGGGTATTTTTCTATCCATAACTTCTCGAATAGAAAAAAGATTACTTTTGCGCTCCTCAAAGCCATCTCCCATGTCAAAGACTGGTGGGAAACGTTCTCTGAGCAAAAGAAAATAGAGGAACCCTCATTGTTTATAGTCACATCCACCTGGGATTCCTTAAGGGATGTTATTAAGGAAAAATACTACCTTGTCAGAAGTTATGATGACTTATATACCAAATGGACCACACTGCGGCAAGAAAGAGACCGAGCAGTGCCAGATTTCACAAATATCTTCCATACCTTGCACACAAAGATGGGTATCAAAGATTCAGAGTGACATTTGGTGCTCAAGTATCATGGTGCTCTGCATAGATACATCCAGACCGAAATGGAATTTCTAAACATCTCATCCTTGGGCCCGACCTACCGATATGCTGTCAAAATTGAGTAGAAGCTCAAACAAAAGACACGACAATTTTGGCCTGGGAACCTCTAAAAACAAAAGCCAGGAAAGGGCGGCCCCAACCCACAGAACAAAGGATAGAGAAAATATGGACAATATCAGGACAACCAATCCAAGCCACAAGCAAAGAAGGACACTAGAAAGACAAAGAAAGATACCAGGAAGTGGTGCAATTTCCATAAGAGTCCTTGGCATAACACTGCTAATTGTCGCTCAAAGCAATTGTTGGTGGTTGAAGTGAAAGCCTCTGAATTGGATGCGGATTCTGACTCTGAGCCAAAACCAAAAAGGGGAATATGGATCATTGACGTGGAACCTAGTGCCACCCTTGCTACCAACAAGCTCCAACATGGTCAACCAGATGAGCCAGAAGAAGGAGATTGCCTCTTCCATTCACAAATGTGGGTAAAAGGCACCCCGTTGCACTTCATCATTGATAGCAGTATCTAGAAGAACTTCATCTTTGTAGAGGTCGTCAAGTGGATGGCCCTACCCACAACCCTACACCATTGGATGGCTCCACCAAGGAAGCGATCTCTGTGTCAGCTAACAGTGTCGACTGTCATACGACATCAAGCCCTTCAAAGACGAGGTATTGTGTGATGTTGCTCCTCTTGAAGTTTGTGATGTTCTTTTGGGCCAACCTTATTTATGGAAAAATCATGTTGTATATGAGTCTAGGCCTCATAGTGTTATTATTACTTTGAACATGAAATTGTACAAGATACTTGAGGCAATCCCACCTAGTGCTATTTCCTTGATCTCTACTAAGCAATGTAGAAAGGTAATCTCTCAGATAGGGAACTTTATCTTCTTCATGATTCTCTCTCAGAATAAGCAAAATATCACAGCCACATCCAGGGTCTTTGTGGCCAACCTCTCCACACAGCAGAAGCAAGTAAATAAGGTCATGGAAGAATACTCGGATATCTTATCCTCACCTACCGGGGTACCTCTACACTGCTAGGTCAAGCACCCCATCGATCTGACCCCCAGTGCACCGCTTCCCAATGGGCCAGTCTATCGTCGCTCTCTGTTAGAGAATGAGGAGATCAAGCGACAAATCCAAGAACTGCTCCACAAGGGGCACATCCATCCCAGCTCATCACCTTGTGGGAGCCCAATCGTGCTGGTACAAAAGAAATATGGAACCTGGCAACTCTGCATTGATTACCAGGCTCTGAATAAAATCACAGTTAGAAACCGATACCTGATTCCCTGAATCGACAACCTCCTTGTTAAAATCACAGGGGATAAATACTTCAGTAAGATTGATTTGAAGTCTGGCTACCACCAAGTCCTGATAGAACAAACAAATGTATGGAAGATTGCCTTCAAGTCAAAGGAAGGCCTTTTTGAATGGTTGGTAAGGTCCTTTGGTTTGACAAATGCTCCGGCCACTTTCACGAGGATGATGGACGATATCCTACGACCATTCACCAATAATTTTTTGGTGGTGTATCTGGATGAAATTCTCATTTACAGAAAGACTTGGGCCGAACACTTGCAACATATTCAGCAGGTTCTACACACCCTGCGGCAACACAAGCTATATGCCAACTTGGAAAAATGCTCCTTCATCATGGATAGGGTCCATTACTTGGGCTACATCATTGATCAACATGGCGTACATGTAGATCAAGCCAAGATCCAAGTCATCCGTGACTGGAAAGCCCCAACAACACTCACTGAGCTTTGAAGCTTCTTGGGACTTGCCAATTTCTACCACAGGTTCGTGTTGGGTTTCTCCCATATTGCATGGGCCCTCAGTCAAATAAACAAGGGTGGTGGTAAGGAGAAATTTGTGTGGGTTCGGTCCCAACAACAAGCATTCGATGATTTGAAGCAACGCTTTTTCTTAGCCCTGGTACTTTCACTACCAGACCTACAACATTCCTTTGATATCGAGACAGATGCTTTAGACTATGTTGTGGGCGCCGTTCTCACTCATCACAGCCACCTCGTGGCCTATCATAGTGAGACACTATCCGATGTTGTCCATCTTCCAGTGGAGACATTACATTCTTGGGAAGGAAACAGTCATCCACACTAATCATAAGCCACTACAGTTTATGCAGACACAAGGAAAATTGCAGAATGACCGCCATCAAAAGTGGTCCACATACTTGCAGCAATTCCATCTCAACATCAAGTATAAAACAGGACACACCAATCGTGTCGCTGATTGCCTCAGCAGACCACCAGTTGTGACACTCACCACGATGTTAGACACTTGCGTCCATGAGACCTCTTGATGGCCCCAACTCTATGAGACAGACCCAAACTTCGCCCCACCTACCAAATTTTGAATGCAAACATAGTTGTCGATAATTTCTATCTTCAGGATGGGTTGTTGTGTCGTCTGGGCCATATCTATGTTCCATCAAGTGAGCAAGTGAAGCTGATCTGGGAATCCTACTACAGTCGGGTGGCAGGACACTTCGACGTCAAAATGACAGTGGCGATGCTACAGAAACATTTCTACTGGCCGAAACTCCAAACATGAGGTTAGCAAGTATATCAGGTCTTGCACTGCCTGTGCTATTGCCAAACCAACCACTAAGAAATAGGTCATGTACACCCCTCTTCCTACTCTTGACATTCCATGGGAATCCATATTAATGGACTACATGTCGGGCCTCCCATCCACCAAGCGGGGAAATGACTGTGTTTTTGTGGTTGTTGACCGCTTTTCTAAGATGGCAATTCTGGTTGCCTACAAGAAGAGCATCATAGCAGAGGCCGCTACTAATCTCTTCTTTGAATGGGTCTGGGTACATTTTGGACTCCCACAAACCATTGTCTCAGATAGGGATAGTTGATTTCTCAACACATTCTGGTCAAGCCTCTGGTCACTGCTAGACACCAAGCTAACCAAATCCACGACCTTCCACCCCCAGATAGATGGCCAAATCGAGGTCGTAAATTGAATGGTTGTGCATATCCTTCGTGTTAACACTCCAAGATTCACTCCCAGAATTCAAATGAGAGTAAGATTGGTAACATAGAAATTTAAATGGATTAAAATAGTTTGAATAGGTGGATCAACAAGAGGAGAGTGAAAAGGAGGGCATCAAACTGCTGCAAATACATTCCATTGGGCATGGAGTCATAACATCCTACAGATCAAAGGCAATCAAGCAGCCTACTAGACAAAAGGATTATGTGAAGATGTATAGAATAACAGAAGGTAAACAAAGAGAAGTATAACCAAATAACATAGATCCTTTCTGTAATATAGATTGAAGAGTGATTGAACAATAAACTGTGATTAACAAGAAATTACCACAAATCCTTTGCAGCTCATGAATTCATTAACCTAAGGCAGCTTTTGATCTTCAAAATCTGTAAATATTATTCAAGAAAGATGACAAGATAGAATGATAACAAAGAACACAAAGTCTGATAAGAAACTCTCATGAATCTCTAATGGAAAAAATGCTAATTACAACAGGCCCTCAGGCTTACAAATGAACACACATAGAAAACAACCTATTCCTACTCTCTCTAGCCTCTCTTGGCTCATCCCTCTTCCTTATCCAATAGATATGTCCCTCCTTAAATAGAAAATAACATCCAAATAACATTAGGAGGTCTAATCCCATCTCCTCCATTGGATTCTAAGCCTTGGAGATATGTGGCAACAGTCAAAGAGACAAAAATCCAACAAACAGCTGATTTTCAGAAATTTGTTGGAAGTCATTAATAAATTGTTTCCACCTCATGCATGAGGCCTTTGTTGGAGATAAATATTAGGTGTAGGTGTCCCTTGACATATAACTGATCCTTGAGAAGTCATTCAAACTCTCCTTGACATGTGACAACCTCCCAACAAGGCGAATATCAAAATCGTGACCGCTACAGGAAATTAGTACACAACGCCACTGTGCATAGTACGCAACGCCTACTTCTATATCCAATATCTCTCAAACCAAAACACATTTTGAAAAACTAAGAGAGTTTGTTAATTTGCATGTTATGAACAAAAACCTCCTCCATTTTTCAAAAATACATTTTAAATTGTTTAGAATCCAAGTTTCAAGTTAATGACTCAAAACTGGTAAAATAACTCTGCACAGTTCGTATTCTGCCAAAATATTACGTAGCTCCTGTAGGTAGTGCCACTTACGTTGCGTCTGTGTGAAGATTAGGTATAATTTACAAAAACAAAATGCCTTCAATATTGAAAGTGTGTAGAGCAATTTGTAGTCTTTCATGATGACAAAACCATTTCAATTAAGTGCCTTGACTATACAATGGATAGTGTCTTTTACCACTGGGGAAACTAGCACTTAGAAAAAACCTAAAACTTAGATAGTTAGGCCTCTTCTAGCTACAAATTCTTGTGCTAACTGTTATCCACAATTTTGGTCAGCGTGATGATTTCATGGTTATGTTATGATGATGGAAAATCAAGCTCTTCACTAAGAATTCTTTCTTGAGAAAAGTTACAGTTGTCTGCTTCCAGAAATCATGATTTTGAGGATGTTCGCAGGCTACCTATATACTTGCCTGCGAGAATGCCTAATTCTCGCAGGATGCATTAAGCTGGGGTGTGAAATTCTCACACTGTACTCATTGTTATGGTGCAAACATGTTCTTAAAGAGGAAAAAGATAAAAATCTCGAACCTTCTAGAAGGGAATCTTCTAGAAGGGTGAGTTGGCTTTCGAATGGTTATTCAGATGCTGGCATTCTAGATATCTTGGGATCATTCCCTATCCAAGTAACTAATCTATCTTCTTCTATATATTGAGGAGATTTCTCATGGAAAGGGTTAAGTTGAGCAAGATAGCAAGATATTGATTGGAGAATTAGTGCAAGACTGTATGGAGAACTGATGCTACAGCAGCTAGAGACAACATCAAGGTCATCATATGTGGTTGATTTTCTTCATGCATGAGAAAGTGTGTGTGTCAGAGCTAGGAGCCATCGAAAGGAGACCTACGACATCAAGGCTCAGGTTGTAAGTTTCACTTTCAATTAATTCAATACAGTAATATGTCCCTTTCCCATAAAGATGATGTCACTTTATTACATAATTCCTTGATCATATGTATAGACTAGTTGTTGAATATATTAATCTGCCTTTACTTTGATTGGTTTGTACTGTTGTGATCTGAATGGTGCAAGAGCATTGGAGCAAAGGTTGGAACAACAGAGACATAAGGAAAGTGTAGATAAGATATGTTCATGATCCTTATCTCTTAGTTCATTCAATAGGCTAGATCTAGGGAAAGTGTATTATTCTGTCCTGTTTTGTTCTAGATCCAGGTGGATCTAGGGAGATCGGTTTGTGTCTGCACTCACAGATTTATCCTGAAACAAAATTGGTGACTCCACTGGGGATCTATCCCTTTTGTCTTTTTGGTTTTTGATTTTTCTGTGGCCATTCGCTCTATTTTCCTTTTTCTCCTGATTTGTCAGTGTCTGAGTCCTCAGGATACCCTGAGGGACCTTTTGGGTCTATAAGCCAGTTTGAAATTTACTTGCTTTTTCAAAATTTTCATTAGTTTCAAGGATTCTCGCACTGTGTCCATTAACAACCTATGAGAAACACTGAGGTTCGCACTCTGCATATATATTCCATTGCGAATAGTTTGCACTTTGCATTGAAGTGGCCTGCGAGAATATCATATTCTCGCACTGTGTTACACACTGGCCTGCGAACATATTTTCTGAAATTTTTGAATTCAAGTTCTGACTTTTTCTATTGCTCAGTAAGGTTGAATTACATCTTTTTGACACATTAGATCACTGGCTTACATATCTTTTGCTTTCATTTGCTTGCTTGAACTGATCTAGGGTTTCTAGGTTTTTCTAGCCTTGGTAGCTTGACTTTCTTCTCTTGGCTTTTATTGGCATTTTTCTTCTCTCTGATTCCTGGCATTGAGTGTGTCCTGTTGGCTAAGAATCAGTGATTGATTGGAAGTTAAGTGTTTGGTGTTTCTCGTTTGATTGTTGGTTCGAAAGGACGATTTTTATTTGCATTGAGGAACTCCTTGGATTACTTGTTGTTTTTACTTTCGTTGAAAGTTTTGGTTGGGTGTCATTGTTTGATTATTGATAGTTTGATTTTCTTTTCTCAGTCATTAGAGTTCTTCTTGGAAAGTGAACTGCATGTTTTCTTTCAAGATTTTGTTTTTTGCTTGTGAAAAACCATTGAAAATCAAATTTTAGAGTATTGAAGTTTTGAAAAAGACATCTAGACATTGCTCATTGATACATGATTGTTTGCATTGGCATCTGAAAGGAAATTGAGCATTGCCTTTGCATTGCAGTATTGATATTGATTCGGAAATTGTTCTCTCTCTCCCATAAATAGGATTCATCGAATGAAAAAGATTATATTTCATCATATCCTTGCATTATTTGGGTCAGAGTCACACATCACAAGTTTCATTTCCGTTACCTTTGAGTAAACAACAGCCTGTAAAAACATTACATAATATTAAAATTGATCTAGTAACTCTTTTCTAGGGCTCTTTTACACCAACATTTAGCTCGGCTAGTGCTTTGGAGTAGGAAGAGAGACACACTCTCCAAAAGCTCAAAAACACACAATAGAATCTTGAGTTAGGGAGTGTAAAATTCCATTGGCAGTATATTGTCCTGGGAAGCCCTTCTAACACAAGGGTCAAGCACTAGGTCGCATTGGTGTTGGAAGAGTTACTAACCTTGCTTTGTTGACATCGGTGTAGAGATTGCACGTATTATGGGGATCACTCCGAGGTATACCCACAATTATGAGTGGAAGCCTTTGAGTTGGTTTCGAGCTTGATACCCTTCCCTTGCGTGTGGATCGGACTGACGAATGTTCCCCCAGGATGTACTATTGTTTGTGGTGACCCTAGTGGCCTTTCTCTCTAGATTCTTACCCAAGGTGACTGTGGAGGGGAAAGTCTTCACGGTACCTGGAATCGACGTTGATCAAACTCACTCGGGCTCCTTGGAGGGTATACCCACGATTATGTGTGGGAGCTTGCACGAGGGCGTAAGTCTGTTAAGAAGGTCATGAACGTAACTTTTCCACCTTAGCCCCACCCCTTCTAGTCTCGTTGTTGCGACGTTGCATTTCATCACCAACTAGTGGCTTCGATATTAGAAGGTATTGTTTGCTTGGTGATTGCTTCTAGATTTTGTTTGCTAGTGTGTGTTGTTTGTTTCTCGTAGTTGACCGTAGGATTTTCATTGGGGAGTTTGTTACTTGTTTACAATTGCTCCCCCACGACGTTCACGTAGGATGCAAGGTTTGTCCCCAGAACATTCGGAAGCTTCACAACCTTTACATACTGCAACACCTGAGGGTACCCCTGAGGACTCTCCTCGTCCGGGTGAAATCCCACTTGTTACTCTTCCACACGTGGACATAAGTGATGTCCCAGAAGTTTTTACACCACCTCCACAAGTAGAATCCACGGATCCTCTTGCTGAATTTCGAATTACCAATACTATAGAGGATTATCGCATTTGTCGTGGTGAACGACCTGTTGGATGATTAAATCCTTCTGAAGAAACTCTTGTTACATCCTCTGAATCAACCACTAGGCCTTCTCACGGTGTAGTAGGCCAAGATCCTTTTTGGTCGGGTGATTTTCGATGAGTCTTATTTGGTACTAAGTCACCCCCTGTCTACGAAATCAACCCTCCTGTGTCTCCTGAACCAGAAACTACACCAGAGACTACCACTTATCATTTTATCCTTCCTCTCGAGATGGCCCATCTCGCCAATACTACGAGTGTCCAAACCGAAATTCCTGCAACCACTCTTCCTCCTATCAATACCCAGCGAACACCTGAGGCTAACCCAAATTTACCTCCTGGTTACCATGCGTTAAATCCTTCGTTGAATGTTTCCCATCCAACACCTCCGCAAACACCAGTCGGTTCTCCAAGTGGTCCTCCATTTCCTGGGCATCCTATTCCCGGTTTCATTCCGACACTCCCTCAATTTCCTACTGGCAATCCTAATCCTAGTGGTACTATCTCAACTATTGCACCAAACGTGCAGATTCCTGTTGGTGGACAGGGTAGTACAGTTCCTTTTCCTTTTCTCGGACACATCAAAGCAAGCTGCAACATTGCAAACAAACCTCACTTCAAGCAATAAAAACAGATTAATCCATTGCATAAATGTACAGGCTACTATTGAAATTCATAAGGTACACTATATCAATATCAATGACAAGTCATTTTATCAAACCAATCCAAGTTATTAATGTGTCATTGAAATTTATGTTGGGCCCTTCATCAATTGCGAATTCCAACTCA
>ML801147.1:453520-469890 GCA_009831015.1 Picea engelmannii | reverse complement strand
AGATTTTATTTGGAGGAGTTCATAAGGAATTATAAGAGTGGTTAGCCAGATTAGCAGATACTCAGTTTGAGATCATATCTAGACCACCTATGGTTTGGACCTGTGTCTAGAGCAATGGATCTTAGGTTTGATAGCACTATTGGAGGATACATTACTGAGTTTGTTATTGACATATTAGAATCATATAGTCAAGAAGAGAGGTATTTCCTTAAGGGACCTAGAGGGAAGTTTCTACACTTCTTGAAGCTAAAGATTAAAATGCTATTGCATGAGAATAATATCCTGAAGATACAAAAGATAATTTTCAAGAATTTGGATAGTGACAGTGACACAGAGGTTGGCATCACATGCAATGGGATATCATTCAGAGAGGTTCCTGTTGTGAACCTATTTAAGCAGAACTACGGAGACGAGGGATTCTACAGTGGAGAAGAAGCATATCTAACAGACGAAGAGTATTTAGAGTCTACAAGAACAGAAGAAGTAGAGGCTAAGGAACTTCGTTGGAGAAAACCAGAAACTTTAGGAATTGCGCCTACTGTTGAAGTAAGTACTATTACTCCTCCTATTGTTTTAGCAGCATTAAGTAACCACAGTAACCAGAGTATTCAGAGAAATCAGAGTATTGTTACAAGCAGTTTAGCACATACTCAGTCGAGACACCTAGGAAGATCTATGGTAGATGAAATGAGGTTACCTATATTTAGAGGAGATGGATCTAAAGATCTTGATCAGCATTGGTTCCTATGCAAAGTTGTATGGAGCATTAAGAAATTCATCGACGAAGCTGTTATGAGATTTCAGTTCAGTACTACCTTGAGGGATCGTTCTCTGAACTGGTATATGAAATTTTCTTCAGGACCTGGACAGCCTAAACCGTTGAATGACATTAAGACTTCTTTGAGTGCAGAGTTCAAGAAACCTAATTCGGAGTCATAGTGCATAACAGAGTTGAAATAAATCAAGAAGAAGTTAATTGGACCTATTTGGGAATTTGATCAGAGGTTTAAGACTCTGACATGTCGTTTAATTTTTCAGATCCCAGACGAACAAAATAAATAATGGTTCATAATTTCCCTCCTACCACACATTAGGGTTCCTCTGATGCAATAGAATTTTGCTTCATAGGCTGAAGCACTGGAGATCGCCATGAAATTAGAAGCATCCCCTGTAGGAGAATCCAGTCCAGGTATGAGTCAGATCTTGAATTAGTTAATTAGTTTATCCTTATAAGTGAAAGATATGAAGAACGATAAAGGAAAAGAGAAAATAGAAGATATATGGTGTATCAGATGTAAATCATAAGGCCAAGACAAAGAGAATTGTCCCCTATTTCATGAATACTTGGACTCTGGAGCACCTAATCCTTTGAAGTAGGCTATTGTACCCTGGTGCGAGGTATGTAGAACTAGACATCGCCTTGGTGAATTTTATTATATGAAAAAGTATGTCCAAACACCTACCAATATTTACTACACATTCTGTAAATCTATGGGGCATGACAAGAAGGATTGTAGGGATTACGATATCATGCATGAAATATCAAGGGATACATATAGAATTCAAGGAGAAGCTCAGCAAGAAGGAAATAATTCACAGTTTAACTCCCCAGGAAGAGGAAATTTCAACCCTCGTGGTGGATTCAGAGGAACAGGACGAGGAGGAGGTATGGGTCGAGGGAGAGCTCAGATCATTTTCTATAACTGTGCACAGCCTAGACATTTGGCAAGGGATTGTTAGAAGCCTTGTACTACTTGCAACTATTGTAATTCATTTGATCATGTCATCGAAGAATGTCCAGTGTTGTTAGCCAAAATTCAAGAGAGACGAGGAGGAAACCAACAAGTCCAATTAATATCAGCAGAACCTCTGGTGAGTGTTGGAACACATATATATTTCTAAAATTTAGACTTTAAATGGATTTCATTCCCATTTAAATAAAAACAATGCATGCTTGATTCTCACCATCGATGAGCTCTTCCATCTAACCAAACGATCCTAATTCCTTAGAAGCTATGGAGCTTCCTACTCGTTAAAAAAAGTCAAATCACTAAAGAGTACTTCGTGATTTCGGATTTCATAGTTCCGCGCTTCAGATGTGTTAACATGCCTCACCTTCAAAGTCCTGATATGCAAAAAGAGTTCAAAAGATCCAAGTCACCATACACGTATACCCCCTAATCTATGACGTATCTTTCCGGGAAATGACCTGTCAAGAATTTTAAACGAAGTTAATTGACTAAACAAATGAAATAACGAATACTTAAAAAGAAACTAAAACCCAATTAGAAAATCAAATAATAGTTTCACGATTTTGGAAATCGGGTCTTCGCCATCTATCGCCTCCCAAACTCCCAAAGCCTGAAATCACGAAATATCTTAAGCATTAAGTCGGGTTAATTAAGGATTAAAAACGATTAATGATTAATTAATCACATCGCAATTTTGCATTTTGGGGATCCTGCCTCGAGTGACTTTCAATATCCCGAGATCCGAAACCCCGAAATATTTGAGATTAAACATTATTATTTAAAAGGGTTAGACATGATTAAATTTAATTAATCACATCGTGATTTTGTGTTTCGGAAATCATATCTTGAATTGTTATAGGATATCCTGAGATCTAAAATTCTGAAATTTACTTAACAATAAGTGAAATTAACTAATGCATTAATGATGATTATCTCGTGATTAATCTTTCGCTGAATCATAACGTGGATAAATTCAAATTTCATCTATGATTTTCCCGATCATGAACCACCAGACGTTAATGGCATTAATAATCGATCTACAGCAATCATTTCGAATAAGATCTTAGAACACCGCATAAATATTTTCATTAAGGAAAGTAAATACATTGTCAGAGAAGGTATGCATAAATTGATACTCTTAAGGTGAAAAAGATATTGAAGTTTGAACTCTATTTTCGTTTTCAATGAACAGCAAGCTTAGCGAGATAATAAGTTTGTGCATTTTCTGTGACAGGTAACACAGTGTCGATTTTACTACAATCATGGCTCCGCGAAAAATGGTTAAAGGGACTGGTGAGAGATCGAGACAAAACAAATATGTCCTCTCGGACACATCGTCGAGAGTTGTGGAGACCATAAAAACCTGGACACAGGTATGCGAGATCCTACAATATGAACTAGACAATTTTCCAAAAGAGTCAGATAATGAGGGGATCGAAACTCAAGCAATGAAGCTCAAATACGTAGCTCATTCAGAGCTGCATATGATAGCCATGCGACCTAGGCTCATGTTGTATAATGAAATGATAGGCTGGGCCCTAGAGAACATTGACGTCACGACCAGGACCATCTACAATTCACATAAAGTTGTTATTCGATCCTTCCGACTGGAACATGTACAGGTGATGTACAAATTGTCCCCAGCATTCAAACACACTTATAATGTCACTTTCTTAAATACATTCGATGAAGAAGAGTGCCTAGAAAGCGTAAAGAATTATCTCAAATTGATCAAGGATTGGTGGGATCGCCCTGAGAAATTCAGAGCAGACACACATGGCACATATGCCACAGCATCATTAGAATCTCATATGATGTATGTGGCCATGATGCTCTGTAAACTTTTCAGGAGGGAAAACTCTACCCACTTCATGTTATCATGGGTACCGATCATGCACGAAGTTGAAGAGGGTTTCTCATTCAATTGGGCCAAGATGCTATCAGATAGTTTGGCCAAGGAAATCACTGAGTATAAGACATCAAAAGCCAAAGGACGACCTGCCTCGTTTTACATGTCAGCATATCTTATGGATGTTGTCTGTTTTATGATGCCTTTTCCTTTGATGGGTTGGATATGGACTCCGACCAGTGTCGAACCAATACATCTTTATCATTCAAATATATGGGAAGATAAAGAAAAATATTCCTTCTATGAAATCTGCAATTATGTGGCGGTGTCGATGCACATCACCATATATGGGCGCCCACCTCCCAGGATTTCTGACAAAATAGTAACCAACCTAGGGAGGATAGCAGATTGGTATATTGAAGAGAATTTACCTTATATCAGGGTTTTTGGTTGTTCTGTCCCTCCGCATGCCTTGCCCAAGTTTCTACCAGACCGATTGGTGTGCAGAGAGGTAGCATGTCAAACTGTGTTGGGTGGAGTCCGTAAAGAGCTAAAAGCCTTGCAGAAAAATGTATGGACCAACTTTCCCTTGTAGATTGGTATGTTTTCACTGTTTGATTTCATCCATTCGAAAGTAGAGGCCACGGCCCTAGAAGAAATCAAGCTTGTCAATATTGAATTCAAGAAACATGATCCTCAGAATATCGTGGGAAATCACATGGCCTCTTGTAATTTGAAAAGATACAAGCATGAGGAGTCTCCACGGGATGAGATATTTTGAGGAGCGATATCCTACCAGGAAGTCTTGAGTCGAGTACAAACTATGGCTCCAGACCAATTGGTCGAATTCCATAATTTCCAAAGGCATAGGAGAAATAGCCTTCTGAATGTCCTGTAAGGAGAAACCCCAACACCCCCAGCTACACAAGAAATTGAGATTCAGATTTTAGAAACAGGGAGCTCCAGTGGATAGGATGCTCAGGAAAAGTTGGGGAAAACTGAGGTTTTAACTCAGAAGGGGGACACCACATTGCCAAATCCACCAAGTGATCAAGCTAAAGCTCAGATTAAGGCCTTGATAAAAAAGGGAGTAGAAAATTTGTTTTCCACACCAGGAAAATAAACTACTGACACAACTGGGAAACAACCATCCATCGAAATAGGAAGCCCTATCCAATATATCATGCCTTTACAGTTCAACAGAGGGAACCCGAGTGCTGAAGTGGTGTTCATAAAGGATCGTACGCCTATTTCTGCTGAAGAGATGCCTCCTTCCAATTTCTTCTTCAGCAAGAAAAGGAGGGTTGTGGTAAAAAGAGAAACGCACCTAAAAGAGGGTGCAAATATTAAGAGACACACGGTGTTACTTGATGGATAGGCCTTGGAAGAGGTAGACTTCGCTACGTATGTGGCAGGCTTGTTGGGAGATTTCGCAACACCAAACCAGTATTTTTTTGGGAACCTAAAAGAACAATTGAAGCAGAAATATTTGTTGATAAGTCAATTTCAAAATTAAGTAAAGACTATGGAGCAGAATGTCACGAGTGATATGAAAAAGGGTTTTGAGTAGAGTAGAGCTTGTCTCAGATAGAAAATTCAACATATCAAATCCAGTCTCGACGAAATGCATAAGAACATGCAGAAAGTAGAGAATGGGCCAGTCAGCAAGGAGAGTTTATAAAACGACTACAGGCCAAAATAAACCTAACTGAAAAACACAGTTGTAGATATGGTAGTTTTCCAAGCTCAGGCACTTGAGGTGCGTGAAAAACTAGAATCAGTACAGCAAAGCCTTTTTACTAAGGTGGAAGTTGTCCAAAACCATTTCCGGGTGGTAGACCAATCCTTAAATAAAATTTTCTTAAAAGAGAGAGAGGCCATCACTACTCGAGCTACTTTCCAGGAGGCAGTTGTGTCATCAGCAAGAGAAGAAGTATCCATGGTCGCTAGATTGTCTCTTTCCGAGCAAACTAGAGGTGATATAATACTGAAGACCTGGGAGGCTAACATAGTCGAAAGTAAAATATTAGCTAAGGAAGTGAAGAAAGCTTGTGAAGAAGCATTTCATTCACTTGACAAAGGGTCATTAGGCCTTAACAAAGATAATATCTATGAGGTCCTGGGGCAAGTTGACATAGCAAAAAATCAACTTAGTTTCAAGACAAACATGGAAGAGGCTCGAGCTTAAATCTTGCAATTAAAACATATTTATATTACTCAGATAAATAGGTGGCTAGTCAAGCCTAGTCTGCAGCTACAGTTTATATCTTCAGAAGACAGGAGAATATAACATAGGTTGCCTCACTTAGAGAAGAAATTGTATACTTTTGAGGAAAACAACACAACTGAGCCTTCAAGGTTGGTGGTGCAGTTCATAGGCAAATGTGTGCAATGTGTCGAGTAGGGGAAAGCCAACACATCCAGGAACAAATGAGACAATGTGGGCATATCATGTACTCAGACCATGATTAGAGACCAATTGTTTTTGAGATGGAGAACAAGAAGGAGAAATGTCTCTACCATCGTGATGAAGAGATAGGGAAGATGCAAGTGAAGTGCTTCAAATTTCACATATTGTAATATTTTTTGTTTTAGAAATAAGGAGAATTCCAACCACTTAGGGTTGAGAACATTTTTGTATAAATACATATTTCAAAGACTTAACACAAGCTGCTTCTTTTCGTATTGTAACTAAGAAAACTCATCCTTTTGTGAGTATTAATAAAAGTGTAGATAGGGATTCCAAATTTTGTGCAGTTTGAGTTATGTGCTCTTCTTGTATTCCATATCTCTAGTTTTATTTATGTTATTCCTTGATAAGTGAGTGGTTGCAATTTAGTACAACATCTACTGTAAGCACATGTTATCAATCATTTGATAAGCAAGCAGTTTTTCCTCCGTATTTGCTATTAGTAAATACAAGACCTGCAAGCTACATGGATCACTGTATCTTATGTCCTTTCAAGGGTGCATTCTACATTTTCTTCTATTGTGAGCAAGGTAATATTTATTTGTCATTGATACCTCATTTTGTTTAACAGTTTTTTGTAAACTTCTCCCACATCACTTGATTTTATTACTCGACTCAGACGATGAAACACGACCTCTGTCCTGTTCAGTTATTAATTTCATTTAAGGGTTAATTCTCATATAATTAACGGATGAAAAAGAACCTTTTAAAACATTCCTTAAATTCTTAATGCCTTGACATTACTCTTTAAGCCTTAAGTGTAATCTTAGGAACAACATCTTTTTGGTGTCGTTGTCGGGGATGGAGAAACGAAGTTATTTTTCCCTGGGAGAATGACATGGTAAGTTTCTCTCTTTGATAGTGAACAAATATTGAATAAATTTATAAGGCTAATTTGATCTTTCACTTGGAGACTCCACTATAGATAAACTGACATTCGGTAGAAAGAATACCAGGAAGAACCCAGACGATCAGCAGATTACGCATGTATCTAATCATGAAAAGCTATAAAAACCAAGGGGATACCTAAAGCAGACTGTTTCATCCACAAGTAAGGTTTACCAACCCAAAATTGTGCAAACTAATGGTAAGGTTCCACTTGAACAGTCAACCTCGCAAGAAGGTTATACGTAAAGCTACTTCATAGATACATCAACTGAGAATCTTGCAGCTAAAACCTTAAACCTCGAGCTGGTTCTACCCGAGATTAAAGCCGAGATCGATTTGATTTCCCCCTTGACTAGTAAAGGTAAAAGACCCATTTAGATACTCGCTTTTATTAATATTTTGTTGGTCCCCGAAGTAAAGGTTTTAGCTCCAAAAGAATCTAAGGACTATATCTCTTACCCTGATTCAACTCCTGTTGGTTCTCCTGTTTATATATCCTGTAAATCCAAAGAACCCAATCCTCATTTCCCTTTTCCTCCCTTTTCATATTTTTTGTCTCCTAACGGTCAGTTTCTAGAACCTCCTTCACTTCATCCTGAGGCAGTAGAAAGGCCCCTAGCAGTTTACAAAAATCCTCTCTTTAACTCTCGAAGTTCATCCCCCCGACATCAAATGGTTGTTGTTGGAGGAGGTGGTGTCGGAGGTGGTGCTAGAGGAGAAAGCAGTGTTGGAGGAGTAAGTGGTCAAGGACCACCACCTCCGTCCCCTAGAATTTTTTCCAAAGTGGCAGCCAGATACACTCCTTTAGTCCTTCCCCCTGTTATTCATGATTTACCAGAAAATTATATGAAGAACTTACCGAAATTCATGGGAGAAGGAGATTTAACTGCCACGGAGCACATAAAATGTTTTGACGAATTCACTGATATCCTTGGCATTGAGCATGAGGATTTTTATTCAAGACTTCTGGTACAAAATTTTGAAGGTCAGGTAAGACTCTGGTTTCGAGGACTTCAAGTAGGTTCTATAACATCTTATCACGTGCTAGAAAATGCCTTTTTAAGGCAATGGGGAGAGAAGAAAGATCACTTGTATTATATAACAAAGTTTGGAGCTCTGAGGAAAAAGACTTATGAGACAGTCCTAGAATTGACTCGGAGTTTTAATAAACTCTATCATAAAATCTCAGCAGAGGTCAAACCCTCTCAGCCCACCGCTAAGGTGACTTTCATAGGGGCTTTCGAGACTGATTTTGCCTTACTTTTGAGGGAGAGGAGATCGGTTGATCTCACCAGAATTCAAGATGACTCCATTGAAGTTGAATCGAACATGATGGAATTAGGTAAACTAAAGGCGAAAGTCAAAACGAGAACCAAAGAAACCAAACGCTTTAGAGAACAAGCTAGAACTTCTGGATCTGGGAAGTCCGCAGAGGACAAAATGGATGACATGGCTAAAATAATTAAATAATTATCAAACAAAATCTCCATAATGGAATTAGACCAGGATAAACCTGATCCTTTTGCTAGGAGAGATTTCAAAAGGAATCCCAATCCCCGGTCCAACAGAGACTAGTAAAAAATGAAGATCAAAAAATCAAAACTCCTTTCAAAACAGAAAACTTTATGCAAAGTGATGATGTACAAGACTTTGAGGGGTTAGATGAAAATATTGACAACCTCAGTGATAACGATCAAGAACCTCACCTAACTAGACAATATTATGAAAGGTCTTTAGATCAAGAAACATTGTTTGGAAACGAGGTAAGTATAAATAATGTGGGAGAATCTGATTATCAAGGAATCGTCGACTCTATAATGGCTGAGCTTTAACAAAAATATAATTTAATCCCTAGATATAAAAATTCTACAACTTCTCCACCAAGGAAGATCTTGTCGAGAAATAAAACAAATGAGGCAGCTCAAACATCCACTGAAACACAAGATGCCAAGACAAAAACAACTGAAACACAAGATGCCAAAACAAGGACAGGCGAAACCAAAGAAACACAAACCAATAGACAAGAAAAAAGAGAAACAGAGATCCCCACCAGAGAAGCCTAAAAGACAATTGGAAGTTTCAATATGGAAAATGAAATTAATAAAATCAAAATTCCTGTGCCCCTGGTTGAATTAGAAAAAAATCCGATGTATAGAAAACAAATTGCCAAAATGATAAATTTATCGGATACTGAGAGTCATGCGGATACTATTAATTTAGAATATGATAGACATACCATAATGTTTGGTCTACATATCAAAAATGATAAAGATCATGTTGCTCCTTTTTATATTACTCTGACTGTGCATTATCACCTACTCCATAACTGTATGTTGGATTCTAGAGCCTCCCATAACTTAATGTCCAAATTTATTATGGAAAAACTAGGCCTTGAGGTTACCATACGATACTGAGATCTGTATTCTTTTGATTCAAGAAAGGTAAAATGTCTTGGTATGATAAAAGATTTGGTGGTTAATCTTGCACAGATCCCTGTGAAGAGTATTCTCATGGATGTAGTCATTGTTGATGTTCCTGCGAAATATGGCATGTTGTTATCCAGGTCTTGGGGTGCCAAACTTGGAGGATCACTTCAATTAGACATGTCTTATGCTACAATCCCGATCTTCAGTGGACAATTCACCCGTCCATATAGAGAGACAAGACTGGCATATACCCTAAGTGACCCACAAAACCCAAATAATTATCCGGTTTATGTCGCAGATCAAGATTTAGGAAACTATATATTATCCATTGATGATGGTTTTGATTAATGTATAGAAGAAAATAGTACACAATAAAATGATTCAAAAAACAAAAACAAAAAAATTGAAAAAAACAAACAAAAATGTAAATAGCATAGGGGTCTAGAAAATGTTTTTTTATAGTACTTCGTCTTGGGAAGGAGCCGGAGTTGGAGTGATTTTTGTGGAACCCGGAGATGAATTTATAATTCCTTTCTCATATAGGTTATAGTGGGACATTGACTATACCAATAACGTGTGTGAGTATGAAGCTCTGATATTGGGATTGGAGGCTGCCCGAAAGTTGAAAATTGAAAATCTAATAGCTTACGGCGATGCAGAATTAATTGAAAAACAAATAAGGCCGCAGTATCAAGACAAAAATCCAATGCTAATGTCGTATAGGAACTATGCCTGGGATTTGATCGTTCAATATTCATCATATTCCCAGGGTAGAAAATCAACAAACTAACTCCCTAGCAAAAGCGGTTGCTACTTTTATGCCGCCTACAGTCTTGAAGATAAAATACCACATAGAAATGAGGCACAGGCCTTCAATACCAAATAATGTCCAACACTGGAAGGTTTTTGAAGACGATGAACAGATCAAGCAGTTTCTAGAAATTGTGGATGAATTTTCTGAAACAAACATCGACCAGGAAAATCAAAACGACCCTATTTGGATCATGCAAGAAGATGAAGATCCTCAGAAGTTCCAAGATAAGATCACTAACCACCGCATGTTGGTGCTAAAACAAAATCAAATTCCTAAGGGTTTAATTCCATTAGAGATATTATTTGATAAGGATGATATACCTCTGAAGTCTACCTTGCAACCTCAACCCGAAGAGGTTGAATATTGCGACATAAACACTAAGGAAAACCCCAAACTGGTCAAAATTTCCAAATACCTTCCACCCTAAATGAAAAGTAAATATGCGGAATTACTCAAAAAATACAAAGATGTCTTCACCTAGTCTTACGACGAACTGAAAACTTATGATACCATTGTTATTGAGCATAAAATCCCTTTGAAACCAGGCATCAAACCTTTCAGGAAAAATCTCAGATAGATAAACCCGATACTCATGTCTGTAATAGAAAGAGAGGTAAAAAATCTCTCGGATGCAAAAATTATTGTTCCACTTAGATATTCCGAGTGGGTAGCTAATTTAGTTCCAGTTAGAAAAAAGAACGACGAAATCAGACTCTACATGGATTTCAGGAACCTAAACAGATCATCTCTTAAATAAAATTATCCACTCCCTAAAATGGATCACGTTCTAGAAAAAGTGGTCAGGGCTAACCGAATGTCTATGATTGTTGGATTCTCAAGTTCCAATCAAATTTTGGTCCTCGAATATGACAAAGAGAAAACCACATTTACCACTCCATGGGGTACTTTCATGTATGACAAAATGTCATTTGGTCTAATGAACGCAGGGGCCACTTTTCAACGAGTGATGGACATATCCTTTGTCAGCGAAAGAGATAAGTTTGTCGTT
This sequence comes from Picea engelmannii, assembly GCA_009831015.1. Lineage (NCBI taxonomy): Eukaryota > Viridiplantae > Streptophyta > Pinopsida > Pinales > Pinaceae > Picea > Picea engelmannii. The sequence continues at coordinate 458,683 of ML801147.1, read as the reverse complement.
ATCTATCTTGATGATTTAATTTTTTTTTCTAACTCTGATGCAGAGCACTTGGTACACCTCAAACAGACGTTCGAGAAATGCCGGAAATTCGGTTTGTCCCTAAATCCAAAGAAATCTCATTTTGCAATGCAAGAAGGTAAACTCTTGGGTCATATAGTATCTAAGGAAGGAATAAAAATCGATCCAAAAAGGGTTCAAGCCATAGATACAATAAATATTCCTAGAAACAGAAAGGAAATTCAGTCTTTTTTAGGAAAAATATTTTTTTTTAAAAGATTCATTCCAAATTTCGCTAAAATTGTTAAATTGATTACAGATATGCTAAAAAGGGACAATAGGGTCAAATGGATGACCTATGCCAAAGCATATTTCGAATGCATCAAGAAAATGATAGGAGAAGCACCAGTGCTAGCCGATCCAGACTACATGAAGGAATTCTTGATCTTTTCATTTGAATCCGAACACACTATCGCAGTCGTGCTCTTACAAAAGAATGATGAAGGTTTCGAGTAGCCAATAGCATTTTTTAGTAAAATCCTCATAGACGTCGAGTTGAAATACAACATACTGTAAAAACAGGCATATGCTATGGTGAAAGCCCTCAAAGCTTTCAGAACTTATGTGTTGCATTCCAAGATAATTGCCTACATACCAACCAGCTCTGTTAAAGACATATTGGTGCAACCAGATAGTGACGGAAGGAGGGGTTGATGGCTAGCCAAGATTCAGGAATTTGATCTTGAGTTAAAACTGACTAAGCTCGTCAAGGGTCAAGTCCTAGCTAAGATATTAGCCAAATTGAATTTTAGAGCACTCGAAATAAATCATCTGCAAGATTACAGAGAACTTCTAGATATAGAGGAATTTGATGTGGAGACTCCTGAAACTCAGATTCAAGAAAAATTCTCCTCCTCAGATTGGTATAGCGAAATAGTTTCATATCTCCTAACTCTTCAGTGTCCAAGTGATATGACTCCTTCTAAAGTGAGAACATTAAAGCTGCACGCGGTAAAATATTGCATCATTGACAACCAATTGTATTGGAAGGATCCCCTAGGTTTTTTACTAAGATGCCTAATAGAATCTAAAACAGAGAACGTTATAAATGAGTTTCATGAAGGGGTGTGTGGAGGACATCACGCCTGGAGGGAAACGGCCTATAAAATCCTGAGAGTTGGTTATTATTGGCTGAAGTTATTTATAGACATGAGTACTAAAGTCAGAGCTTGTAACTCCTGTCAACTAGTCTCAAGAAAACAAAAGCTTCCTACACTACCCTTGATTCTGGTCAAAACAGAAGCTCCATTTCAAGAATGGGGTCTCGATTTCATCGGAGAAATCCATCTGCATTCAAATGCACAACATAAATGGATCTTAACCTCCACAGACTATTTCACTAAATGGGTAGAATCCATTCTGACACAAAATGCTACAGACTTAGTGGTGATCACTTTCCTAGAAGAAATTTTTTTATCTAGATTTGGTTGTCATCGAAAGATAGCTATTGATAATGCCCAAGCTTTCAAATCCATGGTGATGGTCATTTTTTGTCAGAAGTACAATATTGTACTAGGGCATTCCACAGCCTACTATCCTTAGGGAAACAGATTAGTTGAATCATCAAATAAGAGCTTGATCACTATAATTAAAAAGGTGTTGACTGAAAATAAGAAAGCTTGGCACGTTCATTTGAAATACGCTTTGTGGGAAAATCGGATAGGCACTAAAAAATCAATCGGAATGTATCCTTTCCAAATGGTGTACAGTACTGACATGGTCCTCCCCATAAAAATTTCTCTGCCCATAATGAAACTCTGGCAAGACACGAAGGAAGAGTTGAATGACATCACCATAAGAATAAATCAGTTGATTGAAGTCCAGCAAAATAGGGTTGAAGTGGACGACAAACTCCAGAAATATCAAGATAACATGAAAGCCTTGTTTGACCAAAAAGCTAAAGATAGGGAATTTCTCCCTGGTGACTTGGTTTTAAAGTGGGATGCCAGGAAGGAAGACTCAGGAAAAAACGACAAGTTTGATCAAATCTAGTGTGGACCTTTCAAGATCACAGCTTCTGAGGGAAAGAATTCGTTTTTGTTAGAAAATATTGATGGGAAAATCCTTAACACCCCCATAAATGGACGTTACCTAAAGCATTTCATGCAGTAATCAAATTCCAAACTCTCATTGTACATACCGATTTGATTTTCATATTTTGTTTGCAATTCTTCATTTTTTCGGTAAGTTTTTACTTTCACTATAAATAAAACTAGGTTTTTTGATTTCGTATAAACAAAAATATAAAATAGGTAACGCATAGAATTTTGGTCTGCAGATGTTCCTGACATTTCTCACGTTTATTTTCAGGAAGGATACTTGCTGATAGTCAAGAGATAGGATGTATCAGAAATCAACACTCACTTTTTAGAACATGGGCTTTCTCTCGAAACAGGTGACAAATAAATGGTTTACTTGGTTGAAAATATAAAGAAAATCTGAGGTATGAGCTTCTACCCTACTGACTCAAGTTAAATTTTCAAGGGGATATCACTAAGTATGAAAGAAGTCTCATCTTTGTAGATATTGTCACCTGATCTACAACCAGAGAAATGTAAAATTACAGCTTAATCCTAAAAGTTTCTTTGAGTAAAATTAAAAGAAAAATAAAAAAATGAAATAAAATTTATAAAAAAGAAAATAAGAATAAAAGAAGCTCGCAAATCAGGAAGTAGGTCTGAATAGGAATAAGATATTTTTCCAAACCTTTAACTCTTCAATCCATTCCCATCCATCATGTTTGAAATATTTAATTTTGTTTTGATTTGTGCATCCTAATTTTAAAATCTCCACATAAATACAGAGTTTGCCTTGACTCGGGAAGCCTAAAAGACTAGATCTTCAAAACGAGAGTAGGCAAAAATTTTGTGAGTCCTCTGATTGTAACTGAGAGAAAGTGTGTCTAGTCTAATCTTGACTACTTTATCTCTTCTATCAGATTTCAAACTGATTCGTTTCGCTCAAGGCAAGTCCCTGGAAATTAAAATCTCCCCATGATAACTTCCTTATAGGCGAAGGTGTTTTGAAGGTCAGGGGAGGATTAGCCCAGAGTAAATCAAAGTGAGTTGACAGACCTTAGCTGCTAAATTATAAACACATATCATCACGTGTATGATATATACAAATTGATTCCCCCAACTTCAAAAATATTAAAAAAATAAGATGGATGGTGAAAGGAAATTCATAATCCGATTGGCCTCATCTAGTCCAAGACAAATGGTGAAAGGAAATTCAAATTTCGATTGCCCCCATTTTTTCCAAAAGATATGATGAAAGGAAATTCATTTAAATGATTGCCCTCATCTCAGCAAAGTAAAAATTGAAGTGGTGAAAGGAAATTCAATGGGAAATGTAGATAACTTCACTAGGGTACTGAACAGGCTCGCTCGCAGTGAAGTAATGTCTATGATATCTGCAAGGTTGTTATACATGTATATAATGTGTTATGGTAGCTAGTTCTCTTTTCGACAAATATTTACACTCTAAGATGACAAGGGATCCCCTAATTAAAATTGCTAAATTTTACTTTGCCTCAATGCGAAAAAAATCGGCCAGAGTCTGATAGATTGATTAAATTTATCTTGATTATCTTAAACAGACCCAAAATCAGTTTCACAAAAAAGAAAGCGATAGACAGCCTAAACTTGAGTTTGGTGAATGATCAAGTTTTCAAAATATTTCTGAGATAAGGCCAAAGTCTAATATCTTTTTGTCTGTTTTCTCAAAGGTGTTTCACAGAAATTCAATAATGACTCCATTTACCCAATAAAGGCACTTGGAAACAAATCTTGGTTAATTAAGGATTAAAAACGATTAATGATTAATTAATCACATCGTGGTTTCGGATCTCAGGATATTGAAAGTCGCTCGAGGAAGGATCCCCAAAATGCGAAATCGTGATGTGATTAATTAATCGTTAATCGTTTTTAATCCTTAATTAACTCAGTTTAACGCTTAAGATATTTTAGGATTTCGGACTTCGGGAATTTGGGAGGTGATAGATGGCGAAGACCCGATTTCCAAAATTGTGAAACTATTATTTGATTTTCTAATTGGGTTTTAGTTTCTTTTTAAGTATCCATTATTTCATTTGTTTGGTCAATTAACTTTGTTTAAAATTCTTGACAGGTCATTTCCTAGAAAGATACGTCATAGATTAGGGGGTATACGTGTATGGTGAGTTGGATATTTTGAATGCTTTTCACGTATCGGGACTTTGAAGGTGAAGCATGTTAACACATCTGAAGCGTGAAACTCCAAAATCTGAAATCGCAAAGTACTCTTTAGTGATTTGACTTTTTTTTACGAGTAGGCGGCTCCATAGATTCTAAGGAATTAGGATCGTTTGATTAGATGGAAGATCTCATCAACGGTGAGAATCAAGCGCACGTTGTTTTTATTTAAATGGGAATGAAATCCATTTAAATTCTAAAGTTTAGAAATATATATGTGTTCCAACAGTGAGGACCCCAGAGTCATTGTTATTACTAGAGGAGACGTTGTTACAGGAGAAGATAGGGTGACTCTAGAAAATACTACACAATGATCAGGGATCAAAAGAGCTGCAGAGAAGGCACAGTTGTTTGATCCAAGGAGAGAGAGGCATATTTTCAAGGAAACAAGGAAATAATTTGTAGGAGAACAAGATTCTTCTTCTATCACAACCAAAAGTCAGGGAATGTGAAATGCCACCAACATTTGATCAGTTTGTCTTAGCTAAACAAGGAAAAGAGGTAAGCAAGCTCATGGACTTCTTATACACTTGTATCAATTTGACTAAATATAAAAAAAGATATGCAAGAATTACAACACTTAGTAAGACAATATGAAATTGGAATAATAGACCCTATGCTAAGTAGAGTTGTGAATCAAGTATCAAGGAAAAGAAGGACAAACAAGGAATTACACCTTAGTGCTCAAATTGGAGACTATGACGTGGACTATGTGGTCCTCGACTTGGGATCAGAAGTAAATGTTATGACAAAGAAGACTAGGGCACTGATGGGAAAACCTAGATTTATTTACTCCCCTATCAGGCTCAAGATGGCTAATCAGCAGGCGGTGAGCCCCTTTGGAAGACTAGAGCATGTCCCTGTAGACATCGAC
>ML801147.1:395120-443524 GCA_009831015.1 Picea engelmannii | reverse complement strand
ATTCTAGCGAGTCTTTCACTCTGTATTTTTACAGTCTCTGTACATTTCTTTCATTAATAGAAATCGTGTATTACTGTATATCTGTGACTCTTGTTATTTCCACTATATCTCTGTTATATTGTTGTCTCTCTTGCAATATCTCTAAATATTTTTGTGTTATATCTCCGCTCTCATTTCGTGTCGAAAATAATATGGATCAGTGGTATCAAAGTAGGCTGCTCTTGATCGTTTTCAGTGCATGTCCCTGACGAGGTCCGAGTATAGCAAGTTGGGTCTTGAGCTTGTCTCTCTTGAGGACAATCGCTCTCGCACACCCAAGAAACCCTCAATGGCGGAAGAAAAGAAAAACGACGGAGCAGATGATCCTATCAGTCTGTTGCTTGAGCAATCTCTCACGCGACAGAGGGACGAAATGATGGAGAATTTTTCCCACATCCTTCAATGCCTCCCGATAGCATCAGGCGCATCTTCATCAAGCGGCCACTTTGGAGGCACCTCGCCTTTCAAGGTACAGGTTAATTTTGATATTCTCGTATTTGAAGGTCAAATAGATGCAGATGCCCTAGATAAACGGTTAAATCTGCTAGAAGGTTATTTCTCTGTTCATAGTTTTTCTGACAATGAAAAGATCACCTTCGTACTCCTTAAGGCTCTCCCCCATGTCAAACATTGGTGGGAAACTTACTGGGAGCAGAGTTCCACAGAGGAGTCTGGAATATATGGGGTCGAGCCCACTTGGGATTTTTTTGTGGATGCGGTAAAGGAACAATATTACCCTGTTGGCAACTATGAGGACTAGTACATGAGATGGACCACACTGCAGCAAGAGAGGGGCCAAGAAGTGTCGGAGTTCACCAATACCTTCCATACCTTGCGCACCAAGCTAGGTATCAAAGACTCTGAACAACATTTGGTTCTGAAATACCGTGGGGCTCTACACAGATACATCCAAACTGAAATGGAGTTTTTGGACATCTCATCACTCAGTTCTGCCTATCGATATGCTGTTAAAATCGAGCAGAAATTTAAGCACCAGAACAAATGGGAGTTCGGGTCTGCAAATCCACAACAACCAAAGTATGACAAATACAACCCTAACAAACAGTCTCTCGAAAATCAGTCCAAGACACAGGAAAAGAAGGGTCACGGGAAGACAAAGAAGGACACTGGAAAATGGTGTGATTTCCACAAAATCCCCTGGCACAACACCGATGAGTGTCACTCAAAACAGTCATTGGTGGCCGAGATCAAAGACAAGGAGCCAAGCCCTGATTCAAAATCTGATTCTGAAAATACTGGTAAAGGACAGATCATTGACGCAGACCCCACTTCTATTGTCGCGACCACAGCAATTCAACCAGAAGAACCAACAGATCCAGAAGAGGGGGAGCTCCTTTTTCATTCACAGATGTGGGTGAAGGGGACCCCGCTGCATTTTATCGTTTATAGCGGAAGCCAGAAGAACCTCATCTCAGCAGAGGTCGTCAAACAGTTGGGATTGTCGACAACACCACACCCACAACCATACAGCATCGGGTGGCTTCGCCAAGGACGAGATCTTCGTGTTAGCCATCAGTGTCAATTGTCATACGGCATCCAACCCTTCAAGGATGAGGTATTATGTGATGTTGCCCCACTGGATGTTTGTGATGTTCTCTTGGGCCAGCCATATATGTGGAAACACCATGCTATCTATGAGTCTCAACCCCGTAGTGTCAGTATTACTCTGGGGGGTCATCTCTATAGGATACCAGAGGTAGTTCCAACTACTACCCCACCTAAACAGTGTCGCAAGGTAGTATCTCATACTACAAAATTCATCTTCTCCACAATCTGTTCAAAAGGGGAACAAAAGGATACTACAACCACTACAACATTGGCCCAAGCACCTTCTATCCACTAGAAGCAGGTCGATAAGGTTGCAGCAAAGCACAAATATTCCTTCTGCACACAGTCATCTCATGTAGCCAGGCTGGTTAAAAAGGTCCAACCCTTCCAACCATAGGTTCTTGACGACCTTCAACAAACCAAGCAGCGCGACGATTCCAACATGGCAAGCAGCTCACCAAGATTCAGATTCAGCAATCACTTTCCCCTCTCCCCCGAGAACTCAACGCAATGGAGACCATTTCTTCCTAAGGAGGGAGGATTGATCTAGGTGGATATCGGTGGCCACCCACCTTCTCCAACTGGCCCAAAATAGTTTTCTGGCAATTTTGGCAATTTACTATTTTTAGCAAGTTTTAACTTTTGGGGCCATTTTGAGGGCCTAAATGAAGGTTTTTCGAGATCGAGGTTCTCAATGATATCCACAGGCATGATTGAGCCCCCAAAATGAATCTCCTCGATGATACCTTTCCAACGAGTTATCATACGCCTAAAACGAAGATCGTATGCAAAAGTTACAACCCCGGGAAGTTGATGTACTAACTTACCCAAACGGGGCCCACATGACTTTTGGCGCTTCATCTCTTAGGGTTAGGTTTTTGGATGTCTAGGACTTTTGGCATTCCTGTTTATTGTAAAAAGGCCTCCAGAGCCTCATTGTAATGATCTTCTTGTGAATGCGAGTAGCTGTCACATCTCTTCTCAGAGATAAGCTGCCACCATTCTAGCGAGTCTTTCACTCTGTATTTTTATAGTCTCTGTACATTTCTTTCATTAATAGAAATCGTGTATTACTGTATATCTGTGACTCTTGTTATTTCCGCTATATCTCTGTTATATTGTTGTCTCTCTTGCAATATCTCTAAATATTTTTGTGTTATATCTCCGCTCTCATTTCGTACCGAAAATAATCCAGATCAGAGATCGAGAACACCATTGTTTCTATTTTATACTGGCATTGTAGCACCCATGTAACGACCTCCATTGAATGAAGGTTCAAGGTATTTACTTACTTTTAGTGATGATTTATTTTTTAAGCATAAGGGTGAAGTTTTTTACTAGTTTAGGGATTTCAAGGATTTCAAGTCTATGGGTAATGTTGGACAATGATTGTGTCTTTGTTGACAAAATATATTTTTGTGTTGTGCTACTAAGGAATTTTTCTCCATGTATAGAGAAAAAGCAATGATATGTCCGGACAATGATTGTGTCTTTGTTGATAAAATATATTCCTTTGTTGTGCTACTAAGAAATTTTTCTTTATTTGTAGACAAAAAGCAATGATATGTCCATTAAAAAAAAAAAAAAAAATTTGAAATATGTTATATGTTTTGGCCACCAAAATGTTGGATCATAATTAATCAAAATGTTGGATCATAATTAATTTTAAAATATAGATGGATAGTAACAGTTGAATGGATATTATTTAGATATTGACTTAAATATAAATGGTAATTTTGAAGAAAAAGAGAAAAAGAAAACATCAAGACATTAAGAACCATTAGAGGCGGTAAGTTAATGTCAGAAGAATGGGGTGTTCTTGTCCGAATAATGACAAGTACACGGAAATTCTTCATACTCTTTTCCATGTCAAGATTCATATCCTTTTTATGGAAGTAGTTTTTGGCTTTTGAATTTTAATAACATAAGCTATTAGTTAATGCATATAAGTTCATTAGTGTTTTCAATCTGCCATGATATAAGGGAAATTGCATATACCATCTTGTCTTGAATTCTTTGCCACGGAATCTTGTCTTAAATTCTATCCCATTACTGGTAGATTTTAACTTTTCCAAGTTGTTTTGTATTACTTAGTCTAAGATTTGGATCGCATTTGAAGTTTATGGAAATTGACATGTTTCTTGTCTTTTGGTTTGTTTAAATAGTTGGATTTTATATATATTTTTTAGGATGTTGGGTTCCATCTATATATACATCTCCAACAATGTATCTTGTGTTTCATTTAGGTTTTGACGTAAAAAATGAAATTAATTGATATTTTTTTTCTTACGAGTTTATATGTCACTTTGTTCATTATCATATATGCAAGTGAAAAGAAAAATATATATATAAATCTTGTTTATATCAAACATTTCCTTGGATATTCATTTTGTTTAGTAAGAAAGTTCTTTGTTTGGATATATAAATGATTTTTTAATGTCTTTACCACTTTTTTTTGATGGGTAAGTTTTGGAAAATCAAGACAAGATATAGGCTATTATTTTTCACCTCCAACTAGAAACATTTACAGTAGTGAACATTATTGAAGCATCATGTTTTCTAATCTTATCCAAATAAGATGTTTTCATGCTTCATACATGTGTTGGTGTAAGATGAACATAATATGAGTTACATGCATGCATATATAGCATCAATTTTTCTCAATCCATGTTCGAACTAGTGGTCATCTAGAATCATGGTGAGCATTGGAATTGTATAGTTTCTATGCCTATTCTTCCTTGTCAACTTTGCACTACCTTTCATGTGTTTCAAATCCCTTTGACCCCTTCCTCAAGAACAAAAATGACATGGTAGTTGTGGCATGGTCTCAATCTAACCACAAATACCCCTTGTGTTATTGTTAGAGAAGAGGCCTAATTCAACATTGCAATATCTAGCAAAGTTGTTAAAGAAAGTCAACTTTGCCATACAAGAAATTTGAGTTTCCAACTCTCATTTTTCCCAAAAGCCAATAGATCTTATTGTGTTGTTCCATTTTGGAAGACTATATGATCGAATTTAATTTTGGCATTTGGTGGACATATGAGGAAAGGTTACATAATATTGTTGTTAAAATTTCATTATAAATAAACACCTTATGGTTGAGTTTTGACCAAAATACAATTTTATGTATGTTTTTAGGGGCCTATTGGACTAATATTTTGTTGATTTTTTGTAGGCACTTATGAATATCTATCAACTAACCATAATTGAAATTATTTATCCAAGGTCAAGTGAATATTACCATTCTATATCCAAAATGCAGTTAGCTATCCCTCTACATTTTTTTATTATCTTATTATAATATTTAACCTTCAAAATGATTGTGAATTTTGAAATTATTTATCCAAGGTCAAGTGAATATTACCATTCTATATCCAAAATGCAGTTAGCTATCCCTCTACATTTTTGTATTATCTTATTATAATATTTAACCTTCAAAATGATTGTGCACTTAAGGACACACATGCATAATTTTATATCTATACCCTTTATTCCTCCATATTTTTTAAGATATTAAAACAATATGTAAACCTGAATATCGTTTTTCACTTATTAACAAACATGCATAATTTCATATCTATACCTAATTAATTTTATATCTATACCCTTTATTCCTCCATATTTTTTAAGATATTAAAACAATATGTAAACCTGAATATCGTTTTTCACTTATTAACAAACATGCATAATTTCATATCTATACCTAATTTTATTTTACTAGTTTATTTAGGTCAATGTGGAGCATGTTATTGACCATTCCTTAGTTGGGATGGCAAAGAGCATAGTCCAAAAAAAATTCATTTTGGTCGTCCTTGTAGGAAAATTATGAGTACATCTTAATGAGTAATGTTTCAAAATGGGAATTACTGATATAAGTGTGGACCACTCTGTTATTAGAGTATTGAATATAGATTACATTTTCATCCTAGTTTTTGGATGCTTCTGATTATAACCCCTCAAAATAAGAACTAATGTCCTGTTGACTATTTTTGTTTTCCCATTTGTCTGTGGATGGAAAGTTGTATACTCTTCAACTTGGTGTCCATATCCTCCCAAAAGTGTAGTTCAAAGGGTATTGAGAAATATGGTATCCCTATATGAGATTATGCTCTTGGACATATTAAAGTGTTCTTAGACATATTCAAAGAACATGTTTATTCTTTTCATTTAAGTTCGGAAAAACCATTGTTTTGTTGATGGATTGTTGATGTTTCAGATCCATATCAGGATCCATCTTTAGGACAAGAAGCCTAGGTTATGATTTAAGAGAGACGCTTCCTATAAATGCTAAATGGATAGAGGAGAGCTTAAATGTCGACTGGTAAAAACCCTAATTCTTCATTAATTAATTAAGTTTATTTATTTATTTTTTTTTACTTTTTTATAATGTTTTATTTTTAGTTTTTCAAATTGTTATTATATAACTAGTTCTTAGGTTTATTATATTATTTGGATTTTTCAATTCTTTTTAAATTTTTATGTTGTTTATTATTTAAAAGGATTTTTTTTAAGTTTGTATTTTTAATGAGAGTATTCTAATATTGTTTTCAATTTATTTTTATTAAAAAATTTAATTTATAAAGATCTTAAGTAATGACTAATCAGTGTTTAGAAAAACTTTTTTTTTTTAGATTTATTGAATCAAAATTGTTTTTAATTTTAAAAAATAGGGTTTAGCTAAAGTTGATTGTTTTAATTATTGTTCTTTTTTATTAAGGGGAGTCAGATTGCATTCAGTTCTAGGCCATTATCTCTATTAAGTTTGCTTGGATTTCTTTGAATTTCAATCGCTTCCCTAATGCGAAGTTTAAATAGGTGATCCTCCTTTGCCAGAATTTTTGTCTCTTCAAGGCATACATGGTGTTTTGTTTTCAATGAGTGTTTTGTTGATATTGTGGTAGCTGCGGGAGGTATTTACCTCCACGTGTAAACCTGAGGAGAATAGAATATTCCAGGAAGCAAGAAGAAACCCTAATGAGTTGGTTAATAACCCTAGAAGACATGTCGGCTCAAGAAGATAACTTGTATTAGGTTATTAGCCTCCAAGAGAAGAAGTCTGCTAGAAGAAATAATATATACTGAACAGACAGATACCTAGAATAAGAAGTCGGCCCAGGTAGTTAGCCAGAATTACTATAAATACAGGAGGCCAGTCTTCATTCTGGCAGGTAGTCTTAGAATTGCAGAGAACCACTTGTGCGCACTACAGTGCCCAATTGTGTGCGCAGGTTTGGAGGAGACATGCCATTGTAGGTGTTGCAACTAGTAGATCGCGTTTGGCTTGGACTATCTCTTGGTTAGGGTTTGGACTATCTGATCAGCTCTTGCTGGTGTGTTATCCTTGGGGAAAGGTGCGCTACCCCTTGTTTGGCTATCTAGCCTAGGGTTTTCTTCCGGAGTGATTCTCTGTCAAGATTAAGGTGCTTAGAGGGTGGCTTTGGCCTATGGTTGGGTGACAATAGCGATATTGTCCATGGTAAAACGAGTACATCCATTATATTCTAACAGGTTATGGGCCCAAAGCTCCTTCATTCAGTCTAACCACTGGAAAGAAACATAGTCTTAAGGATATTAAGCTCGTTGAAGAACTGCCACTAGGGTTTCTAGTAGGATCAGTCACCATAGCATTGCCACTAGGGTTACTAGCAAGTGCAGTTGCAGAAACCCTAGTTCTCTCGTTGAGGCACCTTTAGTGAAGGGATTGACCTAATTTATGGATAGGTCAGTGTGCCCTAGCCTAGCGCATCTCCTGGTCTTCTCATCAAGCCAAGACATCAAGTTTGAGTTTTTGGTCAAATCTATGGTTGACCAAGTCAAAGCAACCATGACTTACTCTATGAAGTCAGAGAACAAGTTAGATGGAGCTTCTAACTTTAGAGCGTGGAAGACAAGGATTGACCTCATCCTTGCCAAGAATAAAGTGTTGGATATCGTGAAAGGAAAGATCATGGAACCAGTGTTTGAAGAAGGAAAAGAGAAGGAACCACATAACGTTGCATTTATGGAGAAGTTCAAAGACGGTGACATCAATGCCATGAGTATCATAGTGGACTCTGTAAAATACCACTTGATACCCTACATCTGTCATCTTGACTCATCAAAGAAGATGTACGATGCCCTAACAAACCTCTTCTCAGTCAAAAACATTGGACAAGTCATGAGTCTGAAGAATGAGCTCTGTGACATGAAGATGAATGATGATGATAGCATGACATCATACTTTGTGAGGATCTCCCAGTTAAGAGATCAACTACAAGCTATTGAAGAGATCATTTCAGAGAAGGAATTGGTAAACATAGTACTCAATGGTCTTCCCAAAACATGGGATTCATTTTCCACAAGCATGAAACACAAGGAAGGAGTATCCCACATTTGAAGAACTTTGGACTTGTTGTGCTCAAGAAGAATCCAGGATCATTGCAAAAGAGAAACCCCAAAAGAAGTATGATGATCAAGCCTTCATGGAAAGATTCAAGAATTTCAGGAACAAAAGGAAGTTTGGTTCAAGGAGGAAGCCAAATCAAGAGAAAGATATTTCAGAAATACAATGCTTCAACTGTCGAAAGTATGGTCACTACAAGAATCATTTTCCCGAGCTAAAGAAAAGGAAGGAGAAACATGAAGCATCAATTGTTGAAGAAAAGGAACCTACAAAGAAGACCAAGCAGGATGAAAGAGACTTCTTCTTATGAAGGTAACAATACTCTTCTTAGTTCTTGTACATATCTTTTTTGCATCGTCTTTGTACATATCGTGTATATCTATCTCTTGGAAGATAATGTGTTCCAAGAAAAACTATACCTATGGAAGAACAACAAGATGAGGATTGTTATCATTATACAAGTTAGATAATACACATGAAAGAATGAAATACATCAAACAAATCATGTGGAATTTGTTACAAGATAAGCCGAAATCAAAAGAAGCAAAGACAGAAAGAAGTCAGCAATCAAGAGGAAATTGGAGAAAGACTTATGATGTTTTGCAGAAGACAATAAGACGGAAGCATGGACTTTGTTAGACGGAGGGAGCCGATTATACATTGCAGAAGACAATAAGGATGCGGACGGAAGCGTGGACTCTGTTAGATGGAGGGAGTCGATTATATGCACTCATACATGAAGCAAGGATTAGGAGGGAGATAATCATATGATCCATTGAATATGATGAAGTATATATCCATGGTAGCAGCCATGAAAGACAGTACATGTTCAGTTTAACCTCAGAAGAAATCTTCTTCAAAGATAAGCCTTAAAGTATCCCTAGTTGTCCATCCACATCCATGATCCTATAATGAAAGGAAGAAGTGGAATATTTAGTGCATGGAATCTATAAGAAACTCCATGGACCCAAGAGCTAAAGAAAAACATCAAGAAGAACATGCAGATTCCAAGAAAGAAAGAGAATCCAGAACAACCAGTCATTATATTAAGAATCACAAGATTACCAACCTGATATGAACTCAATAAAATCAATCAAGCAGAGGAACTGAAAGTTGTGATGATGAACAGTGTATATAAACTAGAGGTTCTCCCAGATGGAGGGAGAAGACTATGATGATTACTTATTCAAGTAAACCAGACATACCTCTACATGAGTCTTTATATCATCCGCAATATCCATGGGTTGGAGTTCTACATCAGATGAATGCAAAGACTATTCTCCAGAGCAATTGAACAAAGAGTGTATGAAAAGAAATCTCAAGACTTTGAGGCATACCAGAAAGAGACCCTTGTATGCAGATGAAAGAAGATAACTTGGTGGAGAACCTCTAGTGCATAGCAAAAGCGTGGTGAAGATTTTCTATAACAGAGATATTGTATCAATATGATTACTCAGAAGATCAGATCTCATGATGACAGAAGAAGTGCCACATGGATATGTTCCAGTTTTCCAACAATGATATACTTTATTGATCAGAGCTACATGAAGTCTTCAGAGAAAACCAAGTTCTAGACTAAAGTACATTTGAAATCAAGCATTACATTATCCGTGATGAAGTCCAGAAAGGAGAAAGTGGTTCTCCAATACATATCTCCACAGATGAACAGATAAGCGGACATATTGGTAAAGCTTTTGTCCAAGATGAAAGAGTTTGCGTACTCAAGCCAGAGCTTGTGGAGATGAATCGCTTATTGAAAAAGGAAGAGATGAATCCCAGGTTGGGAGGGAGAACTGATGTATTATTGATTGATGGACAATCATTTTTCAGTTCGAAAAATGGTCTAGGATGAGCAGATTCTTTCCAGTTCAGAAAGTGGATTGAGATTTCTGACGGACAGAGATTTTCCAGTTCGGAAAATGGTCCAGATTGTTGATGTATCATAGACATCGACTTCCCATTGTGGTTAAAATGGGGAGTGGTCTAGGGCAGTCTCTCTTCTTGAGGGTTACTAAAGAAGACTGGCCCGCCTTGCCAGACAGCGATTTCTCATTGTGGTTAACATGAGGAATGGTCTGTTTTGGAGGTTGGTGCAGGATAGTCATTTCCTCTTGTGGTTAACATGGGAAATGGTCTAGACAGACATTCCTTAGGGCGGATTCATTATCTCCAAGTTGCACTTTGTTTAGTGTCGGAGGAATGGCCTAGGGCGGGGAATGGTCCAGGTTCAGCAATCAGGGATAAACATTCCTTAGGGCAGACTCATTATCTCCAGGTTACACTTTGTTTAGTGTCAGAGGAATGGCCCAGGGTGGGGAATTGTCCAGGCTCAGAAAATCAAGACATTTATTCTTCCTTTCTTGAGAAGAATAGTCCATATAGCTCATCATTGATGTTTTACCTTCTGAAGGAAGATGCTCTTCCAAATCTCACAGATGTGAGTGGAAGAATGGCCCAGATGATTCATTTTATCTCATAACATTTTTTTTGTGCAGGTTGATATCAGATGATTGTTATGAAGACTGTATGTCTCTAGACAGTAGATGTATACTACTGTGGTGGATGTGTTCCACTGTTCGATCAAGTACCTGTGTGCTACTTGGTGTGGTAGTGTACCACTAGATTGTAGTTGTGTACTACTATGGATAGACACAGTTGCGTTCTATTGAATGATATTGTTCTAATTGCCTTGAAGCTATCAGCAGTGTTGAAAATGATTAGATGGATGATCAACGAACAGAGATTTCCCAGACAGAAAATGGTTCAGAACATTTATTCTTCTAGATTAGAAGAATGGTTCTTGTGTCACTCTGTGGATTGAGCATCATGTCTGATTACTCAGATAGAGTATGGTTCTGAGAGATGATGCAGCTGATGACACTGATGGTGATGATGGTGCTCATGATCTAGTCATGAGATAATCTATACAACTATGTTGATGCTACCGGGTGAATGGTATTTTTGTGCTCAAGACCATTACCTGTAATACCTCCCTAGCTAGGAGGGAGTGTTGATATTGTGGTAGTTGCGGGAGGTATTTAACTCCATGTGTAAACCTGACAAGAATAGAATATTTCGGGAAGCAAGAAGAAACCCTAATGAGTTGGCTAATAACCCTAGAAGACATTTCGGCTCAAGAAGATAACTTGTATTAGGTTATTAGCCTCCAAGAGAAGAAGTCATCCAGAAGAAATAATATATACTGAATAGACAGATACCAAGAATGAGAATTCGGCCAAGGCAGTTAGCCAGAATTAATATAAATACAGGAGGTCAGTCTTCATTCTAGCAGGCAGTCTCATAATTGCAGAGCAGCACTTGTGCACACTGCAATGCCCAATTTTTTGCGCAGGTTTGGAGGAGAGTTGCCATTGCAGTTGTTGTAGCTAGCAGATCACGTTTGGCTTGGACTATCTCTTGGTTAGGGTTTGGACTATCTGATTAGCTCTTGTTGGTGTGCTATCCTTGGGGAAAGGTGCGCTACCCCTTGTTTGACTATCTAGCCTAGGGTTTGCTTCCGGAGTGATTCTCTGTCAAGATTAAGGTGCTCAGAGGGTGGCTTCGGCCTATGGTTGGGTGACAATAGAGATATTGTCAATGGTAAAATGAGCACATCCATTATATTCTAACATGTTCTGCTAAGGCTGATGTATGAATGTGCTCATTATTTATGTTGACTTTGTGTTCTTTAATTCTAATTTGAAAGGAGCGCTCAGTTTCACCGATGTAGCATTTACCACATGAGCATTTCATCTTGTAAATTCCTTTGCATTTGTGCGGATCCAGTTTATCTTTGACAGATCGCATATTTTGTTTGATGGTTTCATGTGGTTTGAAGGAGGTCTTAATCTCTTTTATGTTGAGGACTCTGGCGATTTTGTCTGTTACTCCTTGGATGAAAGGGAGGCAAGCAATGTTATTAGGGTTTTGGTTATCAGGGGGTTTGGGTGTTATGTTCATTTTTTCTATGGCTTTATTGATTTTGTTTTTAATGTCTTTGTTATTATATCCAATGTTTCTGAAAATGTTGGAGAGGTGATCTTTTTCTTTTTCAAAGTGTTCCTTGTCAAAGATTATTATGGCTCTTATGGCTAGGGTTTTAAGGACTCTTAGTTTCTGGTTGGGGTGGTGATGGGAGTTTGTGTGTAGGTAGTTCTCTGTGTGGGTCATTTCCCTATAAACGGTGTGCCCTAAGCTTCCATCGTGTTTCCTATTAATTAGAACGTCTAGAAAAGGTAGGCTATTGTTTTCCTCAAGTTCCATTGTGAATTTTATGTCATTTGAGATATTGTTTAGGTGTTGGAAAAATTTGTTAAGTTCTTCTTTCCCATGGGGCCAGAGAACATCGATGTCATCGACAAACCTTTTCCATCTTGTTGGTTTTAGGGGGTAGGAATCTAAGTCTCTTTTTTCGAAGTTTTCCATAAAAAGATTGGCAGTGATTGGGGACAATTGAGATCCCATTGCTACCCCACTAGTTTGTTCATAAAATTCCCCTTGGTAACTGAAGAATGTGGAGCGAAGACAAACCTCAGATAGTTTCGTTGTTTTCGGGTCAGTTACTTCTTTTACCACTTGGATAGCTTCATCTAGTGGAATTTTTGTGAAAAGGGAAACTTCCTCAAGTTCCATTGTGAATTTTTGTGAAAATGGAAACTTCCTCAAGTTCCATTGTGAATTTTATGTCATTTGAGATATTGTTTAGGTGTTGGAAAAATTTGTCAAGTTCTTCTTTCCCATGGGGCCAGAGAACATCGATGTCATTGACAAACCTTTTCCATCTTGTTGGTTTTAGGGGGTAGGAATCTAAGTCTCTTTTTTCGAAGTTTTCCATAAAAAGATTGGCAGCGATTGGGGACAATTGAGATCCCATTGCTACCCCACTAGTCTGTTCATAAAATTCCCCTTGGTAACTGAAGAATGTGGAGCGAAGACAAACCTCAGATAGTTTCGTTGTTTTCGGGTCAGTTACTTCTTTTACCACTTGGATAGCTTCATCTAGTGGAATTTTTCTGAAAAGGGAAACTACGTCAAAGCTTATGAGAATGTCTTTAGGTTTCAATTTTTCTTTTTCAAATTTTATTAAAAATTTTAATAAAAATAATTTGAAAACAATATTAGAATACTCTCATTAAAAATACAAACTTTTAAAAAAGCCTTTTAAATAATAAACAACATAACAATTTAAAAAGAATTGAAAAATCCAAATAATATCATAAACCTAAGAACTAATTATAAAATAACAATTTGAAAAACTAAAACTAAAATATTATAAATAAATAATAATAATAAATAAATAAACTTAATTAATTAATGAAGAATTAGGGTTCTTCCCAGACGACATTTAAGCTCTCCTCTATCCATTTAGCATTTATAGGAAGTGTCTCTCTTAAATCATAACCCAGGCTTCTTGTCCTGAAGATGGATCCTAATATGGATCGAAAACGTTGACAATCCATCAATGAAACTGTGGTTTTTCCGAACTTAACTGAAAACCCTCACCACAGAAATATTATTGAATGTTTATTGTTTATTGTCTTTTTATGGTCTTTTTATAATGCATATGAATGCACATCTTAGTGAACCTATCAACTACCACAAAGAAATAGTCATGGGCCTTCCTGGTTGTTGGAAAACCTCTCACAAAATCCATGGAGATGTTATCCCAGGGTTGAGTGGGTATAGGTAAGGGATAGTATAAACCTTGCTTTATATTACTAGGTTTGCTTGTATAACAAAGTGTACATCCTCTAATATACCGAGATACATATTCTTTCATTCTAGGCTAATACTATTAAGTACCAAATACTTGAATAAAATATACACCAGAATAGATCCAAGAATAATATATGAAAATCACGTTTTATTATAAGAAAACCCTTGAGGTGGGGAAACACCATACAATGTATCATATTATGGAAGGGATCATCTCATGTTCACTTGCCTCTTCGAGGGGGCATCCTCCTATTGAGCTACCACTCACAATACAATATTTCTCTTCATGTCTCATTACATTGCTTGAACCCCTTTATATAGTGCTACCATCACCTAAGAACATTCTAGAGGAGGAATCTTCTAGAAGTAGAACCTTCTAAGAAGTCCTCTTACATTTATTATATCTAACTACCATAGTGGGCCTTATTTAATAATATAGTGGACCTAGTCCACCTTACATTGAATGGCCTCCACTATTATCACTATGGGCCCTCTGAGCCCCCCCACTACCTCTCTAGCTACCTAACATTCCATTCCCCTTATGAAAGTGTTGTCCTCAATTCTTGATGTACAACCATATACCAGGGTCCCATGGATAAGTGTGGACCATAGTGCTGAAGTAGACTAGAGAACCAGGGTCCCATTGAGAAATGGAAGCCACCATGCTAAAGTAGTCCAACCGCCATTGTAAACCAGGGTCCCATGTCCAATTGCTCATGTGAACTCCACACAAACCATATCGGAACCCAATAACCAACTAAAAATTATGCTCCCAATACTGGCACCTATCATGTGGATCCAAATAAGAATATATGAAAACCACACTTTATTATAAGAAAACCCTTAAGGTAGGGAAACACCATACAATGGATCTTATTATGGAAGGGATCCTCTCCTGTTCACTTTCCTCTTCAAGGGGGCATCCTCCTATTGAGATACCACTCACAATACAATACTTCTCTTCATGTCTCATTACATTGCT
Organism: Picea engelmannii; assembly: GCA_009831015.1. Lineage (NCBI taxonomy): Eukaryota > Viridiplantae > Streptophyta > Pinopsida > Pinales > Pinaceae > Picea > Picea engelmannii. Next base: position 428,834 of record ML801147.1, on the reverse strand, counting down.
TGAACCCCTTTATATAGTGCTACCATCATCTAAGAACATTCTAGAGGAGGAATCTTATAAAAGTAGAACCTTCTAAGAAGTCCTCTTACATCTAGTATATCTAACTACCCATTTATTATATCTAACTACCATAGTGGGCCTTATTTAATAATACAGTGGACCTAGTCCACCTTACATTGAATGGTCTCCACTATTATCACTATGGGCCCTCTGTTGCCCGCCCCCTTCCCCCGCCCACTACCTCTCTAGCTACCTAACAAATACACACAACTTTCTAAGTTGTCAATTTGTCTTCCCAACACCAAAATTTCATGCAACCTTAGAGGTGTGAGCCTCTCTAACAAGCTACAATATTTCACCTTTAAAACATAGAGCTTGTCTAAATTGTAAAGCAACCCCATTCTGGAGATGATAATCATCCTTACCATCACCTTTTTCTACTCGAATTTGGCCATGTAGCTGCTAAAAAACATCTTTGAAATCCTCATCTTTTGTGTATGCCTCTTTGTATGCATCATGGATAAAAGGTTTCATGTGCATAAGATTTCCCAAAGATGTAATATTGGATGTGGGTTGCCTTGAAAGCATTTCTTCCAAGTTATTAGTGATTCCCTTCTTATATTTGATGACTAGATGAAACTACTGCAAAAACCCCATCCATTTGTAATGTCTAGTTTTCTTAAGCATACTCTAGGCCTAAAAATATAGTAGTGGCTAGTGATCAATGTGGATAAGGGTTTCCTTCTCCGTTAGATAGCGCTTCCACTTTTTAATAGCTTGAACCAAGGTATAGAGTTCCTTATCATATGTAGAGCAGTTTAGGACTCCCCCGTGAAACATTTTAGAATGATAGCATACCAACATACCTCCATGCATCAAGAACTCTCCCATAGCACATCCACTTGCATCCATCCCCACTTTGAAAGGATTCTACAAGTTAGGAAATGAAATAATTGGTGTTTGGTTGATCTTCCATTTCAACTCATCGAAATATTTCTTCTAATTCCTTCCCCAATGGAAACTCTTACCCCTTGATGTTATGGCATGGAGTGGTATAGCTATTGCTGAAAAAAATGCTATGAACTTATGTAGGTACTGCACTAATCCAACAACGCTTCTAACTTTAGTGACATTAGTAGTAATTGACCACTTGAGGATGGATTCTGTCTTTCTAGGCTCTGTCTTGAGTTCCCCTCCACCAATCATGTACCTCAAATACACCAATGACAAACTCACATTTCTTAAGGTTATTCGGCAGCTAGTGCTTTTTCAGAGTCTCTAACACCTGCATGAGATGTGATATTTGTTCTTCCCAAGTAGAGCTATAAACCGATATGTCATCTATATTCACTATTACAAATGAATCTAGATAGGGACGAAATACATCATTCATTAAATGCATAAATGTAGTTGGTGCATTACATGAACCAGAAGTCATTACCATCCATTCATACAGACCTTGGCTTGTCTTGAAGGAAATTTCCCACTTGTCTTTTTCTTTAACCCATACCTAATGGTAATCTGATTTGAGATCCAACTTGGTGAAGTAATTGGCATGCCAAAATTGATCTAACAAATCATCGATCCTGTGTAGAGGGTATCAATTCTTGAAAGTGATATTGTTCAAAACTCTATAATTGATACACATCCACCAAGTCCCATCCTTCTTTAGCACTATGATGATACGTGACCTGTAAGGCAAGGTTCTTTGTTGAATTAATCCTTTCTCCAACAATTGTTGCAATGGTTTCTTCACTTCATATGCTTCCAAAACATATTGTATATACAACCCAATACTTGGTAATGAGGATTCAAGCAACAACTATATCTTGTGCTCCACTTCCCTCTTAGGTGGTAACCTTTTAGGCTCCTAGAAAACTCCTTTGTGTTCCTGCAATAGCTCTGACGACTAATGTTTATGCTATTTAATACATCCCTCTAGGGATACCTTTACTCTTACCAATTCTCCCCTTAGCTTATTCTCTCATAAGAAAAGCAATACAATTTTTCTACTAAAACTAATCAACTTTTTGGCTTGGTTAGCACTTACCAAAGAGATCTTCGATTTACTTTGTGTGCATTGATGATGAAATACTTTCCATCCTTGATCAAGCGATACTGGTGTTTTCTCCTCATGAACATCACATCCCTCATACACATGCAGGGGATCCCAAACACATCAAGGGGTACCCTAACATCAATCAAATATGCACTTATAGAAAATTTGGTATTACAGTGTTTAGTGACCTTAAGCATTGGATCCTTATTTACCCATCCTAATGAATATGGAGCTAGCATGATCATGCACTTCCAATCCAAGCTTGCAAACCAAATTGCCTACTATGAGGTGGCTTGTGAACTAGAATCAAATAGAGCATCCACCTTGATCTTTTTGGCTTGGATCTTACTATGGAAGAGTTTTTTCATCATCTTTCTCTTCCCTGTGATGAAGGCTACTTAGATTCACTTCCTTCTACATTGAAGTGTCAACAATATTCTCATCCACATTTGAGCTACACTCTACCATGTTATTTGAATCCATGCTTAGTAGGTTCTTCTTCTTAGCATCCTTCTTATGATTCTTTGGATTCAGCTCTCGATGTAGCTTCCAACACGTATCTTCAATGTAACCATTGATATAACAATTGTCACAATGATTGTTTGGATCCTTGCACTGATGTGCAGTGGTTGTCATTTTTCTTATCATTTCCTTTCCACTTCTTTTTCCTCTCCTTGGAAGCATCTTGGTGGTGTTTATGTTTAGAACCACTTGGCTATCCTTTCTTATGGCCTATGTTCTCCAGGTATTGTACTTGCATATAGGCCTCATCTACAGTCCTAGGTTTGAAGAGAATCACTTGCTTCCATAGAAGGTTTTGTAGACCCCCCAAATACTTGAGTATGTATGGGTTCTTGGGAGATATACCCAACATAATCACCATTTTTTTTAACTTGGTGGCGTACTTTTGCACACTTTGCCCTTTCCTCTACCTGAAGTGATGCCAACGGATCCACTGGTCCTCTACATACCCATTAGGATAGAACTAGGGCTTGATGAGGGTTTTAAACACCTCTCACTTAGTTACTAGTAGATCACCCTCTATCTTAAGTGTCTTCATGCGACTTTCCCACTAGGTTAGTGCATGGCCCTCTAGTTTCAGTCGGGAAAATGAAATATTCTACTCTTCATTTATATTATGGACATTGAAATACACTTCTAACTGTTGCAACCAATGCTTCAACTTAACAACATCAATCTCAACTTAGTAGGGCTTGAAGTCCACTTTCGCTTCCATTCTAAACAAAAGTTGTGAAGGAGTGATGGAACTAGAACTTGGTTTCTCTTTCTTGGGCTCTTTTTTTGATTCATTTTTTGGGTTTTCATTATCTCCCTATTTCTCATCCAAACCAACTTTTGAGTTAGAGCCACCAACCTCCTCGAAAGGTCCAAACTTGTTTGCTAGAGCCACCATGAGGAGGGACATGTTGCAAGAGATATCAATGACTTGTTCTTCCAGTTTCACAAATCTCTCTTCCGCTGCATCCCGAGGGTTGTTATAACCAGATTTATCTTCCATGGCCTAAGGTTTTGTGACTTCCTTCTTAAATCAATTCCCAGATCTTGCAACTTCCCACAAAATCCCCAAACAAAACTACTCTGATACTAATACGATTTATAAACTACCATGGATAATCCATTAGAACAATTCATCACAACAAAGCTTGTAATATTATGAAATCTTTTATTATGCAATTTGTTTCCTTAGATCCCAGATTTATTACCACTAGCTTAGTGCTCAAATATAAAATAATTAAAATCTGAAAATGAAAGAACAAGCAAATGAGCACACCATCCACACAAATGAACACAAGATGTGACTTGGGAAACCTGATGCGAGAGAAAACCCAACTAGAAGGTGAGGCCTATGTTCTGCTCTCTTTTCTTTAGTTATGAAATGCAAGTACAAAGAAAGGGACACTCTCTATGGAGTTGTCTTTGACATTGTGCCCTGAATCGTTGCTATAGAATCTTCTACCTCCTCTATTATGCTTTGAAATTCTACTCCTAGATGCTTTTTTCAACTATGGAATAAGTACAATGCTAAAATAATGGAACCCCTTCTCTTCCTAGTAGCCTAGTATTTAACATAGCCTAATAGTCGTCTAGGGTTAGGGTTAGGGTTTTTGCATGCCTCGACCCTTAAATAATGTTAGGGTTTTGGATCCTCTAGAATTTTATTGAAATTCCACACATGACTAGCCTCACATGTGTGAGTAATGGTGGTTGATGTGCCATCCACTCGGTACCATGGTGGTCAATAGGGTAGGTCAACTTGCAGGAGGCATAACTTATGCATATGAGCTCCAACTGAGGTGATTTTCAAACCATTGGAATGCCCTCAGTGTGTAGAACAATTTCGAGGGGTTGAGAGCTATGCTCACAAATTTTTGACCACAAAACGTGTTGTTTGATTCCTCAAACTAGCTTTGGAAGGTTCTGGACCCCATATCTCCAAACTTAGACCTGCCACTAAAATGAGCCCTACAAGCCAATTCTTCCAATTTTTCCACCCAAAATGTACCAAGATAGATGACAAATTATATAATGATCCATTTCAGATTAAATTTCGAACCAACACTTGAGGGTTTTTACATGTTCCAATTCAATGAAAACCTGAAAAGGCTCAAGTCTGTGAAAATTGATTGGGCAAAAAAAAAATACCACACATTAAAACAAGACACTAATGACATTGGAACACAGATTACAACATTGTTTGATGCAAACTCAATCAAAGTCTTCATTGAAAAGAACACTGGAGGATAGCAAAAAGAATATCTTGGGTAAGGAGGCGACAAAAATGGCACTTAAAAAGTAGAGCTTTGTCGTTGGCTGAGGTGATGAGAACACCAAATTTTCCAGAACAATGCCAAAGGTTGAAATATAAGGAATACTATTTGGGAGATGGAGAAAGATGATGGTTGCAAGGCATCTACTTTTCAAGAACTAGCAAGCATGTGGGTCATTTATTTCAAGAACTTGTTTAAATCCTCTGATCAAGCAAACATTACCAAAATTATAAAAGTTGTAGAACTCTTCCCATGCTTTGTAGATCAAGATATCAATGATAATTTGTTTGTAGAAGTCACAAGGGAAGAAATCAAAGTCATATTTTCATTTTAGAAGGGAAAGAGTCTAGGACCAAATAGGTGGTCAATAGATTTTTATCAAGGACTATTCAGTTGGCTAGAGGATGATATCTTGGTTGTGGTGGAAGAATCCAAAACTTTTGGGAAGGTCCTTGGGGCTTTAAATGCAACATTTCTAGACCTGATCCCAAAGAAGGACAAGCCATCTACATTTGATGACTTTATATCAATTTCATTATGCAACCGTTTTACAAGATCATATCCAAAGTAATAGCAAGAAGGCTTAAACCAATTCTGTTTGAATTAATTTCATTGAAACAATTTGGCTTTTTAGGGAACAAATAGATCCATAATGTTGTTGATGTTGCTCAAGAAGGCTTGCACTCCACCAAGACAAAAAATATTGCTTCAATGGTTATAGGGCTTTGTATTCCTTTTTGTCAATTGAGATTAAGGGTGTATTCACTCCATTCCATTTTCTGTCCTCATTAATGGTTGACTTCCACTTTTTTTAAGCATGCTGGGTCTTCAACAAAGCTGTCCACTTTAACCATTGCTTTTCTTAATTGTAGCTGAGGGGTTGAGTAGAATTTTAAAAGCTTTCAAAAGAATAGAAACACTGAAAGGGGTAAAGATTATGAGAGAAATTTCTGTCTCTTTATTATTTGTGGACGATGTATTATTATTTGGAGCTACATCAATTAGAGACGCAGAATATATAAAGGAAGCTTTAGATCCTTATAGTCTCACAACTTCCTTGGGTATTTTCATTCGAAACAAAGCATCTAAGCCAGCCACCAGGTGCCTTGGCGAGTTCCGCTGGGTTTACATTACCATACCCGCCCATATTCGTGTACCACCGAGCGAGTCATGGAAACCAACCTCCAAAAATCTTTTATAACATTCAATGGCTTGCGTTAGACAAATTTCTGATATCACCAAGGCTCTGCCTTTTCAAGTGATCATAACTGAGGGTATGTGGCAACAAGTGATAAAAGAAAAATATATTGATCCCGTTTCTTTGGAACACTGGATAAGGAAAAAAAATAAATCAACAAATGCTTCTAGTGATGTGGACAGCTCTATTACTAGCCTTTCCTCTTCTGAGAAATTGGTTTGCTTGGAAGATGGGCAGTCGAAGAAAAGTAAGGATAGGCCTGGATCCTTGGGCAGGACGTGGGGACTCTTTTCTTTTACCTGAAAGTGTTTTGAGAGCCCTTAGAGAACAAGATATCCACACTTTGGAAGACACTGCAGTTACAAGTAAAAGATATTCACACTTCGGAAGACACTGCAGTTACAAGTAAAGGAACCTTTTGGAAGAATAGATGGAAAAGCATTGAGGATCTAGCACTGATGGGAAATGATGTTGTTCAATGGGAGAGTTACATCAATAGACTTTGACCGAGTCATATCTACTAAGGGAGGAGCAAGATTTTTGGTTTGGTCCTGGATTCGAAATGGTGAGTACCTTGCCAGCCTTGGCTACAATGCAGTGTTCTTATTAGATGACCAGCCAGCCCAAACCCTGGTGGTGGAAACCCCTTTGGAAGTTGGAAAGCCCCTATGAAATATAGGATTTTTTCTGGTTGGCTCTAAACAACAAGGCACTCACATGGGAGACACTGAAGAAGAGGGCTTGGCAAGGGCCAAGCATATGCATGTTGTGCAAATCCAATGAAGAAAACATACATCACCTCCTTCTAGGCTATGCTTTTACCGAGTTATGTAAATAAGTGAAAAACTTAGTAGGGGATGCAGCTAGTTGGGAGGGAGATTCTTTGATAAACGGCTTGAAATACTAGATGGGGAACCCCTGCTTTACCAAACACAGAACTTTACCCTATATTGTTTATTGGGCACTTTGGATCACAAGGAATGCAATCTTCGAAGGGAAATGTCTTTCCCCTGCAAGTCTATCATAGCATAAAATTCACTTATGAAGATTTCAAGCAAAACCCAAAGTCAAAACCTGCAACTTCAATGGAACCACCTGTAATTGACAAATCCTTTGCACGGGGTTCTTTGATGGAACCAGCCAGGGAAACCATCGGCCATGTGGGTCTGGTGGAGTTCTTTTCATTTCTGATAATCTTTCTTATTCTTTCAGGATCAGAACAGGTAAAGGAACAAACAACTTTGCAGAACTACAAGCTATTCTCAATCTTCTGAAGTGGGCTTCGGTAAAGGCATTGGCAGACTCCAAGTTTTTGGGTCTCTAAACTTGTTGAATGGTTGAAAAGGGATTACAGGTTGCAGAACTTATCACTAAGGCCTCTGCTTGAACGGACTCTCCTCAGTACACGTTAATTCTTAAAGGCAACCACATTAGGAGGTCAATGCTGAAGCAGACTCTGTCTAAACAGGTTGTTGCTGTTCCCATTGACTCCCTGCTAGCAGAGGAAAACATGGGGGGTGCAAATACTCCTGATGATCTCTAGTTTTACTTTTTCCACTAGCTGCTCTGTTTTTTCATAATATGATAGTTATCATTTCTGCTGATGATGTGGAAGACTTGAGGTCAACACTTGCTCACTATGAAGAAAGGGTCTATTGGGTTATATTTATGCACTTATGTTTATATCAGAACTCGGCAGGTTTTTGTAAGGGCTTCAAAGCCTATTTTTGGTTTTTAGGGCACAGTCCCTTATTTGAATTTGATCAGATGGTAGTTTAAGAAGGACAGTTTTTGTGATCCTTTACAAGATAGCCTTTTTGGACTTTCTATGATAGTCGATGGCCATTTTGTGGTGACAACTACGAAATGTAACTATTTTCCTCTAGAAATAAAGTTATGATTTTTTTACTTGGAAAAAAAAGATCTGACTAACTTCTTAGTCGACTCAAATATGTAAGTAATCAATTATATGCCTGTATGATCACCAATGCCTGTATGATCACCAAAGCCTACAAGAGAATATTGCACCTTTTGCTTAAGGATATGATTATATTATTGATAAACCAAAACTGAAAGAACTAGGCTATGTATCAGAGATTAGAATGGTTTATGGTGATTGAGCAGATTTCTGTTTCAGACAAAAGAAGAGTAGAACAATAGAAATGCTATGGTAGATTCTTCTATTCAGCATGAATAACCAATATAACAGGAAATGGACATGGTATCACGGCATGTTCTGAAAAGAAACTTCTGGTGTACATTCCAGAAATCCACAAGAAAAAAACACATGGTAGTGAGCACCTAGCATACAACGATTTTACCAAGTCCTACAGCAAACCCATGGGAAATCTGTTTTAAAATATCATAGGCGTGTTAAATCTGTTCTATAAATATCATAGTTCTGAAACCTCTATTTTCTTGATCCATCTAAAAGCTTGTTCATTCAAGGTCATAATAAATGGTAATCGCTATGATAACCTAACATCTACTAAGATTAACTTTGGTCTATTGGACTTTAAGAAAAATTGGTAAAGAATTACTAAGACCAACTATGGTATATTGGACCCTGAGACAAATTGGTAAGGAATTTCTTAGTTTGCTTTAGAATTTTATTTCTCTACTCTAAAATATAGGCCTCGCCCATTTCTTTTCTCTGACAGGCCTTATCTAGATTAGCAAGATTATGATGAGGCATCTCCTGACATGCTTGAGATACAAAGGAAACCCTAAACTAATTTAGGGTAAAGACTGGAATTTGTGAAACCGATATATTACCCTGCTCCTCCAGCTAACAATAATGTGGGGGCCTTCCACCTTCTGATCCATTGTAATCAACATACAGTACTATTTTCACCAGCTCCACAAACTGAGCAGCAGCAGAATCTACAACTAAATTGCAGAGTGAATACATGAACCTCATTTACAACAATTGAAGGTGGTAAATACTAAACATCAGAATAGCAAGCAATATCTATATAGTTCTATATATGTGATGCTAACATGTAATGAACTCACATGTAGACAGAATTACCATCACCCAAGGCATAACATCACATTTTCGTCTTGTGGTCTAGTACAGTAGATAAGAATACATTAGCTTTGCTCATGTATCAGTAGAGTTAGTCTTCGAGATAGTAATAAAAAAGGGTATGGCAGGAGCATTAAGTATGAAAAAAAGAAACAAATATGAGAGAAATAAAACAAGAAATCGCCGCAGGCCACATACAAGAAAAATGAAGCACGATGTTCTGAGGGGCTTCGAAAATGCATTCAAGAAATTAATATGAATAAACCGCATAGTACTTAAATACAATGGCTTTATCAATTGTCTTTATACATAAAAACGAAGCCTATAATTCTCTGGTAAATCTGTTCTGGAATATCATAGCTCTGCTAAATCTGTTTTGAAATATCAGAGCCCTGCTGAAATCTTCCATTCAGCTTAGTCATACAAGATCATGCCCACGAATATTTTCACATGCTCCAAAAGTGAGGATAATAGCATGGCATGCTTAGATCACTCTCTATCCAGTTCTTCCCCTTGCAGTTTTCATCTAATTCAGAGAGGAAAACACTCCTCACATTCTTAGAAACGTAGATGCATCATACAAACTTAGATTATCTGCAGTCAGAAATGCGTGACACCAAGACAACTGCTGGCAACACATTGTAGATAGAAGAGAGGCATTTCACCTTTCAACGCACTGCACATCAATACCTCCGAATTACATAAAAATTATAGTTATGACCAGTTCCCCCACAGTTCTAGAAGCAGAATCTTCAATAGTCCTAATTTTAACTAGCTCCACACGCTGTCTGTGTAGTAGCAGCATCTGCAACGACTATTGCAGACTGAATGTAGGCTTCTTCAATGTGGCCTAATTGCCAAATTTTCAAGAAATAAAAATTTACTTGCCCCGAATGGCTTGCACTGATGAAAAAATAAAAAAGCTTAGAAACAAATTTTCAATCTAGAAATTACAGAAGCAAATGGGCACAAACCATTCATCGACTGGGCATGGGTAGTGTCCCCTGCTCCAGATCCACATTCTGCCAAGAACTTATCAAGAAACAGTATTTAAGCTCCTAGTCAATCCATTCATGGCAGTATAACCTTTAGAAGTGAAGCCCAAACACCCAAGCAAACCCTGTCTATAGGGCAAGAAGGTCTTTTTCTTCATCTCCTCAGATTGTGCCCTATTGGCAGTATAATGGAGCTCGTGAGGCGAAATGGGCATCTTCCTACCAGACTTGGTAAAACTTCCCCCAGATCGAGGATTCGCAGTACAGTTCTTCGCATCCTCCTGCTTCTTACCTGAACTAGATTTAGCATTGCAACTGTTGAAATCCTCCTGGTGCTTTTTCCCTGAATTTGAATTTTTCTCGGCGGGTTTCGTTAGCTTACATTTCTCAATACTCCCATTCTTCTCGGATTGCTTTGCAGGGGCAATAGACAGACCCCAGAGCCTATCCTTGCTCTGGGCCCGTCCCTCACTGGCACTCCTAAACAAAAAGTCCTTTAAACTCCACCGTTTGTTCGCCTTGGGCTTCTCAGGAACCGAACTCTTGACCTCCTCGTGACAAGCAGGCGTGCCCTTCTCCAGTTCCGATGAGAAAAACTCCTCGGCATCCGATTTCCGGGGCTCCTCATCCCAGTGGAAAATCCTCAGCGGCAGTGGCGACAGCGATCTGGTGCGCCTTGAGCGGGATAAGGAACGCTCTCGCCCCCTTTCTTCCTTCCTAGCCTCGTTCATGGCCGCCATAAAGGGATCAAAATCACTCCCATCCCCATTCCCGTTTCCCTTGGTAAATCCCGCAAACGCCTCCTTGAGAATCCTCCGCCCCTCCTTGATAGGTGATCGAGGTGACCGTGGGGAACGCGGCGACTGCGGATTCGAGGAAACATTAAACCACGTGAAGCTCCTCTTATTGCCATCATTAGGATCGATACCCGGCGGCGCCTTCGCAGGCTGCTGAAGCCGAGGAGGGAGACGCAGCGGTCGAATCTGTCCATTACAGAAGAGCTCGTCGGCCGTGGACAAAAAGTCCTCCGAATTCAGCCCTCCATCCGCCACTGTGAACCGTGCACTGAACTCGAACTCATTTCCACTTGAGTTCCCAATACTGCTCTCCTTGCCGCCAAATTCTTCACAATCTCCTCCATTCTTCTTCGGAATACCAGGCTTCTCCTCCCACACGAAGGGCACTACGGCTCTGGTAGACTTGGCGAACTCTGACAAAATAGAAGCGGATCGCGTTGGGCTAGTGGGTGCACTGAAATAGAACCCTCCACTAGTGTATCCATTTCCTCTTCCCGGACTGGATGGCGCACTCACGTATGGCGTCGTAGAGTTGCTGGGAAACTCGCTGTCGTAGCGAAACTCCATGGACTCGAACCTCCTCGACCTCGGGGATCCAATTCTTGTTACAGACAATGGTTCCATTCTACAGATTTCACTTGCAGGTTGAATTCTACTTATTGGGTACCTATTGTTAATCCATTTGCGACTGTCTGTGATGCAGCTTTTATAAAGTTCACACCCCTCGCCTGGCCCGATATCTATTAGGCAGGCAAAGCAAATTCGAGGAAAGGCTGAAGTGGGGATTGGAGTAATATACAACGGTTGATACTTATCATACTTGTGTGCCCATTGACCTCAACCTCGTAGAGGCAGCCGCCCATGTTTTGCACTTGGCACCTTTGGGTGACCGTAACCGTAATCTGATTATATCGGCATTGAAGAGTATTAATGAGGAATGACACCCCAATCATGCAGACTCATGGAAAACAAACAGCTCTGCGCTTCGACCGAATTTGTTTCTTTGTTTGTTTCGGTAGTTGGGCGCCTCGGTAGTCAGAATATTACATACGTTACTTGGTTGTATGCCATGTCACGTTGCGGAGTGGTGTGGATTGTGATTTTTTTTTGGTCGTAGTCTGGAGAGGATTTCATTGCTTTGCTCCTTAAATTATATATATATATATATATATATAAATAATAATTAAAAATGATTTTAATAAAGGAGTGGTAGGGCATGTGGTTTGGGTCTAGTTTGGCGTTTCATTCATGACTTTCAACTCCACCTTTATCATGTTTACCCAACTCAATTGACTTAAAAATCTATGTTGTTATCATGGTTACCCAGCAATTGACTCGAGTTAGAAGAGTTTGGTTCGAAAATTATAACATAGCTCAAACGTGGCGATTAAAGCATGGTTATGGATGAGCTACATTTAAGCGATGAGTAACTAAGATTATTATCCAAGATAAACTAAAAGTGTTGTTTTGGATGTGGTAAGACTTAACCCCTAATCCATAACTAACTATGATTATTATCTAAGTCAAATTATCATTAAGTTTACACATTTAATCCGTTACTTCGTAGTAAGTTAGGTTTTGATTTTTTTTTCCAGTAGAAAAAATTTCTCAATTATATTGATAATATAATTTGCTTTGCATCGTTAGATTTACAAAAAAAACCCTTCCACAAGGATGATCACTTGTGTATAGCTAAGATTTGGACCCCGAAAAGAGGTCGGTGAAGATGGAGTGATATTATATCACTTTCTTTAATGGATATATGTGTGGAGGAGAGTAGATGGTTTATTAAATTTTCAGTGATAACATTAAATGTTACATACATGGTGGTTCCTAGGGAGAGTAGGAGGCTATCATAGAGGATTTATTAAATTTGTGGTGATAACATTAAATATTACATACACTGGTTCTTAGAATCCTAAGGATCACGTCAATGTCATTAAGTTTATTTTATGTGAGTCATTCTCCAAGAAAATAAAGTAAGAAATTATGATAACTAAGGTTAGTGGTGTAACCGTGGGATTCAAATCATGGTTTAGGTTTAATCAAGTAAATTTGGCCCATTTTGCTAATCATCGAGGACTTTTTTCCTTGTTGACTTACTCTCAACCATCTTCTTCTTGCCTACATCATTTTCTCGATTAACCTTGTTGTACCTCTCATTAAATCCCCTAAAACGTTGACTCCTAGAGGTTGAGGTAGTTTGACGAGATGGTTGGGAGGTAGGTCTTGCACTCTCCTGACCTAGGTTCAAATCCTTGATGAGACCTTGGCTCATTGTGATAAGGATAGAAGGATAGGCACCCCCATGAGTGAAACCCCCCTCATGGGCGTGTCTCTAGATGTCTCGATCCTTGCTAAGTTATAAGTTTCCTGCTAGGCATTGGCTTGCAGATTATTGGCACTAGCCTAGGGTTTATAGTGGCACTAGCCTAGGGTTTTATATGCAAACTTGGCATCTCCTTTACTTATAAGTATGTTGCACAATGTAAAGACAATGTTGTTTAGTTTCTACCCTCCAATTTCCATATACTTGACATAAACTTTCCTCCCACAACCTCTTGTATTGTTCCCATTTTCTTGTTTCATATCCATTGTGTGAGTTGGTTCTTAGTTATGTTATTACTTTTTTTCATGCCATGGGATGTTAAGCTTCAAGTAGTTTTCGCTTTAATCTCCAAGTGTGTATTGAAGTTCTCTTTGTAGTGTCGTCATTTTTCTTTTGGCATGTTTTTATCCATTTTCTCTTCTTGTAACTTTTTTGTACATGACTTTGATGCATTGAGCACCTTTCTTTTCCTATAACCCACACTTCAAACCATTTTCCTCCTTTTTAACTCATCTTTGTTGATTTTAATCACAATCTTGTAAATGTCCATAGTTGCCATTTTTTAGTTGTACAAAATCAATTTCCTTGATATCTCTAATTATATTTGGGTATAGTCTTATTTTATTTTATTTTAGCTAAAAATATCTTATAATTAATATTGTTCTAACCTTTTAAACAAAGTGCATTAAGTGTTTATTTATTTATTTTATTCTATAACCATTTATTTCTAAATGTATTTAATCCCCCTATTTTACATCCATTAAAAAAAATATTGAAATTATGAACATAAAAGAATATTAAGATTATGAACATTTAAAAGAGAGTGTAACCATTACCAATTTCCAACCTTTGTTGTTTTACACATAAAATGCTCTCAACACTCCTTATAATATTTTCCTTTAGGGACTCATCTATCCCACTTTAACTTTTCATTAAATACTAATCCAAAATGTTTATATTTTGGATTATCTTTAATAACTCGTCTCGAAAATTGGTTTACGGTTATTTCAGCTACTACCTTAATTTTTCCGTTCAAATTCATCCCAATATCATTATTAAAACTTTATTAAAAACCTTTAAATTTTTAATTTTAATTTTTAAAATTATGAGCCCTCCCACGAAATCATTCGTGACCCCTCTTAAAACTCTGTCCAGCCATGGGGTAATCATCTCCGATAAATATTATGAACATGAAGTGGGTTTAGATTCTTACTATATAGTCGTACATGATGTCACGCGCGTCATAAAGTTAACCCCTATTTCTAGTTATCATGATAGCGACCTTTAGTTCTCATGATACAATCTCCACGGAAAGTCATTATTTCTCGCCATTAATCTTTCTTTAACCCCATGGACGTCATTATTTTAATTTCAACTATGTCCTTACCCTTAGTATTTACGAGTATACTCTTCCAAACACTTTGGATTATTAACTTTCAACTGTATCTCGGATACTACATTAAAGTTGACCACTACAAGGCATCATATTGGAACTCGTTAGTCTCAAACGTGGAAAAGAAACCGGGTCATTGGTGCAACAGATGGCTCTCTCCATTGGACGTTGTTACACTCTTATAAAATCAACACTTGAAGGCCAACTGATCTACTGGATGGCATTGGCGATCATTTCCACATCGGTTCTGGATAAGCTTTGGAAACTTACTTTCAACTTTCTCTGGTCAAGGAGCAAGGACCAGTACAAAATACATCATTGCAACTGAGAATTGTTGGCTACCCCGAAAAACAAAGGTGGATGGGGGTTCATGAACATCTTCAACTTCAATCAAGCTCTGACAACAAAATCTCTTTGGTGCACTCTAACTTCAATTGGCATCTGGAGTTCTCTTATAAAGGAAAAATACTTACCTTTTACCTTTATCGCGTCCTGGCTTAGCTCTGGAGCTCCACATACAAGGCATGTCTCCCGGACTTTGAAGAATCTTACTAAAGCTGTGCCCTGGATCATTCGATGGCTTTGTTGGAAACCGGGCAATGGCCTCTCCATTCAAATTGGTAGGGATTGCATCCTCGGCCTTGGACAAGCATCCCTATTATTGAATCGCCTTATCACTCATTTAAATAATAAATACACTAGCTACCTCTTTCAAGCACGCAGGCTCAGCACACCAGGACTATCGATTGTTGGTTGGAAGACTGGCAATGAGATTGATCTCTCTCCAGATTTGACAAAGGAGTGGCATCGATACAGACAGGAGCTAAACTGCACGGGTATCACCCTACATGATGAGGAAGATCACTTGATGTGGGCTGGAGGGGATAACTCTGGAAATATCTCGGTAAAAAATCTATACACAGCCATCGTTAACACGACTAGGCTCAAAAACTTAACCGGACGACGCAAACACCTATGGAATTGGAAAATCCCACTTAAGATAAATCTTTTCACTTGGGTCACAATTGAAAAAAAAATCCCCACCTCTGATACAT
Source organism: Picea engelmannii (assembly GCA_009831015.1). NCBI lineage: Eukaryota > Viridiplantae > Streptophyta > Pinopsida > Pinales > Pinaceae > Picea > Picea engelmannii. The sequence goes on along the minus strand of ML801147.1, from coordinate 413,191 downwards.
TAAAAAAAAACGTTGGATAGGCCCCAACATTTGCCTTCTTTGCTATAGGGACGAAGAGACAGCTATCCACTTATTCTCCCAGTGTTGTTTTACTCGCCTTGTCTGGGACAGGCTCAAGCTGGAAAACAAATCAATTACAAGTTGGACAAGGACCTCTATCTCTCCTGCTTCAATCATTGGATCTCAAACGAACACTATTACAAACTTCTTCCTCCTTTGGTCAACCGGTTTATTTGGGAGGCTAGAAATACAAAAATCTTTGATGATAAGCAACCTTCCATCAATGTTGTTGCTTATAAAGCTCTAGGCCTGTTTCAAATCTGGAAAGACATCCACCCGAGAATTAAAAAAAAAAAGACTTTAATCAACCCACTCATTCCTAAGGATACTTTGACAGGTTGGTTCGACAAAGCAGCTCAACAAAGTGGAACTCTGAGCGACGCAGGTGGAGTGATTAAAATCAACAACAACTCTAGCATCGGATGGACTCTATGTTGAGGCCCAGGCACCAATACAAAGGCAGAACCTCTGGGCGCCTGGGCTACGCTACACTTGGCCTCCAGACATAATGTTGAAAATCTACATTTGGTTGGTGACTCTAAAGTCATCATTGACTGGTTGAACAATCAAGGTAAGCTTTAATCAATCGCTCTCCTGGCCTGGAAAGATAGAGTCATATCCCTTTTTCAACATTTCAAGAAACTCACTTTCTCCCATTCCTCTCGGTAATTCAATAAGGAAGCAAACTTGCTATCCAAAACAACTTTAAAAAAAAGGGCAGGTGTTCTCTCCTTTAACCATTGGCAGAATGGTCATGAGGTACCCACACTTGCTATAAAAAATTTATAGGACTGGAGGACCCAGATTGATGGCAGCCTTCAGTGTTTTCTCATTATACATTTAATTCTAACAACAAAAACCTCATGCTTAATTCATAAATTTCTGGTATGACTCTTCTTTTATATTGACTTGAGGCAACTATTGTAACTACATTCATCATTCTATTTGATCATCTGCCATTTATGGCTTTGCGATCATTATAGGTGATTGAGGTAATTGAAACTAATCCTTTGATGATGTAATTTGATGTGAGAACATATTATATTTCAAATATAATTGAGCAATTTTTCGACCAAAAAACTTTCAACTATGTATTATTATCAACTATATTTTTAGTGAGTTAAATTACCATAGTTCTATGGGGATAGTATAATTGATATTATCAACTATATTTTTAGTGAGTTAGATTACCATAGTTCTATGGAGATAGTATAATTGATAAGACGTGTGTCTTTTGGGTTGTAGTTTAGCATCCTTACCATGCACAAACGTGAGAGAGTATTGGTGAGTTTCCCTACCCCTAATTTCCTAATAAATTAAATTATCATTAAATTATCATATCTAATACTTTAAGATATATTATTATCAAAACTAATCTATCATTAAATTCTTGTTTCAAATCATATTGATCTCTCTCGTTATATTTTATACTCATCACTCATATTGAAGTGTTATGGTATCGTCGAGCTCCTTAGTGTTATATTTTTTCTTTGTTTATGATTATATTAAAGTGTTATGATATCTTCAACTCCTTAGTGCTCTTGAAATTCATTCCACCATTCCAAGAGTCCATGTTAATCAAGAGGGGTACATCATAATAAACTTATCTGTAATGTTGTTACAAATTGAAATCCATTCCACCATTCCCAAGTCCATGTTAATCAAGAAGGGTACATCATCATAAACTTCTATGTAATGTTGTTACAAATTTACATAGGAATTGCAAATTCTAAGAAAGTACCTATTTTTGTTAATCATTTCATGCATACACAACAACAAAAAAGCCTAATTATTAGCTTACATCTATATGGGTATTTTATTGTGTTTTTACATTTGGAGTGAGGGGACTCATGACTTCCATGTCCAATCACAAATCAAATAGGGATCAAACCTCTTCTCATTTTTTAAACATTGAACTACTCATAGAATTTTTAATTAAAACCTTCTTAGTGTAGTTTATTTTATTTCTCATAATGAGACTTTTTTATTATTTTAGTTTTTTTTCCATGAAGTTTTATTTTAATTAATTAATTTTTTAGAATTTTAAAAATTTGGTTTTTCAAAATAGGTTAAAATTTTGAACGATAAAACTTGAAATTCCCATCTATTAATGAAATTATAACTTTTAAACAAAACTTTTACTAAATTAAGAATGAAATTATAACTTTTAAACAAAATTTTTACTAAATTTAGAATGAAATTATAACTTTTAAACAAAACGTTTACTAAATTTAAAAAATAATCTTGGAATAAAAATATATTTATCTACTTTTAACTTATTCCATTATTTATTTATTTATACTATCTTATAAATTTTTGATTAATATCCAAATATGAAGTGGGCCAATTTCTAAGTGACATTTTCCTGTTTTAGTATTTGGTTGTTTAGTTAGATGCATTTATGCAAAGCGTAAAATATATAAATTGATCATTCGCTTTGACTTCCGCCGTCGTGCTTGAAATCATTATTTAAAAAACATAATAAATCGAAACCGACTTTCATCTTGATATTGATTTCAAAGAGGGCGGTTATCTAAATAGCGAAAAACGTGTTAATTAAACTATTATTCTGAAAGCTTGGGACGGGTTTGCTTGTGTTTTTATTATTAAAAAAATTGTCTCACCAATTTTCTTGGCATTTATTGAGCTTGCAAAGATTGTGACTCTCTAGAGAAAGAAAAACGTGTACACTAAACCAACTTATTCTTAAAGGTTGGCATGGGTTTGAGACGTGGGGTCTTATGAGCTTATACATTTTACATTTAGTTTTTGTTTCTTTTATTATTAGTAATTGTCTCGTCAACTTCTGGGATCCTTCATGGGCCTGCCATCCCGTGCCATATGGACTTAGTGATCTTCTTACTATGCATGATAAAGAAAGGACTATTTGGGTATTTTCTTGCTATAAAATTTATGTTTAGATTAAGAGAGAATTAGAGTTATATTGGTGGTTTTGTTTTTTCTTAAGTGGTTATAGGTTTAAATCTAGAGAGGGTAAGATATGTACATCTTCGTAAATTTTAGTAGTCAAATCACTGTATAGAGGGGGTCTCTTGTCCTACAAACAAGGGGGTCTCATATACCAATTTGGTGTTTGACTTGGTCATTTCTTTTATTATTAGTAATTGTCTCATCGACTTCTTAGATCCTTCATGGGCCTGTCGTCTCGTGCCATAAAGACTTTGTGATCTTCTTACTATATATGATAAATAAAGGACTATTTGGGTATTTTGTTGCTATAAAGTTTAAGTTTAGATTAAGAGGGAATTAGAGTTATATGGTTGGCTTTGTTTCTTCTTAAGAGGTCATAGGTTCAAATCCAGAGGGGGTAAGACATGTACACCTTTGTAAATTTTAGTAGTCAAATCACTGCGCAAAGGGGGTCTCTTGTCCTACAAACAAGGGGGTTTCATACACCAATTTGGTGTCTGGCTTGGTCGTTTCTTTTATTATTAGTAATTATCTCATCAACTTCTTGGATCCTTCATGGGCATGCCATAAGGACTTTGTGATCTTCTTACTATATATGATAAAGAAAGGACAATTGGGTATTTTTTTGCTATAAAGTTTAAGTTTAGATTAAGAGGGAATTACAGTTATATGGTTGGCTTTGTTTCCTCTTAAGAGATCATGGGTTCAAATCCAGAGGGGTTAATACATGTACACCTTCGTAAATTTTAGTAGTCAAATCACTACGCGGAGGGGGTCTCTTGTCCTACAAACAAAGGGGTCTCATACACCAATTTGGTGTCAGGCTTGGTCGTGACCTTAAAATTAGATTATTATTATTAATATATGAAGTTTAATTAAAGTTTTTTTTTTAAGAAATCATATTATGCCGCAATTATACTCGTAAACTATGGGTTTGTCATAATAACTTCATCATGGGTCAAAGGTTTTTCTATTGTTCACCAATTTACTTAACTATGTTGTCTTGTATAGTCGTAGTCTAAACGTTCTATGTTTTGGCTATTTTCTAGGGATATTTTCTGGGGGTTTTGCTCGAAATCCAGCCAGAAATTGTTGAATCTACAGATTTGAGTGGTTAATTCTGTGTAATTTGACTGCCTCATGGGTTTCTCAACAAGCTGAATTTATTTATGCATTCAAAAATGCAATTTAAACAACAGAAAATTACAATTTCGTTCAAATTTATGTCATCAAATTTCGACAAAAAGGATAAAAACGTAGAACAATTAGACAACATTGTCTTGTATAGATTGTGTTGCTTAGCGCACATGCAGTTCTAGGCTTTCCCCAAGTGCATCTTTGTGCTAATAAGATGTATATTTTCCATGATCCCCCCTCATTTTTATCCTTAGATCCCAAAAGGGTATGTTTGAGAATCAACTTGTCAAAAGATCTTAACGAATTCATCCTCATCTAGGTGGGGGATAAGATGCTTAAGAAACTTACCTTCTATATATTTTTTATCAATACTTTCTTCTTTTGCTAGAGCCTATACCACATAATTTGAGATTGTTCACTTCTAGCTAGGGAAAAGACCCCTAATTTCTCATGTGATTCAAGTTGCTAGATCTCATGCTCAACTATCTCCTTGAGATAATAACGAAGTTGATGGAGAATGGGTTCAAGCAAGTCACACGAACTCCTAAAAGTATATTACGTTGGTAGCTCGAAAACCCATCCTATAAAGATGGAAACCTCTACATGTTGACACTCAATAAGTTGACAACCTTAATTGCTAAGATGGAGGCAATGCACCTCTCTCAAGCTTCATCCTCTCGAGGAGGCAGGAGGGTGTATTCACCACTTCCCCTTTTGAACCCCTAAATAACCCCTAACCCCTAGGAATCTTAGAAAGCATCTAAGATTCAAAGTAAAGAAGATTAATTCTTTGCTCAACCTTGAATAACTTAATGGCTTCAAATTCATGTAAACAGAAGGTTGAGTTAGGCAACAATGTCGACGAGGACAATATGGACTACATTGCCACCATTTTTCAATGAAGCTAGCCCATGCTCTCTCAAGAGTCTTATGGATCCCCGTAGAAAACCCATGCTCTAGAATTATGACTTAGATTCAAAATCTTAGATTTTTTTTTTTAATTAGAAATGAAACTCAATAGTTTTTTGTTCAAAAAATAATCTAAGTTTTTGTTTGGCCACATGCTTCCACTTTCATAGCAAACCATGTTGAGGGTAAGGGTGGAATGGGTCTCTTACAAACATTGGTTTGAATTTTGTTGAACTTGGATGGCCATATCTTTGGCCTAGCCAAAATTTATGCTTCCAAGGACATGGAAGAAAGGACCTTTTTCTTGAGATGGATCGTTGATGAGTTGCCAAAAGTCCACAAGTTAGTTTGTGAGGATTTTTGTATGGTTGATGTGTTGGAGAAAAATGAAGGGAAGTTTCCCATTAGAGTTCCTCGTGGCACAAAAAATTCTTGGTACACCTTCAAAGTTGGGGTTCGAGAGAGAAGGGAACACTGCCATAGTTAGCCCTCTCCACCCACACACCTAAATGCTATGTTTTAAACACTCAATCTTGCAATCTTTAAGACGAAAAAACTCGAAGACTTAAGTAGAGTAATGAAGGATGTGGTCCTACCATTCTTAAGTCAAAATTTGTCAATAATATATTGGGGCCTACCTTGAAAGACCATCACAATACCTCACTCAATGTAAGACTTGTTCCACACACAATTTGACTTATGATCATTGCTATATATATCTCTAATTAAATATGACAAAAAACTGAATCGTATAATTATTTTTATTTTTATCAAATTTTAATTAAATTATAATTTATACAATTATATCTTTAATTAAAGAGTACAACTTGGGTGAGTCTAATGGTTAAGAACATATGTTTATTCCTAAAAGGTCATAGGTTCAAATTTAAAGGGAATATAATATATACACCTCTGTAAAATTTAGTAGTCAAATTGTTAAATGAAAAAAGTCTCTTATCTCACAAACAAGAAAATCTCATACACCAATTTAATGTCCAGCTTAACTATAACTTTAAAATTAAATTATTATTATTAAATAAATTTATTTAAACTTTTTAAAACAATTTTAATAATATCCATCCTCACAACTCAATGGTTCAAGTCGATGCCATTTTCACTTAAAGTGGTGATTACACAAAGGTCCTTTTATGTATAAAATGATCATCATGCATAATAATCATAACTCAATGGTTCAAGTCGATGCCATTTTCACTTAAAGTGGTGACTACACAAGGTCCTTTTTATGTATAAAATGATTATCATGCAGAATAATAATTGAATGAAACATTTTATTCAAAAAACGATAGTGGTTTTAATTATACACAATTATGCACTCCACAAGTGGAAAAGAGATGATGAAAAAACAAAGCAAGACAAAAAAAATCGCATAATGTGGAGGATAAAGTAAACTTAAGTATGTAAGCCATATAAACGACGCATCATATATAAAAATAGTACACGTGCTCATGTTTACACATACCGTATATGCCATGGAGTCTTAAGCCTTTTACAATAAATTAATTATATGGTAATTAACAACTCTTTAGTAAGATCATGCCTTGGGAAAACTTCACTTTTAAACATACTTTCTTTCTCATTCCCCTCATATTCAATATTTAGAAAATTGTTTACTTTACGTTGTGTTGGCAGCCACACGATATTTTCACTTCCCAAAGCAACAAATAATAAATTCTGTAGCTGCCTCCTCTTAATCACATGAACATTGCTACTTGAAAGATGAGTTTTGGGCTATAAAAAGTTTTTATTTTTCCTGGTTCTTGTTTTCATGCTTTGTTCATGACTGAAAGCATGAACGAAGCATTGAAACTTGTGAATTTATTGCATTTGAATTTAAAGCTTATTTCCTTAGGAGAATAAATGATCATACAAACCTTTTTAAGAATGATATTTTGTTTGAAGGCCTATCTCATGTCAATAAGTTAGTTGTTTTAAAATTGTTCATTGTTATGAGGTTTACTCTAAACCTGTAAATAATACACTAAAAATCGATTGATGTTAGGCTATGAGTTTGTTTCATGTATGATTCTTGGTAAATCCTCTCTATAGTTGTTATGCTTTGATTTGTTAAGCACCTTATAATGAACAACTCCACCCTTTGCACAATGATGATACTTAAACACATTTGGTCGTATTTTGTACTTTGTTAATAGTGAATTTTTGAAAACGACATGTCCATCATTTCAAGTTAAGTCTCGGACTTTGTTCTGTACCCTCAACGATTCATTACACAAAATGCCCGATTCTCTTATGAAACCCCTTATTCCTCCATTTAATTCGCGCAAGGGTTTTATTTCCTTGGTTTTAGCCTTGGTTCTTCCTGTTTTGTGAAACCCTTCTTGCTTATAGTGGCTTTTGTTGCCTCAGTGACTACTTGTCTGAATCCACATGGCCCCTGTTGTTCGTATCGAACCAAATGGCTCGCAAACCCTACTCCTTTATGACGACGCAAGGGAAGACCTTAAGGGTCAAGGCTGGCTCAAATTTCTTGAAAGATTTCAAGGTTTCAACTTGCAAACAGCCCAGGAGTTTGCCCTCTCTTTTGATGGCTACCGAGCCAAAGTAGGAGATGTTCAAATCGAAGTCACCGAGGAGTTTTTAAGCCAAGCAACAGGTCTTCCACTTAGCAGGAAAAAATGGTTTAAGAATACCAAATTGGAGGAGGTGCCATGGAGTTTGTTTTTTACCTCTCGAAAGATCCAGTGTTGTGATAAAGGTATGCCTATATGTCTGTTAAAAACTAGGTGTCACGGTTTATTGACAATCTTGAGACAATTCGTTACATGCGAGGGTCGCTTGGCCTCGTTTTTCTGTATCACATAAGACTGTTAATGAACTTCATCGGTTTCCAGTTGAACATGCCTTTCTATTTATTGAGAAGTTTATATAAGATGGCCAAGAGGTATAAGAGACAATGTTTGAATTCCAGTTTATTTCGTCATGGGTTGATAAGGATGTCGTTAGTCCATCATTTAAAATTGCAGGGCGACAATTGGGACACTTTCTTATCTCGAAATGGCTTTGATACATCCAGCCCCGTAGAGGTTGATAAGCCCATGTTAGAAGAAACCTCAATCCTTTCCATTGACAGAACAATCTCCTCATCCAAAGAACCTTGTGATAGGGCCGTGCTCGATGAGCCTTTGTCTGAACAACAAGATGCTAACCCAAGAGCCTCTAAATTTCATGACCACGAGCAGTACGCCTGCCCTAACACCTTTGCAAAAACCACAAATAAGTCCTCGTGCAAACTGTCTAAAAATGAGTCGGATATAGGGTTTAAAAACAAAAGGGCAGGGAGATTAATTTCTAGGAGCCTACGAAATAAATCAAAGTCTCATATGAGCTCGATCAAAGCGATCGAGGTCCATGAGAGATCTAATTCTGAGATCGAGAAGTTCTTGGAAAAAGAAGACCTAAGTTACCTCAAACCAGATCTCAGCTAGACCTACGATTTCATAGACAATCTACCACCGTGCCTGAAGCATAGCGAAGGTTTTCCAGGGATCAAACTCGGTAAAGAACCCACAGACAACAGTGGTAGCATTCTGACACACGGCCATGAATATCCTCAAACAAGTGTTCCAGATCCACGGTGTGAGGTTTGTTTGTTTTGGATCGACAAATATTACACGTATATACCTTCCCTTCAATTGCAGATCGAAACCCTCACCACTCAGATCGACTCATTAATGAGTGAAAATCACAGACTAAAGTTCAGTGCTCAAAGGCAAGGGAAGCGCTTGAAAAGAACTGGAAACGTAATAATAAAGAATGTTGAGTGTGTCACAGTAGTAGTTAACTCCGAGGTCTTATGAGTCAAATTTAGCATGCAGTTAAGAGGTAAAGATTTGTTTGTTTATCTTAGTTGTGTTTTTATTTAGTTTTTCTATTAATATAGATTTAATTGGATTTCTGCTGTTTAAAATAAAACTAGCTACATAATCAGCTGATTCTGTAGCCAGTCTATTCTCATTCGAATTTTTGGAAATTATTGGTTAGAATAATATCTAAACTCCTTTATTTTCGTTTTTCCCTTCAGGATATCGTGTAACTGGTGGTGATCTGATGATATGGACCATTTCTGATCTTATTAGCCATTTCTTTGGCTCATCTTTTATAAACAGAAACAAACTTTTTATAGTTTTGAGAGATACAGTGTGATATGGAGTGGTTTTATTACCCTCTATTTTGTAATTAGTAAATCATTTTGAGATTTAATCTTATCCCACAAGATAAGATGTTTAGTTTGACTGAACTCTTTAAATACTAGAGATTTTTGTAATGAAGGCATCATCGCCTGGGGCAGAAGATGGACGTTTGATTTACAGACTTTAATGGAACACCAATGCACATTTCGGCTTTAGCTTCTTGTGGATGGTGTCTTCATTTAAGTTTTGTTTATCCTGATATGATAATAGGTTTTGATGGCTTTAGTCTTTATGATTTATTATGTTATTGAGATAATTCCTTTATAAATGTTGTCCATAAATAATGCTTCAGATATTAATTGTGTGATCATCTATTCAACTTCGATTACAGGATTTCTCCTTTAATTTTCGTTGAAAGATTAAATGCAAGGATGTTTGCTAACCGATTTTTCTTAATGTAATTACTTGCATTCATGAGATCACAGTAACTATTGGTATCATTCTTTCTGTTATTAAAATTTAACTGCCAGGATAATTGTTCTGCATTTATTTAGAATAGACTTAAGGTTCATTGTAGGTTTCTCTCCTGGACAAGGTGGTTAAATGTTTTCTGATCGCACAAATGTTTGGATGCATATCATTAGCTCACTAACAGGTTAGCTCAATTTCATTTTTCTGGTATTTGTTTATCACTGAAATTCGAACATAAAGTTTGGCTTTTGACTATCCATACGTTTCCATTTCATAACATTTTCTTCCATTAATTTAAGACTTATAAAAGAAAAATCAAAAATATTTTTATGTGTTTTTTTTATCTGCTTCTTCAAAGCAGTCATTTTCACGTTTAGTTTAGTAAGTTTAGATTAAAACTTGCAGCTTGTAAATAATGTATATAAATGAGAGTTAACTATCTTTTTCTTAAATACGCCTATTACAGTCACATTAGAGCATATGTATATGTATGTATGTATGTATGTATGTATGTATGTATGTATGTATGTATATCTATATCTATATATATATATAGTATTTAGTAATTAGTTATTTATTTATTTTCTTTTATTTTGTTTCTTTTAGGATTCTTAGATTGGCCAACGGAGCCATTAAACCCGTCAGAACGAGTTATACCAAACAACTTGGGTTACTTAGAGAACCCTGGACCAGACTCGTTCTTCCAATTGACGGATGATCATTTTTGCCTGTCAACACATTGCAAAGATGTTTATAGTTTTATATTAAACTAGCTTAAATCTATTTTAATCTTGGAGATTTATTAGACAGCGAGTAGACATCTCTCGAGGTGCAAAACTTGAAGAAAGATTTGCACTTCAAGAGATTTGATCCCTCTCGATGCTTGATAAATCTAGAATTAAGATGAATCTTAATTTAAATAAATATATATTATTAAAATTATATATATATATATATATATATATATATATATATATATATATATATATATATGTTATTTGGTTATGTTGATTCTCTTCATAACATATTAAAGGTGATCCAAACATATCATACATTTTGACAATAATAATTTTATTTTAAAATTATAACCAAGTGAAATACTAAATTATAGTATAGAATATCTTGTTCGTGGGATAAAATACCTTTTAATATAAATACAAATATATTTTTAAAATATATTCTGTGAAATGAAACAATACCCTGTTTGTAGTTTGTCATATCTCTAAAATACTATACTTACTTGTTGTGTTTTTAGTCTTAATATTAAGATTTTAATTCAAAAACTTGTCATTAACATTTTACTTTTGGTTGTGATTGAAAAATATGGGTCTATATGCACATGTTAGTAAATACAGTGACTACTTCATAGTGTCTCAAAGTTTGTTTTAACAACATTTAATGTGTTATGTAAAATAGTGGCTCATTCATATTTTCACAAAGATTGGAATTGGAGACCTGATATTTTATATATTATGAAAAACAGTGACCCCATCACCCTTTGCCTAAACACCCGGAGAAATGGCTACCTAAATTCGATCCAGACTCTAAGCAAATCGCTGAGGATCACATAAAGAAATCCATGCTAGCCATTAGACTCCGAAGCATAGAACGTGAAGATGTAGTATGTAGACTATTTCCTTATACGTTTGAGGGCAATGCTTCTACATAGTATTTTGTCCAACAACCCCACACCATTGTATCCTGGGACAAATTCGAGTCATGTTTCCTTGAGAATTTCAGAGATGATAAATCTCCCGAAGTCTTAGTCATGGAACTCTCCAATTTAAAGATGAACCCTAAGGAAAAAATAAAAGATTTTAACCAAAGGTTCCTCACATTAAAAAATTGAATCCCCGTTGATTCAATGCCCACTGAAAATCTCATTGTTGCATATTACACCAAATCCCTACACCAAAATGTAGCAATTTGGGTTAAAAGGTCTAAGAAGACAATGTTACTGGAAGCCTTCGAGGAGGCAAGCCAAATCAAAAAATATATTTTAAGCCTAAAATATAATCTCAGTAACAAGGCAGAGATTACCCCATCTTCTAAGAAGAAAATAGAAATTATTTCTAGACCTCCCCAAACCAAAACTCAATTAGAGAGATCGGATTTGGAAAGTTTACAAAAGGTCGTCTAGAAATTATCAAATCAAGTCGTAGACTTAAGGAGATTAGCTGATGAAGCATCTTCAAGCAAAGGGACTTACAAACCTCCTTTTAGAAAACCTTTTCCTTCAAACCGGCCAAACCCAAACCCCGAAGGCCTGAATTTCGAAAGCTTACAATACTCTATACAGACAATCCTTGAAGCACATGATAACTTAGTTCCCCCTGAGAATTCTGAAGATGTGGTTGAAGAAGAAACAATCGAAGAAGATGAAGCGTCTCCCAATATCTTCGGGCATTTTTCCGACAGTATCTTTCAAGCTAATTTTGAAATTGTCCATCCTTACAATACTAGAAGTAGAACTCAGAATAAACTCTCTTCTGAAATAGGAACTAACGCGCCTCATAAATAATTCAAACAAACTGAAACAAAACATAATTCAACAACCCCAAATTTAGAATATGATTTGATTGAAGACCTAAAGAAACTTAGAGCTAATATTTTTGTTTATGAACTTTTGAAATTTCCTTTTCTTCTGTAGAAAATGCTTCAGAACATTGCAGAAAACAACAAAAACAACAATTTGAACAACAAGAAAATTGCATAAATCAGTCATAAAACACCTCAAAAGGTCCCTACTAAAACAACACTAGAATCCTTAGATAAAAGAGACATCACTGTAAAAACTGTATCAAATGTAGATAAAGTAATTTCAGGGAAAATGACTAAAAACCAACAAAGTTCTACTGTTAATACTCGCAAAAATGTCCCACCTTTTTTTATTAACTTTTGAAAATTTCAATAGAAATGTACATAACTGCATGGTAGATTCTGACGCATCATCAAATGTGATGCCTTTGTTTGTCTACCAAAAAATCAATGCTGAAGTTCAACCTTCTAGTCTAAAAATCATTCAGCTCGATCAGATGAATGTTAAGGTAATTGGTGAATTAAAAAATGTACTTGTTAGGCTATCCTCTAATCCTAAGGTTCACCAGATTATTGATATCATTGTTGTTGACATCCCTGAAGTATATGGTTTATTTTTAAGCAGGGATTGGTCTGAACAGTTGCATGGATACTTTGCGACAGACTGGTCCCATTTGTGGCTGCCAGAGAATGGAAAGCCTAACAGAATTAGGATTAATCGTGAGCGTTACCTCAAGCACACCATTACTGATTTAAATGACGTTAATGAACCATTTACTGCTTCCACTAATTCACCCGAAATGCATGGAATGAACACCTTTTTCAGTAACTTCATGGTGGAAACTTCTATCATCATTGATCCAGAACAACAGTCGAAACTCGTGACATGCACATAGTCAGTAGTTCTACCTAATGTGCCTAATACAGTCGATAAAGCTCACATATGGTCTCTCTACTTCGATGGATCCAAATCTAAAGAAGGAGTTGGTGCAGGATGTGTGCTCATCGACCCAACAGGTAATAAAACTTTGATCGCTTGTCGATTAGAATTTGAATGTACAAACAACACCGTCGAATATGAGACACTTCTGAAAGGACTCAAAAAGACAGTAGATATGAATGTACAGAACTTAATGGTATTCGGTGATTCAGAAATTGTGGTCAGACAGGTAAGAAATTCCATACATTGCCTATCACCACACCTGAAAAGTTATCAAACCGAGGTATGGAATCTAATGCACAATTTTTTTGCATTTAACATTAAGTCCATTCCAAGATTAAACAACTTTGAGGTTGACTTGTTAGCTAACATCATTTCCAAACTTTTTCCCGCAGAAGGTCTTTCTCCAAATGCATTTTCAATTGAGTTGTTGTTCAGACCATCAGTCTTAGACAACATCACTAACTGGAGAGTGTTTGATGATGATCAACAGATCATCAATTTTTTGCACATGGAGAACACTTTCCGAGGTGCGGTTATCGATGAGGGCACCCACGACGAATATCTCCATAATTTTACGGTAATATCGGACCCAAGGTCTCCCGAATCAACATCAGATCTGGTAAATTCTATCCCTAAATCCATGGTAAGATTAGAAAGGTTTTATGATTTGCATGACAAATTCCGGAAATCGGTAAATTGTAAAACAAATTGTTATTCCTTGACACATGAAAAAGTAAATCTAGGGACTAAAGATAATCCACAATGTATTAATCTGGGAACAGGATGTTTCGAGCAAGAGAAGTCAGCCTTTATAAAACTGTTTAAAGAATTCAAGGATGTCTTTGCTTGGACATATGATGATTTAAAAACTTTTGACCCTAACATTATACAACACATCATCCCCATGAAACCCCAGACTCAACCTTTTCAGCAGAAGCTGAGAAAGATGCACCCTAAACTCGAACCAATGGTCAAGAAAGAACTAAACAAACTATTGAATGAAAAGATAATCTTCCGAGTAAGACACACACAATGGGTATCTAATCTTGTCCCTGTAAGGAAGAAAAGTGGAGAAATTCGACTCTGTGTCGATTTTCAAAACTTAAACCGAGCGTCTGACAAAGACAATTATCCTGTTCCTCCAATGGAACAAATTCTCCATCAAGTATCCAGTTCTGAAAGATTGTCTCTACTAGATGGTTTTTTAGGGTACAACCAGGTCCTTATGTCTCCCCTAGACTAGTTGAAAACCACTTTCCGTACCCCATGGGGTACCTACGCCTATAGAAAGATGCCTTTTGGGCTTATAAATGTCGGGGCCACTTTCCAGAGAGCAATGGATATTGTTTTTTGCAGTCTCATCAATCAATACATAGTGGTCTATCTCGATGACGTCATTGTTTTCTCCAAAAATAAGGGAGATCACTTATCCCATCTAAGATCTGTTCTACAACGATGTTGCAAGTACGACATCTCTCTAAATCCTAAGAAATCTGTCTTTGCAGTGGAACAAGGCAAGCTTCTCGGATTCATAGTATCCAATGAAGGGATGATCATTGATCCTGAAAGAACTCAAGTCATTTCCAATCTTCCTCCCCCCTCCAAAAAATCTATGCAATCTTTTCTAGGTCAAATAAATTTTGTCAGAAGGTTTGTCCCGAGTTTCTCAGAAATGGTGAGGCCATTGCAAAACTTAATAAAAAAGGATGTTCAATATCATTGGAGACTACAGGAAAGTCAAGCTTTTGACTCCATAAAAAAATCCATAGTGGAGGCTCCCTCCCAAATGAGCCTTGATTTTTCACAAGATTTCACTCTTTATACGTTCGCCTCTGATCGATCTTATGCCGCTGTGTTGACCCAAAAGAAAGTTGAAAACAACGAAATTCTCATTGCCTTTATGAGCTCAGACTTCAAGGGAGAAGAGATTAATTACCCTGCTGTAGATCAACAGGTTTACGCTATTTTTAAAGAAGTAAAACATTTTCGATCATATCTACTGAAATCCAGAACTAAAGTCATTGTGCCTTACCCTGCTGTCAGAAACTTGCTAGTACAAAAAGAGCTGGGTGAAAAACGAGAAAATTGGATGACATCGTTACAAGAGTATGACCTCGAGATTACCCCTGCGCAAATTGTTAGAGGCCAAGGTCTATGTAAATTAGTGGTTGGTTCAGTTGAAGAGCAACAGGGTCAAATTAATGTTTTAACTGAAAATCAACATAGTCAAAGTCAAATCTGTTGTGCACAAGATGTTGCTAATTCTTGGTTTGATAACATTAAGTTTTATCTAACACATGGTTCTTCTCCTCGTCATCTTGATACGAAAAAGAGAAGAGCATTAAGACTAAAATTTTCACCTTTTCAGCTGGTAAATGACGTATTATTCCGCAATTTTTTTTATGAAGTCCTTATGCGTTGTCTGGAAAGAGATGAAGTAGATAAAGAATTATCTGAATTGCATGCAGGAGAAGATGGTGGGCACTTCGGTGGAGACACTACTGCTCACAAAGTATTAAGAGTAGGGTACTATTGGCCCATGCTATTCAAAGATTCCCATACATTTTGTCGTAAATGCATAATCTGCCAAAAGGCTTCTGGACGAGTGCAGAAGGCAACATTCCCGCTGCAAACTGTTTCGGTAGATTTCTCTTTTCAACAATGGGGTCTTGACATCATTGTCCCTATCAACCCCACTTCCTCGCAACAACATAAATACATCATTATAGAGACAAACTATTTTACCAAATGGTCTGAGGCTGCACCATTAAAAGTGGTAAACACCAGTCAAGTAATATCTTTCCTTAATTCAAACATCAGTATTCGATTCGGTATTCCTGAATGTTTGGTCTTCGATAATGATTCCTATTTTTCATCCCTTGATATGAGTGCCTTTGTTTTAGAAAAAGGGATAAAACTGAAATATTCTGCCAGCTATTACCCCCAAGGAAACGATTTAACAGAATCGACAAACAAAAACCTGATCAAAATCATCAAGAGGACAGTTTTCAAAAACAACAAAAATTGTCACAACGCACTTTTTAATGCAATCTGGGCTGATAAGGTGACTCTGAAAACCGTTGTTGGTAATTCCCCCTTCTTTCTTGTTTACGGAAGGGAAGCAATTCTCCCTCCTCATGTTCTGCTTCCCTCTCTACAATTATCGTAGAAAGTTCAGGAAGAGGATTGTCCTCCTCTCGAAAGTTGGATTAATGCTTTGTTGAAGTTAGAAGAGGTAAGAGTCCAAGCGAAAAAAAGATTGGATCAGCATCAACATATTGTTAAGAGTTGGTTTGATTCAAACTCTTCTTCAGAAATAAATTTTGAGATAGAAGATTTGGTCCTCAAGTGGGATAAACCTCATGAGGGGAAGGGGGAACATACCAAGTTCCAGAATTTGTGGTTGGGACCCTTCTTAATCCCTGAAAAACTAGGTCCCAGTTCTTTTCACCTGCAGAATTTAGAGAGACAGCCAAACACCTTCCTAGTGAATGACCAAGCTCTCAAAAGGTATTTTTCCTGACAAGTCCCAGATACACCTTTTGTACATATTTGTCTGTTTTGATTTGTTTTGGTTTCCGCTTTTTATTTCGTTTTCATTTTATTGGTTTTCATCTACCTTTAGGTTAAAACATGTTTGTATCATGGTTTGGTTCAAAGAAGGAAAACATAATGCTTCATCTTAAAACAACTGTCAAGGACTGTCAGAGCATCAACTTCTGTAATTTCCTGAAATGCAGACTAGTTAAAGAGGTTTTTCTATTCAGAATAGATTTCATGGTTTCACTTTGCAATTATGAGTAGACACGACTATCATTAAAATATCTTTATGTTGTCCCTGCTTTTAAAAAAGCGACTGAAAGATGCCTTCTTGTCCTCGAAAAATTAGTTTCATCAGTAAACTATTTTCAGATCATAATTAAGGTTATCAAGCAAAAAATTTAAATTCTAGAAAATAACAAGTGTTGTAAAAACCGAGATTTTTCAGCGTCACCCCGCTCTCCTGAATGTCTCTAAATTTATATTAGATTGTGAATAAATTCTCGAGAGTTGTGGTAAGTGTTTGTAAACCCACCGGGATACTGAACGGATTTTTTGGTAGCGGGTAAATGCAGGCATGATGTCAAGACAACTTTGCTGGGGTACTGAACAGGTTTGCTGGTAGCGAAGCAATGTCAGGTTCAAGAAAAATTTTCAGGTATAAATTTTGATATTGGTCATAAGCATCCTGCATTTTGAATTGAAATTTCTTGGACATGATAGAGGCGTCAGAGTGGATTAATTGACATCCCTGTTGAGGCTATGGCTGCTGGCAGCAGTGGCCCTATCAGCAGTATCAAAGCCATTGACTTGAACATCGTTGCTCTCATTTAAAAAAAAATTGTCACCAGGTTTCATTCTAACAAAAAGATGTCCGAAGCTGGACCGTGTAATGATTGTCGAGATGCTTGATGTCCTTCAGCTGTTCTTTGATCTGCAAGCATTATAACAATCCTAACATGAACTCATCGGTGATACATAGATAACTGCTTCTCCCAACAAGTCGCCATTGTTGGCAGCCCCACAATATTTTCACTTCTCAAAGCAACAAATAATAAATTCTAGCTACCTCTGCTTAATCACATGAACATTTCTACTTGAAAGATGAGTTTTGGGCTATAAAAAGCTTTTATTTTCCTGGTTCTCGTTTTCATGCTTCTTTCATCACTGAAAGCATGAACGAAACATTGAAACTTGTGAATTTATTGCATTTGAATTTAAGGCTTATTTCCCTAGGAGAATAAATGATCATACAAACCTTTTTAAGAATGATATTTTGCTTGAAGGCCTATCTCATGTCAATAAATTAGTTGTTTTAAAATTGCTCATTGTTATGAGGTTTACTCTGTACCTTTAAATAATACACCAAGAAT
>ML801147.1:318930-364435 GCA_009831015.1 Picea engelmannii | reverse complement strand
CTCCAAGTGGCCGCGTTGGCTGGGGCCGTGGATGTTTCCCCGTAGGGGTTTTACCATGTGAAAACATCGGTGTGTTGATCTTTGATCTGGTTATGTGAGTGGTTACTGAAGGTGTTCGTCCTCTCTTGGAATACCTGTGTTGTCGAACATGGTCTGGTTATGTGAGTGGTTACTGAAGGTGTTCGTCCTCTGTTGGAATACATGTGTTCAACAACACATGTATTCCAATAGATGAAAAACACCTTTAGTAACCACTCACATAACCAGATCAAAGATCAACACAACGATGTTTTCACGTGGTAAAACCCCTATGGGGAAACATCCATGGCCCCAGCCAACGCGACCACTTGGAGCAGTTTATTAATGCAAAGAAAAAGATTACAGAGAGATTTTATAAGAGAGTTTCTCACAATCGATCATCGACAAATGAACCTCCATTGTCTTTAAATAGATATCATGGACCAATTGAGTGTTAATCCATAGATCAATGGCCATTAAGATTGAGGAGAGTATGAACCATCGGATCACTCTATGTCGGGAACATATCGTGATTATCGGATTTCCTAACTACAAATGCATACTAATGCATACTAAAGAAACACACTAAGAAACACACTTTTACCTAACGACATATTCGACCAAGTAGATCTTAACTAACTCCTAAGTGTCTAAATATCCTAACATCCCCCCTTTAGAACAACTTGGGATAGGATTGAAGGATTTACAATAGTGACACAATAGGAGAAGGAAGGAGGCATTAAAGCCTATCCCAAGTTGTTCTTAAGGGGGGATGTTAGGATATTTAGAAACTTAGGAGTTAGTTAAGATCTACTTGGTCTAATATGTCGTTAGGTAAAAGTGTGTTTCTTAGTGTGTTTCTTTAGTATGCATTAGTATGCATTTGTAGTTAGGAAATCCGACGGTCATGATATGTTCCCGACATAGAGTGATTCGACGGTTCATACTCTCTGATGCAGGAGCATCGCCAACACATCAAGCGAGCCAGCGCGGAAGTGGAGGACAGCTGGACAAGCCAGCACTAATTTTGAAAACACCTTAAAGTTGTTGCGTAGTCTTAAATGTAACCATTTAATGAAGCGCACTTGTATAATGTAATGGACCTTGAGCAGATAACTCTCATCCTTAGTAGATAGACGACATGTAAAGTAGTTAATGCAAGTAGGTAGAATTTAATCCTAGACTAGACAGTTTCTAGAGCGCAAGAGGGAAACGAGATATAGACACCCTCCTTTGTATTATTGAATTCAGAAGCAATTTGAGCATAGAAGAAGCAGAGAGCTATGTAAGAACACCCATGTACATGCATTTGGATTAATAGAAGGAAATTGATTCAATTTCAAGGTTTTGTGTCTATTCTCTGTGTATTGCTGTGGATATGCTCATGAATGTTTGCTTCCAGTTATACATTTGCTGTTATATGCTATGTATGTGATTTCATGTTTAAGTTTGAAGTCTGAGAGGATGAAAGAGTGAGTTTCAATTGTTTTTCTGTCTGAGTGTGAGATTTCCTGCAAGGAGTGCAGTTGAAAATGTCCGCAAGGAGTGCATTGACGGAAGGCTCAGATAGTTATCTTTTGTTCTCATTCACTTAAAGTGCAATGGGGCACCAGGAGTCGTGCAAGGAGTGCGTAGGCCGAGTGAAGTTCAGGGTTGCGAACCTGAGCGAAAATTGAAAGACTGCTACTACAGGTGTGCGCGGAGTCGAAGAACTTCAACACTCATATGTGATTGAAGGTTTTCTGCAAGGAGTGCATGCAAAGAGTTTTCCTGGAGGACTTGGAAGTCGAGGAAAAGCTCAGGAGGGATAGGCCTTTGAATTCGTCGAAGAACAACGCAGAGGAGTTGTGCCTTGAGGGTTGGCAAGAAGCGTCGTGAGTTGGCACACAAGTGGATGAGTGCCTGAGGAGGAACACTTGGTCCTCCGTAGAAATCATCAAAGGGAAGAGACGGGCGGTCAGGATCTTGTGCGGAGGATTTGCAAAATCTCAACAGTCGTCCGATCTGGTAAAGAAGCACGAGGTTTATGGCTGTGTTCATATTTCAAGGCCAGGGATCGTGAGCCGCAGGATCTCAAAGGGGGACACGTGTCGCATGGCCATCCATAGTCGGAGATTCGGCCATCGACATTCACATAAGTGAGTGTTTTTGGCCTTTGCATTTGGCAAAGTCCGAAATCCCGATAGAGGTGACAGGACCGTTGAAAAGTCAACTCGCGAGCACATTGGGGTTCGGAGGATCAGGGAACCTGAGGACAAAGTGTCCATACATTTCGATTACGCAAAGTCCGAAAGCCCGATAGGAGGCAAGACTATGGTCTTATGGACTAGCGGTCATGTGGATGGAAGTTTAGCCAGGAGGGCAAACCCGTGAAGGCGTGTATCAGCGTTTCGACATATCGGGGTTTGGGGTTTAGTAGTGTGAGTTGTCATTGACACCGCAAGTGCCAAATTCGTGATGGGAGAAATCTTGATAGTGATGTGAAGAGTCAGCGTTGACTTGTCATCGGGTTTTAGAGATTTGTGGGAGACAAATGCGTGACCACAGGATTCGCGAAGTTGCGAAGTCCAATTTCCTGATAGAAGGAAGGGAGATCCCGTGAGAGTGTTGCTGTGGGTGAAATTTTCCCGATAAGGAAATAGAAGGACATTAGAGTTCTTCGGGCCATGAAAGGAGAAGAAGATCCTGTGAGCAGGCGTGTTCTAAGGAGCACGTCTGCGTCAAGTGGTATCAGAGCACATAAAGACTCTTTGCTTTCTGTAGCAGAGAAGAAGAAGAATTCACCATGCCATCAAGGAGAGATAGGCAATCACCTGATCCAAAGGATGGGGAAATACACAGAAGAAGAGGCAGGAAGATGGCAAATCCAAACATGGAGAGGGAAATGCGTGGTCTTCGTTCTAGAATGGAAGACATGGAGACAACACAAAGACGCGGAGTCGGTGCTGGGGATCTCAGTGATTCTGAAGTTGAAGAGGAGGATGGACATGAAGAAGGAGAAGTTGCAGCTGAAGATGCATCAAACGAGCGTTTGATCAAAGCTATCGCCAGGATGGGTGCAAGAACAAAAATGGACATTCCAGTTTATGAGGGAAATCTGGATGTAGAGGAGCTTCTAGATTGGATTAGAGCTCTGGATACTTACTTCAACTACGAAGATGTCGAAGAAGATAAGAAAGTCAAGCATGCTGTCACACGCTTGAAAGGACATGCAACATTGTGGTGGGATGAACTACAAGCTGACAGGCGCTGCAAAGGCAAGTAGAAGATCAAAAGATGGGATCGAATGATTGCGAAGATGAAGGCAAAGTTCATCCCCAAAGATGATCAAATCACTCTGTTTAGGAGGATGCAGAACCTGAGACAGAAGCTGATGACCATAAAAGAATACATGGAGGAATTCTATCGACTGAACATTAGGGAAGGTCATCGAAAGAACGATGATGAAAAAGTTGTCAGGTATATGAATGGCCTGAGATACGATATCCAGGATGAGATGAGTATGACAAGCATCCGAACGGTGGAGGATGCCTATCAAATGGCTCTGAAAGTTGAAGAGAAGCTGGGCCGAAAGCAGAGTCATAGGGGCCGAGGAAGAAGTCAACCCAGAGGAAAATTAGTTGCCCAGGATAGAACTCAGAAGCCCAGGGAAGACTGGAAGAAACCTCTGACTCGAATCGAGAGAGGTGGAATTTCGCAGCGAGGGCAACAATATGCTGAACAGAGAGGACAGCATACAGAGCAGAGAGGAGATTATGATGATAACAACACTTTTCCTCGTACTAGAGGTAGAGGAAGAGGAAGAGGTGGAGTAATCACATGCTTCACATGTGGAAAGAATGGACACAAGTCTTATGAGTTTCCAGAGAAAAGGAAGGAAGTTGGAGAAGCTCACATCACCAAGGCGCAGAGGCAAGATGTTGAGGCAGAAGAAGCTGAAGGCGGAAGGTCGCTGATGATGCAGAAAGTTCTCTTAACACCTGAGAAAGAGGTGGACAGTTCAGTCCAAAGGACCCAACTTTTTAGGACTGCTTGCAAGACCAAGGACTGGGCGTGCAAGGTCATTATAGACAACGGTAGAACAGATAATCTCGTTTTGACCGAGATGGTAGAAAATATGGAGCTGGAGACGACTGATCATCCAAGTCCATATAAAGTTTCGTGGCTACAAAAAGGATATCAGGTAAATGTCACCAAACAATGCTTGGTTGAATTCAAGATAGGTGGATATAATGATAAAATCTTGTGTGATTTTATTCCTATGGATGTTTTTCATCTATTGCTTGGTAGACCGTGGCAATATGATAGAAATGTGATTCATGATGGGAGGATGAACACATACACCCTAGAGAAGAATGGGAGGACACACATGTTGCTTCCAATAAAAGATAAGGAGGTAAAACCAGAAGAGAGAAATACTGTACTCCTCATGAGTGGGAAGGAGCTTCTTACGGAGGTGAAGAAGAAAGAAGATCCACAATTCTTTGTGGTCAGGAAACCAAAGATCGTTTTGACCAGCACGAGAGTAGACGATTTTCCAGAAGAAATTCAGGAACAACTGGAAGAGTTCGTTGACATCGTGGTGGACGAATTACCTCGTTCGTTTCCACCGATGAGGAGTGTGAGTCATCATATAGACCTCATACCAGGAGCCAGTTTTCCAAACAAAGCTGCGTACAGATTGACGCCACAGGAGAATGAAGAGGTCAAAAGACAAGTCCAGGATTTGTTGGACAAAGGTTTGGTCAGGGAAAGCTTGAGTCCGTGTGCTGTTCCGACAATACTCTGTCTGAAAAAAGATGGAGGCTGGAGGATGTGCACTGATTCAAGGGCGATTAATAAGATAACTATCAGATACATATTTCCATTGCCAAGGATGGATGATTTTATGGACTTTTTAAGTGGAGCAAAGTATTTTTCAAAGATTGATTTGAAAAGTGGATACCATCAGATTCGCATGAGGGAAGGCGATGAATGGAAAAAAACCTTCAAAACCAACGAAGGGCTGTATGAATGGCTTGTTATGCCGTTTGTCTTAACAAATGCGCCGAGTACCTTCATGAGGTTGATGAACGAAGTCCTGAAGGAGTTCATCGGGAAATTTTTCATTGTGTATTTGGATGACATACTGGTTTTCAGTAAATCAGTGGCAGAACACTTGAAGCATTTGGCTACAGTGATGCAGAAATTACAGCAGGAGAAGTTGTTGATAAATATGAAGAAGTCCTCATTCATGAAGACATAACTCATTTACTTGGGGTTTGTTATTTCTGCAGATGAGTTGAGGATGGATCCAGATAAAGTGGAGGTAATCAAGAATTGGCCATCACTGAAGAATGTATTTGAGGTGAGAAGTTTTCATGGTTTGGCTAGTTTCTACCGGAAGTTCATTAGGAATTTCAGTGGGATTAGCGTAGCGATGATGGACACAGTGAAGAAGTGGCATAAATATTTTCACTGGATTGAAGAGGCCGAGAAGAGCTTCAATCTGTTGAAGAGGAAGATCACGAAACGACCAGTTTTGGTGTTGCCAGATTTTCAAAAGACGTTCCAGGTGAAATGCGATGCAAGCGGATTTGCAATCGGAGTAGTCTTGAGTCAAGATGACAGGCCGATTGCATATTTCAGAAAGAATCTGAATGAAGTGAAAGTGAAGTACTCCACATATGACAAGGAATTTTATGCCATCATTCAGGCATTGAAAAAGTGGAGACACTATTTGATTCCAAAGGAATTTGTTTTGTATAGTGATAACCATGCATTACAGTTTGTGACCCAACAGGAGAAGTTGAATCAGAGGCATGTTAAGTGGGTTGAATACATGCAGAATTTTACATTCATGATTAAACATATTTCTGGTACTGCTAACAAAGTGGGTGATGCTTTGAGCAGGAAAAGTTTGATGTTGCAGGAGTTCTGAGTCAAGACAGTGGGTTTTGATGATATCAGGGACATGTACGTAGATGATCTAGATTTTGGAGAAGCATATGAAGTAGCTGAGAATCCAATTCTCAGAGATAGAAGCCAGTGGGCTGAGTACATGATCCAGGAAGGATTGTTGTTCAGAGGCAATCAACTGTGTATTCTGAAATGCTCCATGAGGGAGAACCTGCTGAAGGAGAAACATAGTGGTGGATTAGCAGGACACTTTGGCCATGATAAGACATTTGCAAAGCTGAGCGAGTCATACTTTTGGCCAGGAATGTGATCGAAGGTCAAGATATTTGTAGACAGGTGTAGAATTTACCAGCATTCGAAGGGCAGGAAGCAGAATGCAGGATTCTATCAACCATTACCCATACCCGAGAGGTTGTGGGATGAAATCAACATGGATTTCGTATTGGGATTTCCAAGGACACAAAGAGGATTTGATTCGATCTTCATGGTAGTGGATAGGTTTTCCAAGATGGCACATTTTATCCCATGCTAGAAAACCAATGATGCGACTCACATCGCAAATCTATTTTTCAAAGAGGTCGTTCGACTTCACGGCTTACCCAGAAGTATAGTTTCAAACAGATATACAAAGTTCATGGGACATTTCTGGAGGACACTGTGGAAGAAGATGGGGACTAACTTGATGTTTAGTTCTGCCTATCATCCTCAGATGGATGGGAAAACATAAGTGGTGAACAGAAGTCTGGGAGACTTGCTGAGAAGCTTGGTGACAGAACACCACAGCCAGTGGGATAGTATATTTCCGCAGGCAGAGTTCGCATATAATGACTCACTGAATAGGAGCACAGGCCAAAGTCCATTTCAGATTGTGTATGGCATACAACCGAGAGGAGTTTCTGAATTAAGGGATTCAGAACAGACTGCGACTAGGAGTGCAAGTGCCAAAGAGTTCGCAGAGGCGATGAAAGAACTTCACGGCCAGGTGAAGCAGCGACTACTAGATTCAAGTCATGAATATAAGCATAGAGCTGACCAATGGAAGAGACAACTCTAGTTCGAGGTTGATGAATTAGTTCTGGCACATTTGAGGAAAGAGAGGTTCCCAAGGGGAACATACAATAAGTTGAAAATGAAGAAAATCGGGCCATGTAAGGTCTTGAAGAAATTGGGGGAAATGCTTATGAGATTGAATTACTGGATGGAATCGGAATATCTCCGATATTCAATGTCACAGATTTATATCCATATAGAGCTGAGGAAGCAGGAACAAAAGGTGAACAACCAAGGGTTCAGTGGCAGAAGCAGATGCTAATTGCAGAGAAGCCGCAGATGGAGAGAATATTGGACAAGAGAGTCAGTAAGAAGACCAGGAGGAAATAATACTTTGAGTATCTGGTCAAATGGAAGAACCATCTAGTGGAAGATGCCAGCTGGGAGAGTGAAGCGGAGATACAGAAGCATGGAAACGCCGTGCAAGATCTCATGGAAAGGATCCCATGAAAGTTTTTCAAGCGAGGGAGTATGATGCAGGAGCATCGCCAACACATCAAGCGAGCCAGTGCGGAAGCAGAGGACATCTGGACAAGCCAACACTAATTTTGAAAACACCTTGAAGTTGTTGTGTAGTCTTAAATGTAACCATTTAATGAAGCGCACTTGTATAATGTAATGGACCTTGAGCGGATAGCTCTCGTCCTTAGTAGATAGACGACATTTAATGTAGTTAATGCAAGTAGGTAGAATTTAATCCTAGACTAGACAGTATCTAGAGTGCAAGATGGAAACAGGATATAGACACCCTCCTTTGTATTATTGAATTCAGAAGCAATTTGAGCATAGAAGAAGCAGAGAGATGTGTAAGAAAACCCATGTACAGGCATTTGGATTAATAGAAGGAAATTGATTCAATTTCATGGTTTTGTGTCTATTCTCTGTGTATTGCTGTGGATATGCTCATGAATGTTTGCTTCCAGTTATACATTTTCTTTTATATGCTGTGTATGTGATTTCATGTTTAAGTTTGAAGTCCGAGAGGATGAAAGAATGAGTTTCAATTGTTTTTCTGTCTGAGTGTGAGATTTCCTGCAAGGAGTGCAGTTGAAAACGTCCACAAGGAGTGCATTGACGGAAGGTTCATATAGTTAGCTTTTGTTCTCATTCACTTAAAGTGCAATGGGGCACCAGGAGCCGTGCAAGGAGTGCGCAGGCCGAGTGAAGTTCAGGGTTGCGAACCTAAGCGAAAGTTGAAAGACTGTTGCTGCAGGTGTGCGCAGAGTTGAAGAACTTCAACACTCAGATGTGATTGAAGGTTTGCCGCAAGGAGTGCATGCAAAGAGTTTTCTTGGAGGACTTGGAAGTCGAGGAAAAGCTCAGGAGGGATAGGCCTTCGAATTCATCGAAGAACAACGCAGAGGAGTTGTGCCTTGAGGGTTGGCAAGAAGCGTCGTGAGTTGGCACGTAAGTGGACGAGTGCCTGAGGAGGAACACTTGGTCGTTCGTAGAAATCATCAAAGGGAAGAGATGGACAATCAGGATCTTGTGTGGAGGATTTGCAAAATCCCGACAGTCATTCGATCTGGTAAAGAAGCGCAGGGTTTATGGCTGTGTTCAGAGTTCAAGGCCAGGGATCGTGAGCCGCAGTATCTCAAAGGGGGACACGTGTCGTGTGGCCATCCATAGTCGGAGATTCGGTCATCGGAATTCACATAAGTGAGTGTTTTTGGCCTTTGCATTTGGCGAAGTCCGAAATCATGATAGAGGTGACGGGACCGTTGAAAAGTCAACTCGCGAGCACATCGGGGTTCGGAGGATCGGGGAACCTGAGGATAAAGTGTCCATACATTTTGATTACGCGAAGTCTGAAACCTCGATAGGAGGTAAGACTGTGGTCTTATGGACAAGTGGTCATGTGGACGAAATTTTAGCCAAGAGGGAAAACCTGTGAAGGCGCATATCAGCGTTTCGGCATATCAGGGTTCGGGGTTTAGTAGTGCGAGTTGTCATTGACACTGCAAGTGCCAAATTCACGATGGGAGAAATCCCGATAGTGATGTGAAGAGTCAGCGTTGACTTGTCATCGGGTTTCGGAGATTTGTGGGAGACAAACGCGTGACCACAGGACTCGCGAAGTCGCGAAGTCCGATTTCTCGATAGAAGGAAGGGAGATCCCGTGAGAGTGTTGCTGTGGGTGAAATTTTCCCAATAAGGAAATAGAAGGACATTAGAGTTCTTTGGGCCGTGAAAGAAGAAGAAGATCCTGTGAGCGGGCGTGTTCTGAGGAGCGCATTTGCGTCACTCTCCTCAATCTTAATGACCATTGATCTATGTCTTAACACCCGATTGGTCCATGATCTCTATTTAAAGAGCATGGAGGGTCATTTGTCGATGATCGATTGTGAGAAAATCTCTTGTAAAATCTCTCTGTAATCTTTTTCTTTGCATTAATAAACTATTCCAAGTGGCCGCATTGGCTGGGGCCGTGGATGTTTCCCCATAGGGGTTTTACCACGTGAAAACATCGGTGTGTTGATCTTTGATCTGGTTATGTGAGTGGTTACTGAAGGTGTTCGTCTTCTGTTGGAATACCTGTGTTGTCGAACAATACTTAGTACAGGGAGTTTATCCATCGTTATTATAGAATCAAGTTCCAACTATTCACATAGATGATCCTAGCCAGAATGGAAAAACAACCCAGCCATCAATAATTGAGACTCCATGAAAATAGGAGAAAGCTAATAAAAGAATATATCTAGAGTCATCCAAAACTATTTATTATATGGAGGAAGATGAAAAAAAAAGTAAAAGATATAAGACAAAGGATTAATCACAGGAAAATGGTAAGTTAGGCAAAGTTAAAGAGAAGAACACAACAACTGAGCCTATATTTTTTGTAGAGCATATCCCTTCAGTTATACAAAGCTCAAATACCCAAGTAAGACAAGAAAACACTGCAGATTCAAGACAACAAAGTCAAAAAACTATTTTTTCTCAGTTTATGGAAATAAAGAATTAGAATATCAAAATAAGGAGAGAGGTTCATCCTAAAATTTGGAAGCAAGAATCTTCTCAAACCAATGGGGATGGATGCTAAGATGGGGATGGGATAGGGTATGGGGAACATGTTTTACCCAAAAATTCTTTACACACTAGGACTAATTACCTATCCACATTGAATATTACCGGTATGAGGGTATGTACTGTTAAGGAGATACAAAGTTTCCCCTAACACTTAGATGGGCCTAGGTCCCAACTGACATGTATTGGTGTATTTCATTTTATTTGATACTTATTTTAGAATATTTCAATAAATTATATTGATCATCTACTATATGTGTTTTCATATATTGTGGATGTAAGGTTGGTTGACTAGGCATATCGATGAGGATGAGTTGAGCATGGTGATTCAATATTGTTAAGACTATCGTGGATATGTGGCCTTGATACATTAGAGTATAGATGATGGATAAAATATGTTATCAAATGGACTAATTACTACAAGGATCATCATAAACATCATTCAATTGAATGAGAAGGAGATGGAAATATAGACAAACACAAAGGTGACATATGAGACACTTTAGAGCATTGACTAACAAACCCATCAACATCATATTCAACTTGGTTATTGTTGGTAGATCGAACACAAATGCCACTAGGGTGGACAAGGGTATGTGAGGGGAAAAAATGGCCCAAGATATCGAGGTGAGATTCTATGTGTAACGACTCACACTATCGAAATAATTGATATAGAAATAATATGAGGGGTCCATATGAATGGTGAAAGATGACAACATATAAGGTGAAAATGTTACAAAAGGGAGGCAAAAACATATCTAATCTATACACAAGATGAAAGGATTCTCTAAAATAAAGGATCAATGGTAAAAATTATTTATGTAGAACACATTGCGAGGATTAGGGAGAAGTTCCCCTTTTATCCCTACAAGTATATGTCTCCTTTCCTAGGCACTATTTGACAATGTAAGGTCCCTACCATAATGATTCAAACTTTCCTCAACCTAAGATATCATGGGCCTGGTCATACAAAAGGACTAAATCCCATTTGTGGAAGACACGAGGGTGAACCTTATGGTGATATTGATCCTTAGAAAGCTTATTGGTTGCTTCAACAATTTTCAAAATGATGTGATGATCCTCATTGGCATGTTCTAAAGTTACTAGCCTTTGTTCCAAGGGAGTGGTATCAGGGAGGAGTTTGACAACTAAATGAAGGGAGGGGATTTGACACTCGATCAGTAAAGCTACCTATTCACTATGGATGAGATGAAAAGGAGAAAATATGGTGGCATTTTTAGTGGATTTCATATAATCCCATATGGTTGGAAAGATAATACAATTTTAGTTATTGTTTTCTTATTCATGATCCATCATCCACTGAAGCATGGTTTTAATGATTTTGTTGGTGGACTCAACTTGGCCACTTCCTTGTGGATAACAAGAGGATGAATATTTATGCTAAAAAGATAACACTGAAGCTAACTCATGCCAAGCTTCATCTTCAAAATAATGTCCATGGTTAGAAACCAATTATTTAGGAAACTAAATTGATTAATGACATGATTGAAAATGAATTGAGTTTCAACAGTGGTATTATTATTGAAATTCAACATGGCTTCATCCCATTTTGTAAAGTAATCAATGACCGTAATGGTGTATTTATGATTGATAGAAGAAGGAGGGTTACACTACATCAAATCAATGTCCCATTTACAAAAACAGTTTATGGTGACTACATGGTGCAATGAAGCTAGAGGAGCTCATACCTTAGGGGCATATAGTTGATAATTAGTACAATGTTTAACTACGTCAATACAATTAGCAAAGATAGTAGCCTAGAAATAACCTACACAAATAATATTATGGGTGTTGTCCATACTAGAAGAGTAACCACTTCAAGCACTACTATGGAAGGAATTTAAGACTTTATCTTCCTCATCAGGAGTGATACACGGATGCAATAATGTGTCAACCCCCAATAGATAAACATAATTTCCAATGAGGATATACTAAGGATCCTAATGTCAAATACATCGTTGATCATCACAGTATAGATGAGGTATATAATTTTGGGTTTGTAAATAAAATAGAATGTCACCATACTAAGGATTGTTAGTGGATATAGTGAAAAAATGTTCATCTGAAAGGGTCATCATTCAAAGGTGGGTCTGATGCACCAGTAGGGAGATCAAAAATTAACTCAACAATGTCGAAGGATTTCTTACTCTTGGGTGTAACAAATTCTAAGTCAAAATATTGAAGGACCATGATCCAGTAAGTGTACTCACCATTGACTTAGGAGGAATGACATTGGTTATAATTCATCACTACCTTGTATTGTGCATTAGGATGCAATGACATGGATTTTGAACCAAAAAATAACCACCAAGGCCAATTTTTCCTCATGATTATAGGATATAGATGGTATAGACATGTTCTTACTAATGTAATAGATGACATGCTCACAAAAATTGATCCCATCCTAAACTAAGACTCCGATGACAACAAAAGGTGAAGTGGAAATATAAAGGATACAATATTTGTTGAAGTTGGGGGGGGAGGGGGTTGATTAAAGGTGTAGAATTGAGGGCACACTTTAATGTGTCAAAAGAATACTAGGCCTAGTCATCCCATACAAAGGGTATGTCTGAACTTAGTAACCATAGAAAAAAAAGAGTGGTGGTGGAATAACCAGGAACAAATTGACACAAGAAATTGGCTTGGGTTTTTTGTCACAAGGGTGGACAAAACCCCCTTAAGCTAATTTTTTTTTGGATTGAACCATAGAAAAATGGTTAAAGGGTTGAATAAAACCCTATATTTATTTATCTACACTAGGACCTAAGTCATATAAGAGATGAAAACCAAATAATGAAGAAACATTTACTCAATATGAACAAAGGAAGTGAAAGAATGTAATTTTTTCATTACCACAATGAGAAGACAAATAAATAGCACCTAGTAGATGTCATATGGGATCGATAAAGTCAAATGGGATCTAGAGCCTCTCCTTTTGATTGATCATTTTCTTCCTAGGTGTACTTGTAACTCCAACCTTGGTTGATTAATAAGGAAAAGAAGCTAGAAAGATGAGGTCAAAAGGAAGGGTTCCTCAAGATTCTAATGACATTCCAACAACATAAACTTACTTATGTGGATCAATGGATAGAGTGACCTCAAGTGATTTATTCATAGTTGTGTGGTGGAAAACCCCTTGACATGGTCTTCCTTATGGTATTTATTAATAATATATTTTATTAGTTCTTATTTCTCCTTTGTAATGTGGAGGCTTTTTCTTTTGATTCCTTTAGATCCACTTGAATTTTATTCATTGCCTCCACTTTTTTATCCTTTATCCATTTATTTAAGAGAGGTTTTTCAAAAATTTTCCATGTGAGGGAGAGTCTAGTACCTTCATCAAGGCTATCCCACCACTTGCAAGATTCACCATAAATTTTAAGTGATACATATTATCATGAGAATCGAATGAGATATATAGGAAAATATAACAAAAACATAGAAATACAATGAAACCCAACTTCTATTAATGGATAAACTAGTAGAGCATTGTAGAAAACAAAGATGGCTAGAATGGGGTAGCTTATATATGAAGAGAAAGAAATGTTGGATATGCTTCATTCGCAACAAGGTTTACATCACACAACATTGCATGCTTAAAGGACCTCCTTCACCTCGATTATATATGAGAGAGTGAGAGGAGAATAATTCATATGATGCACGTGGGAGAAATTGGTCTAAGTTTACAAAATTCCATTGGCATGTAAAACGCTAGGACTTCCTGGGAGATCACCCATCCTAGTACTACTCTAGCCCAAACACAATTAACTGTGGAGTTCTAATGGGATCCAGTGCATTAATGTTGTAGGAATTGCATTATATTAGAAATGGGGATGGAATTAGATTACATTCCCCATCAAAAGGGTGAATACCATGGTTTATCAAAACCACAGGCTCATAAACATTGATTCATTGGAGAAGGTGGATGGCCACCGAGATCCACCTGGATCAATCCTCCACCCTTAGGAAGAAATGGTCCCCATTGCATTAAGTTCCATTGCAAAATGAGGAAAATTTTGTTGAATCTGAATTTTGGTGAGATTCTTGTCATTCTAAAGTAGTTGTCTTGCTTGTACTTGACCCATGGAAGGATGCCATGAACCTGTTGGTGGAGGTGTTGGATCCGTTAAATAAATATGGATGCATTATTTTCCTCCATTTTAGTGTGGGAGGACTCTATCGTTGAAGATGCAACAATAAGAGATATATCAATGGGGGCCAATGGTTGGAACCCCAAGGACACCTGAAAAGGGATTGTGGCGAATAGAACTATGCTAAACATATGGGAGACTCTCATTCTCTGGAAGGGATCATCTATAGATTGGACAATTGGGTAAGGGAGCATTGAGTACCAAGTCTATGGAATGTGAGACATGGTAGTGTAGAGGCACCCTCGTAGGTGAAGGAGAAATATCCATGTGATCCTCTATATTCTTGTCGACCTGCTTCTGCTAGATAGAAAGGTCTTAGGTTGAGGTTGTAGTGGTCACAATGACCTTTTTTTCACCTTCTGACTTGATTTTGAAGAACGAAAACTTTGTGGTATGAGATATTACTTTGCAACATCGTTTTTTCGATATCAATGAAGTGGCAGTAGTCATAGCTACCTATGATACCTTGTAGAGATGACATCCCAAAGTAACAATGGAACTGTAGCGTTGAGACTCAGATAGTATGACATTTACACATATATTGTTGTCCTAAAAGAACATCATATACTTCAAGTGGGGAAACATCACAAAATGCCTCATCCTTGAAGGGATTGATGCCATAGGATAGACAACACTACTAGTTGACATAGATGTCTCATTCCCAGATTAACCATCCAATGGTGTATGGTTTGGGGTGTGGCATCATTGGAAACTTCAATATCTTGACAACCTTAGATGATATTAGGTTATTTTGACTCCCACTGTCGACAATGAAATGTAGTGATGTCCACTTTACCCACATCTACGAGTGGAAGAGGCGCTCCCCCTCCTCAAGCTCCTTTGGTTCTTCTGGTTGTATTGTTGTGGTCACGATGGTAGCAATGGGTTCTACATTGATGATCKGTTTCCCCTTATTATGCCATGAATCAGAGTCCAAGTCAAGTTCTGATTATTTTTATTTGATCTCGTCCACGAATGAATGTTTTGAGTGACATTCATCGGTGTTGTGCCAAGGGATTTTTTGGAACTCACACCACTTTTTGGTGYATTTATTAGACTTGCCATCACCCTTCTTAGCTAGTTTCATGGAATTATTTTATTGATATTGACTCTCCTTAATTTTCCCTTCGTTTTGCTAGTTAGGGTTGCCTTCTTCATGCTTCTGTTGTGGTTTGTTTGTAAACTTGAACTCCCACTTACTCCACTTCTTGAATTTCTTCTCAATTTTGACTACATATCAATAAGTAGTTCCCAGTGAGGAGATGTCCAAGAAATCCATCTATGTTTGAACGTACCTATGTAGACCACTGTAGTACTTCAAAAATAGGTTTCGCTCAGAGCCTTTGATACCCATATTTGAGTGCAAGGTATGAAAGATGTTAGTTTATTCTAGAAATGTTTGGTCTCTTTTTAGACGCAGATTTGTCCATCTCACGTACTAGTCATCATAGTTTCCAATAGGATAGAACTCCTCCTTCAGGGAATCTACAAAGGTTGCCCAAGTGTGTTCCCTCCTGAATGGCATAGATTCATCCATGATGTACCTCTCCTAGTAACCTTCCCACCAAGATATGACACGGGGAAGGGCTTTAAGGAGTGCGAAGGTGATCTTTTCACTCTCAATTTTTTTTTGGACAGAGTAATAACCTTCTAGCAGATTCAACCATTTTTATAAAGCATCTGTATCTATCTGGCCTTCAAATAAGGGGATATACAAATTGAATTTTACCTTGAAGGGTGTCGCACCTATGAAATGGATGCTTATTGAAAATTCCTTTTCCACCATTGGTAGTCATCGAAGGATTTGAGCGAAGTTTTCCATCATCTCGTTCCTCTATCACATGAGGGATTCCTCAATCAATGTATTGAAAGGATCTCCTGTTGGAACATGTGGTTCCCTTGTAACCTCACCTTGTTATATTGATTGGGTCAACCAATTATTTGTGTCGATGGTCGACTAAACCCTCGGTTGACCATGTCCACTTATGGATTCCTGATCCATGTTTTATGGATAGGTGCAACTGCCATCACTCAAGTTTGTTGAGTTTAGTCCATGAGCAAATCTATTTATAGATGATATTAGTGATCAGTCTATTATCATCTTATATTTTCAGATCATCTCAAGATATCTACTCTCACTCTCATTGAGTGAATCATGCTTCAGTGCTACAGTGTCTTTTTATACCATTGATTCTCTCAGATCCATTGTCCTCTGCGGTCAATGCATATCCAAACATGGTATCAGATTTGTTGGTTTCTTGATCTCAGGATTGTAGAAGCAAACTCGGATGTGGACGAGACAATAGTGAAGCTATGATCTAGCCTTTTAGTGATGGAAGAATTACTTTCAATATTTTTCCCTTTATGGGTTATTGAGCTACGAAAACCCTCATTTTTCATACGCCCCTTGTCACTGAGCATATTTCCTAGCTACCGACGATGATTATAATTGTGTTGGTGCATTGAATTGGAAGATATATGTTCTAGAGTTTTCAGATTGGCAATCAATTCGATGAGTGAATGCATTATGCCCAACTGGCGAAGAAAGGGATACTTGACTGTGAGATTGCTAGTCCCTTTCTTTGTTCCACTAGCTCGTCAATTTGGCATTATAGCCTCCACCAAAACCCTACTCCTTGTGTGTTTCAAGTTGGAATATTTGACTTGTTGCCTTCCTTTACCAAGACATCGACAAATCTATTCTCAATTGGTGTGCACTGCCTATCGACATTGTAATGGTTTGGCCCATGGCACTCTCAACCCAACCTGATTAGAGATCCATAAAACAGATTGGCGTGGGACTCTTGCTACCTCTGGATTGAATTATGGCTTAGTCGACTTGACCTTTGGCTTGACTAGACACCCTTTGACTTCTCCCTCGAATGAAGTAAGGGAAACTCGATCTTTGACTGGAATTCAATCTTCTCGACTAGTGCATTGGTGACTTTGTCTAGCTGCGCATGTCAACCCTTATCACTTGCATAAACATAGGTTCCCTAGCCCTTGTGGTCATGCCTTGCATTAAATAAGTGAATAAGGGATGAATTGATGTGCTATTGCATGGGTTCCAAGACATCTGTATTGCTCGACCAGACATGACCTGAATTTGGCATGTTCAATACCCTCCACCAGTGGCTCGAGTGGACTAAAATCATGGAGCTGGACTCACTAGACGCCCAAGGTGTATTGTGTCCTTTTTTCCTTTGATATTTATGTGTGGATCTCCTTATCACATGATTATTTTTTTTTAATATATGTTTCATACATTTGTGGCCTTTTTTCTTGGACGGGGTCTATGAATTGATTTGGTGTACGTCACCATATATACTTATTGCCTTGAATTTTTTACTCCATCAACATGGGCTTGTTGGAAGAAGATGAAGCTCTCATGCTTAATAAATTGCAAGAAACCTATGAGAAGAAGGCTCTTTCCTTGTAAGAATCTCACAACCGACTTTGTGGAGAAGTCAACACCTTGCAAAATGTCATTGCACAGTTGAAAAATGAGAACCAATGATGGAAAGATGAACTAAAGACAATCCATACCCAGTTAGAAGATGTTGTTTCCCTATTTCAAACCATCCTTTTGCATTGGTTTGATGAAAAGTCTCAGAGAATTGTTGACCTAGAGCATACCATGGAGACCGTTTTCCAAGAACTGGTGGATTATTTTGGTGATAAGACTGATCTTGTCAATGATCTTGTGAAGGAGCTGAAATTCCTCTCTCATGCAAATTCTACCTTGAAGACAAAAAATGCGAGACTAAAAAATCAATTAAAATATGGAGAGTATGTGCTCCAGAATGTTGTGATTGAGCACTCTGGAAGAGTTGTTGCCCTGGGGAACACTGTTGTTGGATTCTTTCAGACTCTTGCTGACGAATTTGAGCAAAATTATAACCTTTTTGAAGACTTAGAGGAAGAAGTAAAATCCATTCCTCATACAACAATGAGCACAAATGTCATCCCACTGATGGAAGAAAATACCCAGCTGACTCGTGAGGTTTCCCACTTGCAGGCCTCCGTTGATGAGCCTCGTGAAGAAGATTCTTTGCTCCAAGAAGTTAACAATCGACTGCTTAATGAGTATCAAGCATTGAAGGAAGACTACGATGCCATATTGGTGCATCTAACTGAGAATTATGAGACTCTTCAGAGCTTGCAAACTTCTGAACAAAATGTTGAGACAACTACTAAGAGGAAGATTGATGTTGTTTCTTCTTCCATCATTGTTGCTAGCCCAACTATTTGTGAGAAGACTATTGATCTTGTTGAGATGCCAAGCCCACCCATTTATTCTCCAGCCCCTAATTGTTTTTGTAAGAAAGATATTTTCAATTTATGTTTTGAAACTGATAATTATGTTGTCTCACCCAACTTTGAAAAACACACCACATGTATAGGATCTCGATTGCTCAACAATTTAGGATATACCAGAGGAGGACTTGGAAAGACTGAATAAAATATTTATGATCCTATCATGCCTGATATGTTTCCATCAAGAATAGGTCTTGGATATGATGTTGTTGTTTCCTCCTTGACTACACGTTCCCTTGCTACAAACAAGGAAGTTTTGTTCATTGCAGGTGCAATTTAGACTGATGATAAATCTCTTGAACCGATTGATGAAGGGGATATTCCTAACATGTCATATTCTAAGAATCTTGTTGCTAATGAAATTGTTGTTGATATACCAGGTTGTTCTATTCCTGAGAGTACACTTGACCCTAAGCCTATATATCTTGATCATCGTACATATCCCTTTGTGCCTTATTGCCATCCTCGCCATCGCAGACATGGAAACCATGCTTTCATATATTTATAGAAGAGATGTGAAAGTTAGAACCATGGACCAGTATCAACTACCACGATAGAATGTGGTTGGATTGATGAGTGGTCATGGGAACATTTGACCAGATGTTTGACAAGCTCCTACCATTGTGTTTCATCAACTATACATATGTACATTGCTCCTCTTCATTGCTGATGCTTTGCAGTGGTCCACCATAGGCCGAACCGACTTGAAAATCGATTGGGATATTGGTCGACTAGGATTCAACCCAAGTTGACCATCGAATATGATTCAATATGACTTAGAAGTTGCTTATAGGTGTTTCGATTGTGCATTTGTTGACTAATTTTCGACTATATGTTGTCCATCAAATGGTCTGTTTCGACAAATATTTATTGTTGATGCTTTGACCCCTCAGTTGTATTTAAGGGGGGGAGTAATTGAACTTGATGAGTGTAAACACAACTGGTGAGTTTTGTTTTGGCTTGAATTCTTCTTGTTTACTTGACCATGAGTGATGAGACTGACCAAACCATGCTCGACTATTCCACTGGGAGCTATACTTCTGCTTATTGTACTTGTTGCAGAGACTATTGGATTGACATAGAATTTATAGCTTAGAAAATATTGTTGGATAGACAGAGACTAGTTTCTTGGTGCATTCTTGTCTAGTCAATTGATCAACTAATGGATGTCGTCTTGTTGTCTAGTCGACTAACCGACTAGGACCGTGTTTCAGCAACTAATTTTGCAACTCGTTTTGCAATGAATGGATGCTATTTGGCCTTATTCTATGTTGATGGTGATCAGGCTTCTTCAAGAGTGTTGTTGTACCATCTTGTGATCAACCTTTGCAGTCAAGAAAAATTTAGGGGGGAATGTTGTGGATTTTTTTTTCCTCCAAGATGAGTTTACGGGGGGGTGTTGGAACATGCGGTTCTTTTGTAACCTCACGTTGTCGGATTTATTGGGTTGACCAAGTATTTGGGTAGATTGTTGAATAAACCCTCGGTTGACCATGTCCACTTATGGATTCTTGATCCACGTTTTATGGACAGTTGGAACCTTCTTCACTAGAAGTTATTGAGTTTGGTCCATGACCAAACCTATTTATAAACGATCTTAGTGATCGGTCTATTATCATCTTAGGAGATCTTCTCTCTCTCTCATTGAGCGACTCATGCTTCAATGCTACAGTGTATTTCAACACCATCACTTCTATCACATCCGTTATCCTCTGCATTCAATATCTATCCCAACATCTCCTACTCTGTCATCTCTCTTTTTTTCCACCATGGGAGATCGCTTGGGCTGGCGAGAGCGGTTTTCCTCAAGTGAAACTAGCTCAAGACCCAAATCTCTATACCCTAAGCTCATCGGGGACATGATCTGAGAAACGAAAAAGGAGCAGATTTCTCTGATACCAGTGATCCGGATTATATTGATAACGAATGAGATACAAATGAAAATATAGAAAAAACACATAAATATAGTGAAACCCAACTTCTATTAATGAATAAAATAGAAGAGCAATGTAGAACACAAATTGGCTAGAATGGGGTAGCTTATCTCTAAAGAGAAAGAGATTTTTCATGTGCTTCATTCGCAATAAGATTTACATCACACTCTATTTCATGCTTAAAGGACCTCCTTCACCTCGATTATATATGAGAGAGTGAGAGGAGAATAATTCCGATGAAGCATGTGACATAAATTGGTCTGAGTTTACAAACTACCATAGGCATGTAAAACACTAGGACTTCCTGATAGATCACCCATCCCAGTACTACTCTAGTCCAAGCACACTTAACTATAGAGTTCTAATGGGATCCAATGCATTCACGTTGTATGCATTACATTGCATTCCCCATCAAAATGGTGAATATCATGGTTTATCAAAACCACGGACTTGGAAACATTTATTCATTGGAGAAGGTGGATGGTCATCGAGATCCACATGGATCATTAAGGCTTGCCCAAAAAGGATTCTTACAATATTCTTTTTCTCTCCTCAATTATTCCATGGTATTGATTTCGTATTTATCTTCATCTCCACTAAAGTTAGGCATTGCCATTGATTCTTAATGGAAGTCTAACCCAAACCATAAACTTACAGCCTCAGTATATTGTAAATAATTATCTCCAATAGTTATGACACTTATTATAAATGGGTGTTGGGTTCAACCAAGAGTGCACCCAATAGATACAATTCAACTCTATTCTGAAACTTACAAAAATAATTATTTCATAAGTACATTTCAAATCTATTTTGAAACTTACAAAAATAATTATTTTAAGTATAATTCAACTTGATCAAGTCCTCGTCAAAATCAATGGAGATAATGTATATCACACTTAACTTAAATTCATATAACAAATGAGAGTTTTGGTCATGATCTCAAATAATCTCAAAACAAGTACCTTGCACGCCTTAGAGTCTTTTTGTGGTGGTTTAGCTTATTTTCATTTCTGCATTGAAGGCCACCTGTTAGTCTCAAATTTTGCTTTTGATTTAGTGAGAAACTCTAATCCTAAACCCTCCCTACCTGCACTTCATTGTTTTCTTTCGTTTGATTTTAATATTTGTTTTCAGTTTGTTATGTTTCACATTTTCTCTTTTTGAATAATTTCCTTAATTTTGGGAGATTTAAGACATGGTTTTACAAGATGTGTCACTTCATATGCCTATTTGAATCTTGCAAATTCAAAATTTTTCCAAGTCATTAATAGCGCTACTGGAATAACATTATTACCATAGCGCCAATATAATCATGCCATGATAAGCGCCAACAACCCTGATTTTGTTATGATTACATAAAATCGTGGACTGATAATATGCATGTGACCCGCAATATCTCTTGAATCATTCTACAGTTCGCACCGTTACACGATGGGATCATTTTGTACCTGCAAAGACCCTTTTCAAATCAGTCAATTTCCAAACATCATTATATGATCTTGTCACTCGTCGTTCTAATTTGTTGAATTATAAACAGAGGTATTTTCCAGAAGAAACTGTTATATGCTAACGGTTGCAGGTTGTAAATTCAACTTCCGAACAGTGCCAAGTTGCAACATCATGTTATTAATATGGCATCTAAGAGAAGTGGGCAAGTTTTCAGATTGGAACCTGAAGGCACTGAGATTCTCGAAGAATATCCGCAGATGACGCAGAGGTTTAAAGACGCTGGCTGGTTCGAATTCCTTGCCACCTTCCAAGGTTATGACAAACAGGTATCTATGGCATTTGAACAGAACTTCGATGGTTTTGAAGTGGAGATTGGAAATTTACTGATGCTGGTGACATAACAAACAATCGCCAAAGCTTGCAGATTGGTAGTTGGAGGAGAATGATGGTGGAAAAAGGAACATGTAGTCACAAAATTTGTCAATCAATTTTCGCTACCAGATAAGCAAAACCCAGATTGGAGAAAGGGAGTCCCTCACATTTGGATTAGACAGGAATGACACACAACTTTAATCATCATCCATAGGTATATCACCTGCAAAGGAATATTTTCACTGATTTACATCTACCACATTAGGTTGTTAATGCATCTAAACGAAGATTATCCTTTAAATCTGCTTTACTTTCTAGTCAAAATCCTGACAAAGATGTCAAAAAGGGGTGCAATCACACCCCGCCACTGCAAAGAGTAGCCTGTTTCATCAAGTCTTAATTAAGACTCTAGTTGTTTCTACTCTGAGGGAGGTACAAAAACCCTGGAGCTGGTTGATTCAATCCCTGAATCCTGATCCACAACCCAGCAAACACAAAAGAGGCAAAGGGAAAAGGGTTGTTACATAGAAACAAAGTATTCCAGTTGATGAAACTCTTGTTAAAGAGGAAATGCACGATATCAGGGTGACAAGAACCAACAAAGGTAAGATACAAAAACTG
Source organism: Picea engelmannii (assembly GCA_009831015.1). NCBI lineage: Eukaryota > Viridiplantae > Streptophyta > Pinopsida > Pinales > Pinaceae > Picea > Picea engelmannii. The sequence goes on along the minus strand of ML801147.1, from coordinate 341,580 downwards.
GATGCAGATATCGAAAATTTTTCTGATGCAAACATAAATATGGAAGTAGATACAGATGAAGATTACAATGTAAATCCAATTAAACCCACAGTCAAACATAAATAGAAATACCTCCATTACACAGGAAAGAAAAATAAAATAAAAATGTGGGTAAGACAACAGGAAAAGGAAAACAAATTTCTCAATATTCTACAAGACCTATAAGAAGAGCAACCACCAGATCATCAAAAGCTGAAGCAGTGTTTTCTGATGACAAAGGCTATTATTCTGCAGAACCAGAAAAGCTACAGGAAATACTTTGTTTTTTTACATGTTTTAAAGAGAGGTTGCAGAACAGATGGAGATGAATTTGTTGAAACCAAAAGAGGTTTTTGTTGGGAACATGTCCCTTCAGAAAAAACTCTCTCTATTTTTACACAACAATCATATTTTAATAGAATCAAATTTATCTTTGAGGCCTATTTTTCTGAAAAAGCTACAGGAAATACTCTGTTTTTTTACCTGTTTTAGTCTTTATCTTCAAGAGAGGTTGCAGAACAGTTGGAGATGAATTTGTTGAAACAAAAATAGATTTTTGTTGGTAACATGTCCCTTCACAAAAAAATCTCTCGATTTTTACACAACAATCACAGTTTAAGAAATTCAGATATATCTTTGAGGCCTAATTTTCTGAGATTTCACAATACATAATTTCCTGTTTTAGTCAGTAATTTTGGGAGCGGTTGCAGAACAACTGGAGATGAATTTTTGGAAACAAAAAGAGGTTTTTGTTGCGAACGAGCCCCTTCACAAAAAAATCTCACAGTTTTTACACAGCTATCACCATTTTGGTGATACGAAGATATTGTTGGACCCTATTTTTCAGGAATTTTCCAGATTTATTTTCCTAAAAAATCTCATGGACAACAGTTGACAAGCCACCTCATCAATTCGACTTGGAGATCAGATTTGATATTCTCCTTGATTATTTGAAACAATAAAATAAATATAGATGATGAGGTTTTCATATCCATTTCTTTTGGATCTTGATAATTATGTATTGTTTCTATATAAACTCTATAGAAGGAGAAATTAAGAAGGGGGGGAAATTGGAGATCCAGAGGACCTATTTTGGAAACACCTTGTAAGACATTACTGTTCTATTTGACACTTAATCACAAATGAATATGGATGGTTAGACTCTCTTTTCTACTGTTTTCTTCTCTCTTCATGCTTGAGCTCATTATTCAAACTGCAATGCATTTGTTTTCTTGATTATTGATTAATACAATAAGGAGCTTGTTGTGGTGATTATTTTCAAGTTTTGATTTCAGGCTAATGTTCTTGTTTCTCAATGATATTTTGAGATAAGAATTTATGTAAAGTTGACAAATTGGAAACTTCATTTTCTCTTTTTCTTATTGGTCTAATCCATCTATGTGACTAGATGTTAACCAATGAATGGGATATCTTTTGTTCTTATTCTAATTTTCTTGTTTATTTTATAACCTTTGAACTAGTTTTCAACCACCTCATTCAAAACCAAACCATAAAAACCTTCAAAAAACTTTTGAAATAAATCAATGATGCCCTAGCTTGCCATTACCAGTCAAGTGCAACTTTAGGCACTAGCATCTTTTGGCGCCATTGCCGGGGATGAAGCAGTGAAGAAATCTTCCCTGGGAGAAAGACAACAATCAGATCCGCTTCTTGATGGTGAACAGGAAGGAGGCAAATACATGACTGCAGATCTTTCACCATGGCGAATCCACTGGAAATTCAAATATGGAAGCCTTTTTGGCTCAAAGGTTTGCCTTTTATGACTTTTCAAACATAGTTGGTTTTCCAAACCCAATGCTTAGCGGAGATGAATGGGAAGGTATCCTTCCTACATTTAAAGGTGAAGATTGGGAGGTTCCGGACAAGCATCTGCTGGATTTTCATGAGTTTATTCACGAATGTCAGATTGTGCATGAGGATGTCAAGATCAAACTTTTCAGATACTCATTGAAGGGATCATCCCTCTACTGGTGCAGATCTTTTCCATCTTCAAGTATTATATCGTCGACAAGTTTTCATAATGCTTTCCGGATATTTTGTAAAAAAAAATTTTCAGCTGAAAGTCTTTTTGAAAATTGTTGTGATATATTTGAGAAGCATATTCATCATAAATAAAAAAATTCTTCTGATGGTAAGGACGAAAATTATTTTGTTGAGGAAGATCATCAAGTTTCAATTGATGACAGGGACAAAGATTGCATAGTAGTAGACGCATTTGATCTCATCTCTGATGCACATGTTGTTTTTTATTTGAATGAAAAAGTTCCTGTTTATGATGCATATAAGGAACAAGTATTTCCTCATCATATTGTTGTTAAATCTGATAAACATAACAATATTGATGAAGGTTATCAAAAACCTGTTATCTTTATGGTGACAGAAGTTGAGCAACATATTTATGAAAACAACCTGCACATTAGTCATGAACAGTTGGAACCAATATATGGCAGCATTGAGCAACAAGTAGAGGTAACCATTTTCGGTTATCAATCTACTTGTTTCTATGATTTGCTAGCCATTTATATAGAGTTATGTTTCTCAGAAGATTCTAGCCTTGCTATTTTTGGAATTAAATCAGATGATGGTTGTAGATATGTGTTAGAAATTAAAATTATGTTACACATAATGAATTCCTCTCTGATTTCTATCTACGTTGAAAGAGCTTTGGTAAATGGTTTGATGTTATCATGGCTTAATTGGAAGCATGATGTCACATGATGAGCTAGTTTTTATTGGTTAGAAGTAGGAATAGATAGAAGAATAATCTCGCCATCAAGTATGAGATTCTTTTCAGTCTGTTAATTTGCAGCAAAAAATTTGGTTTCAGTTTTGAAATAAAGACTCCATGCCCCATGTATATAAGGCACTATTGGTAGGGGTAGTTTGGCTTCAAATGAGGAGCATATTTGCAGAAGTTTGGGATAGATTTGAATGATATTGAATGACTCCACAAGCCCAACGGACTAGGCATAGCAAAAAATTGTGGATGTTTGTAGAGTTGAAGACTTGCAGGGTCAGGTTGCATAGATGGATAGAATGGAAAGGCACAATGGTCTAATTATTCTTGATGCCTCACAGGGAGAGCATCATCCCCAGAAGGAGCCAATGTTAGTCTCTAATTCTTATTTTGATTTAGTGAGAAGCTCTAATCCTAAACCCCCCCCACCTGCACTTCATTGTTTTCTTTCGTTTGATTTTAATCTTTGTTTTCAGTTTGTTATGTTTCACATTTTAGCTTTTTGAATAATCTCCTTAATTTTGGGAGATTTAAGACATGGTTTTACAAGATGTTTCACTTCATATGCCTATTTGAATCTTGCAAATTCAAAATTCTGCCAAGTCATTAATAGCGCTACTGGAATAACATTATTCCCATAGCGCCAATATAATCATGCCATGATAAGCGCCAACCACCCTGATTTTGTTATGATTACATAAATTGTGGACTGATAATCCACACGTGTCCCATGATATCTCTTGAATCATTCTATAGTTCGCACCGTTACACAATGGGATCATTTTGTACCTGCAAAGACCCTTTTCAAATCAATCAATTTCCAAACATCATTATATGATCCTGTCACTCGTCGTTCTAATTTGTTGAATTATAAGCGCAGGTATTTTCTAGAAAGAAACTGTTATATGCTAATGGTTGCAGGTTGTAAATTCAACTTCCGAACAGTGCCAAGTTGCAACATCGTGTTATTAATATGGCATCTAAGAGAAGTGGGCAAGTTGTCAGATTGGAACCAGAAGGCACTAAGCTTCTCGAAGAATATTCACAGATGGCGTAGAGGTTTAAAGATGTTGGCTGGTTCGAATTCCTCACCACCTTCCAAGGTTATGACGAACAAGTATCTATTGAATTTGAACAAAACTTCGATGGTTTTGAAGTGGAGATTGGAAATTTGTTGATGTTGGTGACAGAACAAATAATCGCCAAAGCTTGTAGATTAGTAGTTGGAGGAGAATGAGGGTGGAAAAAGGAACATGTAGTCACAAAATTTGTCAATCAATTTTTGCTACCAGATAAGAAAAACCCGGATTGGAGAAAGGGAGTCCCTCACAATTGGATTAGACATGAATGACACACTGCTTTAATCATCATCCACAGGTATACCACCTGCAAAGGAACATTTTCATTGATTTAAATCTACCACATTAGGTTGTTAATGCATCTAAACGGAAATTATCCTTTAAATCTGCCTTACTTTCTACTCAAAATCCTGGAAAAGATGTCAAAAAGGGGTGCAGTCACACCCCGCCACTGCAAAGAGTAGCCTGTTTCATTGAGTCTTAATTAATACTCTAGTTGTTGCTGTACAAAAAACCTGGAGTTGGTTGATCCAATCCTTGAATCCTGATCCACAGCCCAACAAACACAAAAGAGGCAAAGGGAAAAGGGTTGTTACACGGAAACAAAGTATTCAAGTTGATGAAACTCTTGTTAAAGAGGAAATGTTCGATATCAGGGTGACAAGAACCAACAAAGGTAAGAGACCCAAATTGGATGCAGATATCGAAATTTTTTCTGATGCAAACATAAATATGGAAGTAGATATAGATGAAGATTACAATGTAAATCCAATTAAACCCACAGTCAAACATAAACATAAATACCTCCATTACACAGGAAAGAAAAAGAAAATAAAAATGTGGGTAAGACAACATGAAAAGGAAAACAAATTGCTCAATATTCTACAAGACCTATAAAAGAGCAACCACCGGATCATCAAAATCTAAAGAAGTGTTTTCTGATGACAAAGGTTGTTATTCTGCAGAACCAGAAAAGCTACAGGAAATACTCTGTTTTTTTACCTGTTTTAGTCTTTATCTTCAAGAGAGGTTGCAAAACAGATGGAGATTAATTTGTTGAAACAAAAAGAGTTTTTTGTTGGGAACATGTCCCTTCACAAAAACCTCTCTTGGTTTTTACACAACAATCATATTTTAATAGATTCAAATTTATCTTTGAGGCCTATTTTTCTGAAAAAGCTACAGGAAATACTCTGTTTTTTTACCTGTTTTAGTCTTTGTCTTCAAGAGAGGTTGAAGAATAGCTGGAGATGAATTTGTTGAAACCAAAAGAGATTTTTGTTGGTAACATTTCCCTTCACAAAAACCTCTCTCTAGTTTTACACAACAATCACAGTTTAAGAGATTCAAATATATCTTTAAGGCCTAATTTTCTGAGATTTCACAATACATAATTTCTTGTTTTAGTCAGTAATTTTGGGAGCACTTGCAGAACAACTGGAGATGATTTTTTGGAAAAAAAAAGAGCTTTATGTTGGGAACGAGCTCTTTCACAAAAACCTCCCTCAGTTTTTACATAGCTATCACCATTTGGGAGATACAAAGATATTGCTGGACCCTAATTTTTAGGAATTTTCCAGATTTGTTTTCCTAAAAAATGTCATGGACAACAGTTGACAAGCCACCTCATCAATTTGACTTGGAGATCAGATTTGATATTCTCCTTGATTATTTGAAAAAATAAACTAAATATAGATGAGGAGGTTTTCAGATCCATTTCTTTTGGATCTTGATAATTATGTATTGTTTCTATATAAACTCTGTAGAAGGAGAAATTAAGAAGGTCGAAAAATTGGAGATCCAAAAGACTTGTTTTGTGAAACTCCTTGTAAAGGCATTTATGTTCTATTTGAAACTTAATATAAAAGGAATATGGATGGTTAGAAACTCTTTTCTACTCTGTTTTTCTTTCTTCATGCTTGAATTCATTATTCAGACTACAATGCATTTGTTTCTTGATTGTTAATTAATACAATAAAAAATTTACTGTGGGAATTAATTTCAAGTTTTGATTTCAAACTAATGTTCTTGTTTCCTTATGATATTTTGAGACAATAAATTATGTGAAGTTGACAAATTGAAGGCTTCATCCTCTCTTTTTCGTATTGGTTTAATCCATCTATGTGCCTACCTTTTACTCAATTAATGGGATTTACTATGTTCTGATCTTGATTTTCATGTTATGTTATAAACTTGAGCCAGTTTTTCAACCACCTTATTCAAAACCAAATTATAAAAACCTCCTAAACACTTTGCAATAAACCGATGATGCCCTAGCTTGCCCTCTCACAGTCAAGTGCAACTTTAGGGACTAACACCACCCATCTCTGTGATATTCATCCCTTCACACACAAATAACCTGGGTGACAGAAATAGAAAATACATGCAAATACGTGTTGTCTCCTTTGAACTTGTCGTCCACAGAGAAAAATTCAATATGTTGGCGGAAGGTGCTACTTCCTCGAGCACTCTTAATGGATTTGGAGCTGGTAACGATGGACAACCTCGGGATGGGGCCTTATGGCTAGATATTCATAACTAATAACTTATTTCTTCTTCTTTTTTTAAGGTTGGATTGGGATTAGGAAAATAAAAACAATTGTAGAAGTGAAAACCCTAGAAAATTAACAGATGAAACCCCCGAAATCAATGTATAAAAAACTATTTTTTTTCTACAAATAAATGGTAGATTCAAGTCCCAAGCACTGGCTATAGAACTTCATCATCAGAGAATAACTATGTGCCTTCTCTAGATTATTCCAATTCGCCATCCAAAAAATCAAGTATTGGATCAAAAGAACTATGACCTCTATATTTCCATTGCGCATCTCAAAGATTGTGGATCTGCATTTTGTTTTATGACCGATATCTACCATGAAGCCCAAATTCTTCACCATTCATGGAAAACTACCATGGTGACATCTGGCTCTTAAGACCATAGGAACTCATACCAATTGATAAAATATAGAGCACCAAAAAGAAGAGAGACAAAATTTGTCTCTCTTCATCAAGAGAAAATGTAAGAGAGGAAAGAATAGAAATCTAGAAACACTTAGGATAAAAACCATATCCTTAAATGTGAAATACATAAGGTGGTGTTATAGGAATTCATTATTGTATAAGAGTGAGAGGATTAGATAATCAAGAGGGACATGTCCATCATTATATTGGAAGCCTTGGGGAGAGCCTATGCTTCCATGATTGTAATACAATGTTAGTTATTTCTATTACAAGAATTATGTGGGGATTTACACAAGTGCAAGAGGAATTACTACCATTGAGAAACTCCATTACATCTAAGAACTCATGAAGTCCCTGGCAAAGATTTCTTGGCTGATCTATGTTGGATCCCTGGAGGAAAGTGGGATAGACAAAGGAACTACATGGTAGAGAATGAGATCTCATTCCTTGGGTTGTGTAGGTTGAAGGGGAAAGAGATTTGGTGGGTTCGAATTCTTGTAGGAGATAACATACTATGATTTGCTAGGAAATTGGGTTGTGTGAGAGGACTAGAGATGGCCATAAGAGAAATTATTCATTGTGGACTCATAGCCCCAATTCATGGGTGGTCTATTGTAGAAATATTAAGTGGAATAGAGCCTATGGTTGGGTGGAATGCTAAACATTTGTAGCCTTGGTGTATTATTCCCATAAATATAAATGTCATGGTTAATTGATAATGATATTGAATTTAATATTGTAAACATGAATCTGTAATCGTGCGTGAATTAATTGTATGTGCATGAGCTGCATTTCCTATTTTGCATGAATAAGTCATTTCATAATAGGACAAGGATGAATTATGGTATCATATCTTAAAAGGTGGATTATAGCCTCGTGAGATGGTTGGGAAAATTATAAAAAGGTACGAGAGAAAGATTTTAATATTGATGGGAGGAATTTTGAAGTACCCCTCTACCCCATGAGTGTACATGGGTGGTTGGGTATGGTACATAGTGGTATCGGAGCCAAGGTTATAGCATTGGGGTGGTATGGTGAAGGTAGAAAATTACAGTTTTCAAGTCATAAAACTCCTCAAGGTGTATGAATCTATTGAATGTGGGAATGGTGGTTGAAATCTTTAGAAACCAATTTCTATCAAGGAAAACTTCAAGGATCCATGCTTATCTAAAAGTGTAGAAACCTTGGTGAATATTACTAATTCTTAAAATTCCAACTATAAAATGTTTGGCAATAGTTCCTTGATTTCATTTTAATTATATGGAAGCATGAATTTTATATATTCATGGTTACAAAGTCCAACCTGTTTAAAATTTGGGAGAAAAATCCCCAATTCTAGATGAATTCCAAAGGGCAATTGGCACATAGATGTCGAATTTACATGTTGAGGGGTTGAATTTGGTAGACGAATGGATGATTTGCTAAGTTTGAGCCTAAAAATTCATGGCAACCATGAATTGATAGAAAAATGTTTGCATGTGTGTGTGTGTGAGTTGCTAAGGTTGAGCCTAAAAATCTATGGTGACCATGAATTAATAGAAAAAACGTGTGCGTGTGTGTGTGTGTGAATTTTTGAAAATGCCAAGAAACATGACATGGACTTGTACTGGTAATGTGGACTAGATGGGTGATGTGGAGGTGATAGAGTGTAGCAAAGTATAATTGGAGTGAATAGGTGGTAGCTACATGATAGGGTCCATAGTAGTAGGAGGCTAGATTGGAAATGGTGGTTTATAGGTCCATGTGAGGTGGTTTTGAAAAGGGTTTCATAGCACTTGTAATCATCGCCAGGGTGATGCATTTCCCCTAAACAATATGAGGATTGTAAGTGGTTATGAAAGTTTGAGTACATTTAATAGATAGCAAGTTATATCCCCACAATATATATCAACCATTGATCTAAAATTCATGTGGGAACATGTTGATCTATAAACTACAATGGATATTCCACTAAAATAACTCATCACAACAGATCTAATAAATAAAACTAAAATCTACAATATGAAGGTTAAACTCCTTTACATTCCATAATATTTAGTTACTAATTTTCTACTTATGCATGAAATAGATAAAATGTGGAAAATAGAGAACAATAAAATACAATCAAACACCATCTATGCTCTCTTTTCTCTCGTATGGAAATAATACAAGTGAAAAGGAGAAGACACTTTCTATGGAGTTACCTAAGACTCATGGCCTATTATGTTGCTAAAAAACATTAACCCCCTCTGTTATTCTCTCTAATTTCCCACTCCTAGTTGTTTAGATCTAGTATGAAACAAAATATAATAACATAGAATGGAACCCCTTCTCCTCTTAGCGGCCCAATATTTAACATAGGCTGATAGTCATCGAAGGTTAGGGTTTTTAATTCCTCAACCCTCAATCGTGATAAGGTTTTGGACCTTCTAGAATATTCTTGAAATTACTAATGTGGCTAGCCCTATATGCATGAGTAATGGGAGATGACATGACATCCTCTTGTACCATGGTGGTCAACACGGTATGTCAACTTGCGGGAGGCATAAATTTTGCATACAAGCTCTGATTGATGCAATTTTTGCACCGTTGGAAAGGTCTCAATGTGTATAATAGAGTCCCAAGATTCCAACAATGCTGGGAAAGTTTTGACCCAAAAAATGGTCATTTGATGCCTCAAAATGGAATTGGAAGGTTTCAAACCCCAATTTTGAAAACTTGGACCTGCCATTAAAATGATCCTCCAAGATGAATGCTCCAATCTTTTGCACTTTCAAAGGATAAAGATAGATGAAAGATAATATAATGATTAGAACTAGATCATACCTCCCAATTTAGGGAGGCATTTGTTCCCCAAAATCCTTACTGAATGAGGTGAGGAAATTTTTCCTCTACCTTCTCCCTGGAGTACCATTTTGATTTGCTTGGAAGTTTTCATTTCAACCCAGTATACCAAAGGTCATGTTGCCCCTATCTTGTAGTTATGGGCCTCTTCTACAAAATCGTGTCCTCTTCCAAATATACATGAACATCTGGTGCTAAATCCTATATGGAAGGTAGGACCTACTCCTTGTGATCCAATATGGAGGGCTCATAGAGTTTGATATTCTCTACATTCACTACATTTGAGTAAATGTGCATGTATGGGGGTAGACTGAGTCTATAGGTGTTATATCCCACATTTTCCAATACCTCAAAAGGACCATACCGTAGAGCCTTGATATTCTTACTAAGACCCTATAGTCTTTCCTTATTTAGTTGTAACCATACTCTATCTGCCACTCTAAATGTTCTCTTTGTTCTTTGATGGTCATTTCTAGCCTTGTACTTTTCCTGTGACTTGTTCAATGTCTCTTGTACTTGCAAATGGATCTACATGATCTTCTCAACAAATTTTTTTTTTCTTTTAATGCATCTCCTGTGAGGTCGTCCCTCACTCCTCCCTACTTTCCATATACTAATACAACATTTATATCCAAATCAAGTTTCAAAAGGTGACTTACCAATAGAAGTGTGGACTGCTCTATTATAAGAGAGTTTTATATAGATCATATTTTCATCCTAGGTATTCAGATGATTTTGATTGTAACCCCTCAAAAGTTGCACCAAAGTATTGTTGACTACTTTTGTCTATCCATATATACGTGGATGCAATGGTGTACACCTCTTGAGATTAGTGTCCATCTTCTCCCACAATGTAGTCCAAAAATCATTGATAAATCTAGTGTCCCTATCCTAGATGATGCTCTTGGTATCCCAAAGAAAACCTAGACCTATTCAAAGAAGAATTTTGTTGCTTGCTATCCCTTGATGGTATTTTTACAAGGCATGCGAATGCACATTTTGTTGAACTTGTCAAATACCACAAATAGATAGTCATGTCCCTTTCTGGTTGTTATTAAACCTCCCATGAAATCCATGGAAATACTTTCCGAAGGTCGAGTGGGTACATCTAAGGGATGGTATAGACCTTGCTTCCTATTACTAGGCTTGTTGGTACAACAAAGTATACATCCTCTAATATATCATGCTACAACTTCTTTCAATATGGGCCAACCTTGGAGGTGTGAGCTTCTTTGATAAATTGAAATCATTCACCTTTAGGAAAACAGAGCTCGTCAAGCTTGTAGAGTAAACCATTTTGGAAATGATAGTCAACATTGTTGTTACATTCTTCTATATGAATTTAGCCCTGTAGCTATTGAAAAACCTCCTTGAAGCCCTTGTCTTTTGTGCATGCCTCTTTCTATGCATCATTGGTAAAAGGCTCCATGTGCATAAGAGTTCACAAAGTTGTAATCTTGGATGTGGCTGGCCATGATAGCATGTCTGCGAACTTGTTTTTTCTACCCTTATTATACTTTATGACCAAATGAAATTGTTGTAAGAACCCAAACCATTTGTAGTGCTAGTTTTTTGTAACTTAATATGGGCCTGCAGATACTGGAGCGACTGGTGATCTATGTTGATGATGGTCTCCTTTCTCATTAGATAGTTATTCCACATTTTGAAAGCTTGTACCAATGAATAGAGATAATTTTCGTAGGTAGGGTAGTTGAGGACTGATCCATTAAATACTTCATAATGATAGTATATAGGCCTTCCTCCTTGCATCAGGACTGCTCCCATGACATACCCACTTGCATCTATCTCCACCTTGAAGGGAATTTGCAAGTTTGGTACCGTGAGCACTCGTACTTGACCAATATTTATTTTCATCTCATTAAAGGCCTTCTATTGAATCTCCCCCCACAAGAAACGCTTACTACCCATTATTATGGCGTGGAGTGGTGCAACTATTGTGAAAGAAACATATGAACTTCCGCAAGTATTGTTCTTCCCCAAAAAATCTCCTGACTTGTATGCATTTTTTAGGAACTGGCCATTTTATGATGGTCTCCATATTGGCATGATCTATCTTGAGCTCACTTCCACCGATCACATACCCTAGATATAACAAAGACTACTGAGAAAACTCACATTTCTTGATATTGTCCAACAACTGGTGCTTCTTTAGGGCATGTAACACTTACATAAGATGTGATATTTTATCCTCCCAGGTGTTATCACATGAAGTTGTTTGTGGGTCAAATGTAGTTGTTATTAAGACCTAAGCCTACACTGTTGCCCTGTCTCTCTCTCTTTTCTGCATACCTTCCTAGATTTTGTCCCTCTTCTGGTTGATAAGGTCGGTTCCCATTTTTGTTCATGACTGGATCATCCTTAGTGTCTTGCTTGAATGATTCTTTGCACCAAGATTTATTGTTGTTCTTAAAATATAAGCACATATCGAGATTTGGTTTGAATTATTGGTCATCTTATTTGCCATTGATTAATCTTAAAAGAGGTCATCCAAGTTTTTTGTTTGCATAGGGAACAACCATGAGCGCAAAATGTAGTATTCAAAGAAGTCCATTTCGGGCTTGAAATGAAAGCAACATACATGTTAAAGTTTCTACGGTGGAAATCCCATGCAAAGCTCAGATTAGCAGCTCTTGCGCATTCATAATTTCAAAGTCGCGCAAGGCTTAACAACCACGCAGAAGCACAGTTCTTCGAAAACTGGAGTTCCGAAGTCCCAAATCACTTTAATGCGACTTGATCCCAAATTAATTAGTGATAAGAGTGCACTAATCACTTCGTGAGTTTGTCCCTTTGGGAGTTATACAATCTCTACAATGTAAGAATTTACCGAACCCGAAGTACCGAAGACTCTTGGGGTCCATCAGTTCAGATGCGTCGCGCCCATCCATCAGAGATACGTGGCATACATATGGTGCTGACACATGGCACTCATTTTTGGCACCTTTGGGTCTGTCATCCGCTCATCCTTGAGTGACCCATGGCACACTTCTTTTGTGAAACATCAGTAGTTGTGATGTCATATGAAGTTGGGCCGCCACATCAGATTCACAACATTGTCACTCTGGAGGTGTTCCATTGAGAACAAGCACAATTCTTGAAACCCGGAGTTCTGAAGTCCCAAATCACTTTAAGGCAGCTTGATCCCATATTAATTAGTGATAAGCACATGCTAATCACTTCGCGAGTTTGACCCTTTGGAGTTATACAATCTCTACATGCATAATTTCCCGAACCCAAAGTGTCGAAGACTCTTGGGGTCCATCAGTTTAGATGCGTGGTGCCCATCCATCAGAGATACACAACATACATTTGCTGCCGACATGTGGCACTCATCTTAGACATCTTTAGGAATCTCATCCTCTCATCTTCAAGTGACATGTGGCACACCCCTTTTTGTGACACATCAACAACTGTGATGTCATATGACGTCGGGGCACCACGTCAGATTCAGGAGGTCATCCTCCAGGAGATATCCCTGCTCAACATCCAAAGCTCACGAGTGCCAAAGTTGGCACCATCTATAAGAATGGTTAGAGGGATTTTGGAGTTGGCGGAAGGATCAATTTTAGTAGGGGTGCTAAAAAGGGCAAGGTTACTTAGATAATCAGTTGCAATAAGATCAATGGCCACACTTCATTGCGGGGACAAAAAGTGCTCGAACATTAAAATTCTTGAGCGGTCCCGCAATCGAAACCGTGGTATGACAAGAAGGATATGTGGTAGTTGGTGGTGGATTGCGGGGGTCGAAGCGGTGTGGATCCAAACTACCCTTAACAACTTCCGCAATCATGTTTCTTATATAAAGTCCAATCCAAGAGCAACATGTGGCAACAAAACTTAGCGTTAAACCAAATCACCAAAGGAAAGTCACAAGAAAGAGCAGAGCATTTGCAGACCGTGACCAGTTTGTCACTAGAGGAAAGAGAACAATTGACTACCCCCTTAAATACAAGCATGGAGGGTCTGGCCGAGAAGACGAAAAGTTGTTAGCCCAAAGTACCACTGAGGGAAGTTTCTCCTGCAAGCTCAGATTGACCCAAGTTTCCTTCTGATAGAAGGAACAAGACATACAAGAGAAGACACCAGATATTGTCTTGATTATAAATACATCATATGAATAATATGAAAGGGTTGGATGGTGTAGTAGAGCTCCATGGGTTATATTTTGATTAAACAAAGTTGTTCTCTGGTTATGTATGAGACTTGAGACATTTTTATTAATGGAAGTCAGTTTCCTTTTATCATATTGTTTCTTCTTATTCTGAAATGCTCATGATTGGATGATCCACCTGAGAAGTTGTGGTTGTGTTATAATGGAGGTTTGATTATAATGCTGCTATGAATGTTTTTCAGTATTTTAAACTTTGATATCAATAGGTTCTTGTGATTGAGTTTTTCTTCTCCCGACTGCTTGAAATCCTGATGCTTATAACAGAGCTATCCACCTTCCTCACTAAGTCTTCCTGCTATTCACCTTTATCCTTAAACCACTGATTGAATTTGATCAAAACCTCATTTGCTTATGGATGCTAGCCCAAATTTCTATGTTAAAACATTCTTATGTTGAGTTTTTTTCCATTTGACCTTCAATTATAAATTTTTATCCACAAACCTTTCTGATGATTACTAGGCTTATCCTCTTGCAATCTGAGGGTGACTCTCAGTGCTAACATTCTTGGCACCGTTGCTGGGGAATGAATTGAATAAATTTCCCTGGGATTGAATGACAAAGCATATTGATTATTAAGGTGCATTAGAAATCAATACATAAATATTGGATCTTGCACCTGGCGACTCCACGGTTTCAGTTGTGGCTCCCAAAGGCAGACACATGAGGTATACTCCACATCTACCTCTGGAAAAACCTGAAGATAACCCATAGAATATTATCAATAAAGGAAAGGCTTCTCAAGAAGGATTTTCATCCACTGTACTAGGTACTTCTGGTCATTTACATGATTCTACTTTTATGACTCCAGTAGCTATATCCAAATCTCCTCTTTCACCTTCTGCTGGAGCTTCTAGAAGTTTGTATTTTGAAAATTTTCTTATTGATTAATCTTATTTTAGCCCCAAATTGAAATAATAAAGTTTTGAAACCACTACCTCTCCTCATGTTGTAAATTGGTTTAGACTAGAGTGCTTAGAAGATTTTCCTTCTTTAGGCCTTCCTGCTCTTCCTCCTATCAAAGTTGTTGTGACTAAAGAAAAGGAATCCTCTTTTCCTCTGGAGCATATACCACCTTCCTCAAAGACTCAACCTCTTGTTTTGAAACATGAAACCCCTTCATACAAGCTTCCTCTTTCTCTGAAATTCCAAGCTGTAGTTGTACCTATCAAAACTCCATCTCCCCCTTGTTCTCCCACAGTTTACAGCCCAATGGCAGGTTCTAACCTTCCTAGAAATAGGATGGATCCCACAGTGGTTTCTAGGTATTCCCCTCTTGTTTTACCTCAACCTATGAATGCTCTCCCAACTGGAGACTACCTCAAGTACATGCCCAAGTTCACAGGGGATGAAGAAATAACTGCATAAGAACATCTTGCAACTTTTTATAGTTATGCAACAACCTTAACATTGAAAATGAAGATGTATGGATGAGAGTATTTGTACTAAGCCTTGATGGTGAGGCTATAAAATGGTTTAGGGGTTTGAATCAAGGATTTGTGGTTGGGATTGAAGCTTTGGATGATGATTTCTTGAGGCATTAGGGGGATAAAAAGGATTTCCTATACTATATTACAGAATTTGGGTCACTTAAGAGGAAGGAGGCGGAATCTATTTCAGACTTCTCAAAAAGATTTAATAAAATGTAAAACAAGATTCCCACTGAAATAAATCCTACATGGACCTCTGCCAAAATTACCTATGCTAGTGCTTTTGACACTGTGTTTTGCCTCCTGTTGAGAGAAAGAAGATCTACCTCTCTAGCCCATATGCAAGATGTAGCTTTGAAAGTAGAATCTAACATATTAGCAACTGACAAACTTAGGGTAAAATCTGATAGAGATAGAAGGAAAGGTAGGGCTAGAGCTTCAACCTCTGAATCCCCTATTGTCCACCCTCAAGTTGATGAACTTACAAAATTGGTAAAATCACTTTTTGTTGAAATGGAGAGGTTGAAACTTGAAGGAAAACAAAACTATAAGAACACACAGAATGTTGATTATAGAGGAAATTTCAAAAGACCAAATAATTCCCCTCAGGTCCCCCTAAGAGAGAAAATAAATAGGGATAGGGATGATCAAAAATTCCAAGCCCATCTCCAAAACAACCTTGTTGTCAATAAATAAGGAGAGGATGAAGAAACCGATCCTGAAATCCATTGTCTTGGTGACACCTCTTCATCTCCTCATTTGACTCAATATGCATATGAAGAGTCTCTCATGGATAATTAATTAAACTAATTGAGTAAAGGGGAAAAGACAAATGAAAATCCAAGTAAATACAACTTAAGTTCAAAAGAGAAAGAAGGAAAGACTGACACTCCTGATCAACCCACTAAAGCAGAAAATTCTGCTAAGGCTGTGGCAACTAGTAGCAAAGAAAGGGAGGTACAAAACCCCCAAGCATTGGCTAGGAGCCCTACCCTAGAAGTTAAGGAGATTTTGAAATCTCCATCCTCTTTTAGCTTTGAGAGTGAGATTCAAAAAATTAAAATCCCTGTACCTTTTTTGGAGCTGATTAAGAATGAGGAATTCAAAAGGTATCTTGCCAAAATGTTGCATCCTGAACCTGCATCTATTTCCACAGATTCAGTCAACCTTCAAGATGAAAAAACAACAATCATCCTGGGACCCTTGGTAGAATATAGGGATGACTCTTCCTCTCCTTTCTACACATCATTAAACATTCATGACAAAGTGCTACACAACTGCTTGATGGACTCAAGGGCATCTCATAACCTCATGCCTAAAATTTTCATGGATGAGCTTGGGTTGGAGATTACAAATACCTACCTGTTGACGGGCGAAATTGTCCATCCGTCAATTGAGAGAGTGGAACCGGTCTGGGGTTGTCGAAATAACCCAAGCCATTTGGAATGAACCACCCTGACGAGTTTAACGTCTCCGTTGGCCGCTCTAAGGTCTTAAGAAAACCAAAGAGAGAACTAATCTAAGCTAACTAATCTAACTAAAACAAACTAAAACTAAATAAAACAATCTAACTAAAACTAGATAAAAGAAAATAAACTAACTAACAATAAAAAAAAAACTAATATACTAATCTAATTAAAACAAACTACTAAATAAACTAAAACTAAATACAAATTACACTAACTTTTCTACTAATTACTATTACACTAACTCTATTAATTAAATATCTAATTACTAATAAGATTACAACTTATTCACAAATATACAATATTCACAACTGGCAGATTTAAATAAAACCTGTAAAACTCATGTGCTTTCTGCCCTAAGACAACCATATATGTTTTTTGATTTTTATATTTTATGAAAAAGAAATTAAACTTACTGAAATTAAACGATCTAATATATTTATTGAAATTAAACAATCTAATATATTAATTCTATAAATCTAACTAAACTAATATCTGAACTAAACTACTAATAAAAACAATAAACACACAAGCGACTAACTGACCTGGAGGCGCTCCTAATTTGTCCTGCGTATGATGACTTCGAAGCTGGTCGGAGGTAGTAAACTCGCTCCGGTTAGTCCATAAGCTTCTCATAAACGATAGGCTGTGCTGCTCTTTGAGTGGTTTACAGGACAAACAAGACATAAAAAATCATAACAACTATATGATTATAAATCTCTGCAATAAGGGAAACCTGTTATGCAAAAACTTATATTTGATAGTTCAACTTATGAAGAAGATAAACCTGTCATTCACAAACTGAATTAAACAATTGTTATGTCTTTTATACACTTGGAAGAAACCAGATATGGATTACAGTGATTAAAATTCTATCATTTGCACATGATTAAGATAGAAAAAGTAGTCATTAACCATATACAAATTGATATACACAACGTGAAACAAAATATTGATATAATGAGAAGCTAAAGCTGTGACAAAACACCAAATTATGCTTCAGTCTGTATTAAAACTCCATATCCTTGTTCTCCCATGAATGAGGATGTCCATTATTACAAAAATGATAGGTATTTATAAGTCTCTCCACAGGGTAAAACCTCCCTGTGGATAATATCAAACTGTTTTACATAATCTGGGAAGATATTCCCAAAATCAACTAAACTAGGAAACTAAAATGCAAGTGAAATATTTCAAATATCCCCTAACTGCTCATCAAATCCATTGCAATTTCGAATTCATCTGCAATAGCCCAAAAATATCAAGTTAGAAAGATATTTTAGTAACAAAACAATAAAAATCTAATCTTACAGACTTAGCTATAGAATCATCTGATTCTGTAGCTAGTCTAAAATAGCATACAGGATCAAATAAATATCAAATCAAATCTCTTTAAAATAATCCAATCCAATTTTCTTTTAATAAACATTAAAAACGAATCACTAATGGTTCAAATGAGTTTATCATTTAAATTAAATAGAATCAAAAGTGATTCAATCGAAACAGGGATAAGAATGCTCTGATTTTCTTTTGCCATAAAATAGGGTCAAACCGTAACAAAACTGTTTCAATTCAAATGAAATTAATAGTGAATCATATCGTATGAGATACGATCTAATCCAGCACAATCATAATCCAATTATTATGGCTATAACAATGTAGCATAAGATTCATGTTGTTTCAATCAAATACAAAGATGGAAAGACTGTTACGATTATGGTCAAATAACATTCATAACAGCATCAACCAAATTTACCATATATTTCGATCGCTGAGCGTTACACAATCAATAGACAGGATCAAATAGTGATCACAACCATCAACAGAAGTGATAATCATAAACCGGGCAACAATCGACACAAATCGTGCCTGAGTTAAATATAGAAACAACTCGTGATCCTAGATATAATTGCTTTCGCTCCTCAAATCAAATTTAAACATTATATTCAGTATGAATTGGACTGATCATATGGTGGAGAAAACCAACGCGAGTCAACAAGATGGGTACAACTGTTACGATTCGTATCAATTCACGATTTGGGTGGATATAAAACAGAATCATATTAAACATCATCCAAACTATATCCGAGCTGGTTGAAAGTCATATGTAAATAAAACCGAAACAGTTGACCATTATTACCGATCATATCATATACATCATAACCAATTCGAATCGAAACTTGATTGTGTTCAAAACGAGAAACAACTTGTGTTTACAATAGATAGAAACGATTTCAATTAGCAACAGAGTATCCAATTTAAGCCAAATCAAAACAATCAAATCCATACCATGATCAATCAAATCAAAGACAATCCAATCAAATCTAAACTGGGAAAACACAATTCGATTAATCAAAACAAAACTATGTACATAATGCATATAGTATGACAGAGTAAATCCAGGCTGTAATCAGAGCTATTCAAAGAATTCAAATTCGTTATATAAACAAGTTAGAACATACCAGTGATGTTGCTCAAACTATGCCAACTTTGAATTCACGACCGCTGTTACAGCTGACTCCACATTTTTAAACAAAATAGAACCTGTTGTCCTCTGTTTCTTATCAGTGGTTTGAAGCTCATCCTTTTGACTGGTAAGCCGTGCAACTTGATCCTCCAAAGAATGAATTCTGGACTGTAACATTGGCACATCAAGATAATACCTTTCTAACCACGAGCCGCACTGATCACAGGGTGGCGCTGTAGACTTAGGTAAAGCAGGAGAGGGTTTTGATAAAGGACCGGGGTTTGTACGAGGCAGCTTAATGCCAGGGTAGTTAGGGTCATTTTGCAAGCAAGGTGGTAGGTTCGACACGAAGTCAAATGAGGGTTCGGAAAACAGACCTTCCGAATAGGGATATTCACTTGCCAAAAAACGTTCAACCTCTCAATCAGAGTCCTTGCTCAACATGATAGGGTCAGGATTGACAGGGGGCTTCGGCTTGTTCCTTTCCATATGAGAGATTAAACGGGCAGTCCTTTTGCCTTTGGAATTTGCAGCAGGTTTGGCTTTAGGTTTCTTTCCCACAGGCTTAACAGTCTCGACATATTTAGTCACAGAGTGGGGTAGGTCGATAGGTGAGTCGGGTAAGGGTTTAGGTAATGGGATGTTGTAGGGTACCGAGGGCACAGTCTTACCCTCGCTCACCACAGGTTTGTCAACCTGTGGAGGGTTCGAATCTTCAAAGTTATTTCGAGCAAGGAAATCGGTCCAACAATCTCCGTGTAACCCCAAATGACAGACGACAACAATTTTAACCAGCCCATAGTGAAAAAGGCTGCTATCAGCCTGGTTCCTTTTGTATCTCTTAGACATTTTAAACAGGCTTCTATGAAAGTAATAAGGCATATTAAGCTCATAGCCCATGAAAACCATAAGCATATGAAGGTGGTGTAAGAAAACAAAACCATACTGACCCTCGCAGGTGATAAACTGTTTGATTATCATCAACAAATCCTGCCAACGTTGCTTGAGCATATTCGCGGGAAAACCTTTGTCACAGGAGCTAACCTTACGCGACTAGAAGAGCAGTGTCCAAGGGACCTCTTCCACTTTGCAATTCTTGGACCATCGTTGTCCAGTGGCAGGCAGACCCATAGATAAACTGAGAAATTGCTCGTCAATTTCCAATTGAACATCCTGGACCTTGGCTCGACAGCCATCAAAGGTTAATGCGAATTGCCGAGCCACGCAGGGATTAAAACCATCAAACTTTTGTATGAACGGGAGCCATCCAAATTCCTCAAGGTCACTGTGAGAACTGTCAAACATCAACAGAGCCTGGCTACCATTAGGTTCAGCCCTTACGACTGGAGCCATGGTGCGGGCACATGGTCAGGGTTTGGGTTGAAAACAACAAAACACAGGAGCAAAGTCGTTTGGGTTAACAGCCGTGAATGATCAAAGGGGAAACATTAATGTGCGCGTGCGAGGGTGGTGGGATTATTCACCGCCATGCAAAGCAATAATGACAAAGTACAGCCTCTTTTCAATCAATCAAACCATATTATTCGACCAACCCAAAAATCAAACGGTGGATAACATACCAATGCGCCAATGTATTATTTCAAACCATGAATGTTCAAAACCCAAATGTTAAATATGTGCCATTGTATAAGTGTGTAATCAAACGTTTATAAAACATTGTGACAATCGATTTCATAACATTTGACAAGCCAAGAGCTTATAATAATAAGGATCACATCATATAAAAATAAAATAAACCATGACCCCTATGCAATCTGATGATCAGGCAAGTCCAAAACAATATAAATCTATATGCTCAATGCCTTTTAAGTTATGCAACCACAAATGTCCAAATAGGCATAGTCTGAAAATTCATTTAGCCACACAATAATAAACCAAAGGTAAGTTCCATTCGGAATATCAATGAGAAAATCATGACAGTTCAAATAACGATGGAGGAGTTTTCACGCTTACAGTCGTGAAAACTAAATTGAAACCAATTTTCAAGTGTCGCAAGAAATGAAAATATCATCTATCAAAACAAAAGCGACGATAATTTGAAGTTCAGAAGACATAGGTGTAGGCAGCTTGTAGGGAAATAGAAAAAATTGTATTGGATGACAACAATGGTGACACACTGGTAGAAGCAGTTATCTCTGTCGAAAGAAATAAATTCAGATTAGGACAGCAAAGAAAATTTCAACTCAAAAACAACAATCAGAAAATTGTACGAACATCATCATTTACCATCTTTTCCAGTGATGTTTCAAAAGATGAACACTAATAACAGTCTTAAGATCAACAAGTCACGATATTTATGATAAAATCTTCAATACTGTTGGCATGGCCACTACTGCCAGCAGATTTCCATAGCCTCGATAGGGTTTCCATTTAAACCACTCTGACATCTGTATCCTGTCAAGAAGTTCTAGATCAGAATAAAGGACATTAAAGAGGTTTCTTATAATTTTTTGCAGATTTTCGTGTACCCGACATTGCTTCGCTGCCAGCAGTCCTGTTCAGTACGCCGACGAAGTTGTCTTGACGTCATGCATGCATTTACCCGCTGCCAGCGGACCTGTTCAGTATCCCGGCGGGTTTACAAGCACTTCCCACAGCTCTTATTCATATTTTTTTCTTTTTCTTTTTTCTTTTGTAGATATATGGTTGAGCGGGGTGACGCTGAAAATCCATATATTTTTTTAGACCTCATCATAATTTTTTAGCACCATCCTTTATTCAATTCTAGAGATGTTTTATTTCTAAAACACTTACTATGACAGGGAGACATCTTTTTGAGTCATTCCTTTACGGAAAAGGGACAGCGTAAAAAGATAATAGATGATCATGACAAACTTTGCTCAGAGATTGAAATTAGTAAACTTCTTTCAAACAACAAAATTTTCCAACATAAATATCAGTTTTAGAAATATATCACTGATGATCGTACAATTTTTTAGAAGTCATTTAAGTGAAGAAATTTTTTCTATGGTCTTGGTCTGAATGGCTCAGTGCACAAGTATGCATATCTTTCAAGCAACACAAAAACTGATCAATCCAAATCAAAACCAAAAATGAAAACAAAGGAAAAATAAAAACAAAAGGAAATATTTACATAATATACAAGGGTAGTAATCAAGCGAAGTATCTTTTCAGGGCTTGGCCATTCACCAAATAGGTGTCAAGCTGCCCTTCAAGATTCTGCAATCGAAAGGAACTAGGACCCAACTTTTCAGCAATAAAAAATGGCCCAAGCCATAAATTTTGAAACTTGGTGCTCACCCTTTCCTTCGTGTGGTTTGTCCCACTTTAAGACGAGATCGCCTACTTCAAAATTCCCATCAGAAGCAGAATTAGAATCGAACCAGCTTTTAATCATTTGTTGATGTTGGTCTAACTTATGCTTAGCTTGGGCTCTTACTTCTTCTAACTTCATTAAAGCATTAATACGACTTTCTA
>ML801147.1:279914-298953 GCA_009831015.1 Picea engelmannii | reverse complement strand
CATATTAAGCTCATAGCCCATGAAAACCATAAGCAAACGAAGGTGGTGTAAGAAAACAAAACCATACCGACCCTCGCAGGTGATAAACTGTTTGATTATCATCAGCAAATCGTGCCAACGTTGCTTGAGCATATTCGCGGGCAAACCTTTGTCACAGGAGCTAACCTTACGTGACTGGAAGAGCAGTGTCCAAGGGACCTCTTCCACTTTGAAATTCTTGGACCATCGTTGTCCAGTGGTAGGCAGACCCGTAGCTAAACTGAGAAATTGCTCGTCAATTTCCAGTTGAACATCCCCGACCTTGGCTCGACAGCCATCAAAGGTTAATGTGAATTGTCGAGCCACGCAGGGATTAAAACCATCAAACTTTTGTATGAACGGGAGCCATCCAAATTCCTCAAGGTCACTGTGAGCACTGTCGAACATCAACAGAGCCTGGCTACCATTAGGTTCAGCCCTTACGACTAGAGCCATGGTGCGAGCACATGGTCAGGGTTTGGGTTGAAAACAACAACACACAGGAGCAAAGTCGTTTGGGTTAACAACTGCGAACGATCAAAGGGGAAACATTAATGTGTGCGTGCGAGGGTGG
This sequence comes from Picea engelmannii, assembly GCA_009831015.1. NCBI lineage: Eukaryota > Viridiplantae > Streptophyta > Pinopsida > Pinales > Pinaceae > Picea > Picea engelmannii. The sequence continues at coordinate 298,361 of ML801147.1, read as the reverse complement.
TGGGAGTATTCACCGCCATGCAAAGCAGTAATGACAAAGTACAACCTCTATTCAATCAATCAAACCATATTATTTGGCCAACCCAAAAATCAAACGGTGGATAACATAACAATGCGCCAATGTATTATTTCAAACCATGAATGTTCAAAACCCAAATGTTAAATATTGGCCATTGTATAAGTGTGTAATCAAACGTTTATAAAACATTGTGACAATCGATTTCATAACATTTGACAAGCCAAGAGCTTATATAATAATAAGGATCACATCATATAAAAACAAAATAAACCATGACCCCTATGCAATCTGATGATCAGGCAAGTCCAAAACAATATAAATCTATATGCTCAACGCCTTTTAAGTTATGCAACCACAAATGTCCAAATAGGCATAGTTTGAAAATTCATTTAGACACACAATAATAAACCAAAGGTAAGTGCCATTCGGAATATCAATGAGAAAATCATGACAGTTCAAATAACGATGGAGGAGTTTTCACGCTTACAGTCGTGAAAACTAAATTGAAACCAATTTTCAAGTGTTGCAAGAAATGAAAATATCGTCTATCAAAACAAAAGCGACGATAATTTGAATTTCAGAAGACATAGGTGTAGGCAGCTTGTAGGGCAATATAAAAAATTGTATTGGCTGCCAACACTACCATGACCTGTACTCATTTGATTCAAGGAAGGCAAAGTGTCTCTGGTTATTAAAGACACGGTTGTTTCCCTGTGCCAATTTCCAATGAAAAGTGTGGTCATGGACATAGTGGTGGATGATGTCCCCCCTAAGTTTGGGATGCTCTTGTCAAGATCTTGAATCAAGAGACTAGGGGGGACTTTGGAGATGGACCTATCATATGCCACCATTCATGTGTTTGGGGGTGAACATAGAAGTCTTTATAGAGATGCACAACTAGCTTACATCATCAATGATGAAGAAAATCCTAGATAACACCTTATTTTTGCAGTTGATACTGATTTAGGATCCAGTGTATTACAACTCACTGATGCACCTCAACCACCTATTGAAATCAGAAATCATCCCATTAAATCTTGTGAAGACCCTCCTCTTTATACCTCTATTTGGAAGATGTTTTTTGATGGATCCTCTTCTAGGGAAGGTGTTGGTGCTGGGGTAGTCTTTATTTCCCCTACCCAAGAGACCATATCTTTGTCTTACAAGCTTGAATTTGAAACTACAAACAATGTGGAAGAGTATGAGGCTCTTTTTTTGGGATTGAGGGTTGCTGAAGACATGAGGATTGAAGAGCTAGGAGTGTTTGGAGATGATAAATTAATTGCTCATCAAGTTAAAAATTTGTATCAAGCTAAACACCCTAGGTTAAGGACTTCCAAAAATGAAGTTTGGGATCTTGTTGATAGTTCCTTCTTAGATTTTAATATCTCATTTGTTCCAAGAGAGGAGAACACTATGGAAGATTCCTTGGTTGTTTCAACAAGTAATTTCATAATTCCTTTGCCCCCTAAACTCATATATGATGTGGAAGTGAAGTATAGACCCTCTATACCTGACAATGTCAAACATTGGAAGGTTTTTTAGGATGATCTTGAGATAAAAATATTTCTTGAGATTGTGGATGAGTTTTCTTCCTTACATATTGAACAAGATCATGATACTGAAAGCATCCCTCATGATGATATTTTTATGAATAAAATTGTCGACCATCATATTGTTCAATTGCCCAGTAACCATATTCCAAAAGGAATAGTCCCTTTGGAGAGATTGTTTGACATAAATGATGTTGTTGTAAAGGTTAAGGGTTCAACTAAAAATGTTGATGTGACCGAATGAAATTTAGGTACAAAGGAGGATTCAAAGTACATTAAGTTGTATAGCATCTTTTCAAAGGAACAAAGGGTTGAATATTTTAAGCTTTTAAAGAAGTTTGTTGATGTGTTTTTATGGAAATATGAATATTTAAGAACATATGACACTTACATCATTGAACATAAGATCCCTTTGAAAGAAGATACCAAGCCTTTTAGGCAGAAACTCAGACAAATAAATCCTATGCTGCTTACTATTATGGAAAAAGAGGTGAAGAGGTTGATGAATGCCAAGATCATCATTCCTTTGAGATACTCTGAGTGGGTGGCTAACTTGGTCCCTATGAGGAAGAAAAATGGGGAAATTAGACTATGTGTTGATTTTAGGAATTTGAATAGAAGCTCCAAGAAGGATAATTACCCCTTTCCAAAGATGGAGAACATTTTGCAGAGAGTCACTAGTGCATCTAGGATGTCTATGATTGACGGTTTTTCTGGTTACAATTAGATCTCTTTCTTACCCGAAGATAGAGAGAATACAACCTTCACTACTCCTTGGGGCACATTCATGTACGCTAAAATGCCCTTTGGATTGATGAATGCAGGAGTGACCTTTCAATGAGCAATGGACATTGCCTGCATTAGGGAGAAGGACAAGTTTGTAGTCATCTATCTAGATGATATTACATTGTTCTCAAAATCTGATAAAGAGCATTATCATCATTTGAAAAAGGTTTTCCTGAAGTGCAAAAATCTTGGTCTCTCTCTCAATCCTAAGAAGTCCTTGTTTTATATGAAGGAAGGTAATTTATTGGGATACATTGTATCAACAGAAGGGGTAAGAATTGATCCAAGCAGAGTAAAGGCCATTTAGACCTTATATTTTCCTAGATCCAAGAAAGAAGTTCAATCTTTCTTGGGTAAAATCAATTTTCTAAGAAGGTTCATCTCTAACTTTGTTGAATCAGTGAAGTACATTACAACCATGCTTAGGAAAGGAAATGAGGTGAAATGGACTACTGAGGGTCAAGAATATTTCGATCATATAAAAAAATCTTTGACCAAAGCACCTGTGCTCATCAGCCCTGACTATTCCAAGGAGTTTATGATATTCTCCTTTGCCTCATTTGACACATTGGTTGTGTTTTTGCTGCAAAAAAAATGTAAAGGGGTTAGAGCAACCTATTTCCTTTTTCAACAGAGCATTGAGGGATGCATAAGTGAGATATGATATCATGGAAAAGAGGGCTTATGCTTTGATCAAATCCCTCAAGGATTTTAGAGTTTATGTTCTGCATTAAAAAATTGTGGCATATGTCCCTTCAGCCTCAGTGAAAGAAATATGTATCCATCCTGATATAGATGGGAAGAGGAGAAAATTGATTGCTAAAATTATGGAATTTGACTTTGAAATGAAGCCCACTAAACCAGTGAAAGGCCAAGGTTTATCTAGGTTACTGGTTGAATCAAATTGCAAATATTTAGGGATCAACTTCATGAATATAAACTCATAAAATCAGAAAGTTGATTCTGCTGATAAAAGCTATCATGCTAGCCCAAATTTGGCAGAATACACTTGGTATAATGACATCATATATTTTCTGCAAACGTTGCATCCTCCTAATGGTTTGGACAAGAACAAGGTGAGAGGTTTGAAGCTGAAATCAAACAGATATTGTCTCATTGATCATGTCTTATATTGGAAAGATCCTCTAGGAGTTCTTTTGAGATGTCTAGATCCACAGGAGGTCCAAAGGGCCATGACTATTTTTCATGACAGCTTATGTAGGGGACATAACTTCTGGAGAACCACAACCTACAAGCTCCTTAGAGCTGGGTATTTCTGGCCTAGCCTTTTTACTGATGTTTGTGAAAATATTAGAGCTTGTGTCAAATTCCAAAGGTTTTTTGGAAAACAACAGCTCAAATCTTTGCCTTTGAATCCCGTGGTAGTCTCTAGACCATTTCATCAGTGGGGTCTTGAATTCATTGGGGAAATCCACCCAGCTTCAAGTGGTCAACATAGGTGGATTTTGACTGCCACTGATTATTTCACTAAGTGGATAGAAGCCATTCCTACAAGAAATGTCTGTCACAAGGTAATCATTAGTTTCCTTGAGGGTGTCATGTCAAGATTTGGTTGTCTAAGAAAGATTGTTACTGACAATGTTGCCTCCTTCAAAGTTGAACCATTGATCAAGTTCTGTGAACAGTATGGGATTAAATTAGTCCATTCTACTCCTTAATACCCCCAAGGTAATGGTTTGGCATAGTCCTCTAACAAGAGCCTCATAAAGATCACCAAGAAATTGTTAGAGGACAATAAGAAAGCATGGTGCTGAAAGCTGAAATTTTCCTTATGGGATGATAGAGTTACAACAAAGAGGTCATTGGGTCTTTCCCCTTTTCAGCTTGTATATGGGGTGGAGGCTATCTTTTCTACTCAACTTGCATTTCCTGTGGAAAAATTCCTCCAGGACTACCAAGGGGAACTTGATGATATGGTCAGGAGGATACAATAGTTGGTTGAAGTGCAACAAACTAGGGATCAACTACTTGACAGAGTGAAAGACCATCAGAAGAAGATCAAGCCAACCTTTGACAAGAAGGTAAGAAAAGAAGATTTCCAGCTCAGAGATTTAGTGCTCAAGTGGGATGCACCGAAGCAAGAAAAAGGCAAACATGGTAAATTCGAGGCTTTGTGGATTGATTATTTAAATATTTCTAAGGTATTTTCAAATAACACTTATAAATTGCAAAACTTGGAGGATTATGAAGATTTGGGTGGCCTTGTCAATGGGTTTTTTTTGAAAAAACATTTTTCTTAATCCATGATTGGCTTTTCATTCATTGTAAATATCACTTTTCTTTTATTTATGTTTGAATAAGTGACCCCATAGACCTAGGATAAGACATTGAAGCTGCTTGTTCTTGACAGTTCACAGGGAGCATGCCATCCCCTGTGGAGCCAATGTTATCACATGAAGTTGTTTGTAGGTCTCATGTAGTTGTTTTTAAGACCTAATCCTACACCCCTGCCCTGTCTCTCTCTCTTCTCTACATACCTTCCTAGATTTTGTCCCTCTTCTGGTTGATAAGGTCGGTTCCCCTTTTTGTTCATGACTGGATCATCCTTAGTGTCTTGCTTGGCTGATTCTTTGCACCAAGATTTCCTTTTGTTCTTAAAATATAAGCACATATCAAGATTTGGTTTGAATTATTGGTCATCTTATGTGACATTGATTAATCTTACAACAGGTCATCCATTTTTTTTTTTTGCATAGGGAACAACCATGAGCACAAAACAAAACATTCAGAGTAGTCCATTTCAGTCTTGAAATGCACACAATAGACAAGTTAAAGTTTTAGTGGTGGAAATTCCATGCAAAGATCATATTAGCAGCTCTCGCGCATTCAGAATTTTAAAGTCACACAAGGCTTAACGACCAGGTGCAAGCATAGTTCTCTGAAACCTAGAGTTCCAAAGTCCCAAATCATTTTAAGATGGCTTGATCCCGCATTATTTATTGATAAGTGTGCACTAATCACTTCACAAGTTCGTCCCTTCGGGAGTTATACAATCTCTACATGCAAAATTTCCCGAACCTGAAGTGCCGAAGACTCTTGGGGTCCATTAGTTTAGACGTGTGGCACCCATCCGTCAGAGATACATGGCATACATTTGGCGCTGAAACGTGGCACTCATTTTTGGTAGATTTGGACCTATCATCTACTCATCCTCAAGTGACATGTGGCACACCCCTTATGTGACACATCAATAGCTATGACATCATATGACATCGATCTGCCACGTTAGATTCACAACATTGTCACTCCAGAGGTGTTCCATTCAGAACAAGCACAATTCTTCGAAACTAAGAGTTTTGAAGTCCCAAATCACTTTAAGGCGGCTTGATCCCAGATTAATTAGTGATAAGCGCTTGCTAATCACTTCGCAAGTTCGTCCCTTCAGAAGTTATACAATCTCTACATGCAGAATTTCCTGAACCTGAAGTGCCGAAGACTCTTGGGGTCCATTAGTTCAGACACATGGCACCCATCCATCAAAGGTACATGACATACAACTGGTGTCGACACATGACACTCATCTTAGGAATCTTTGGGCATCTCATCCGATCATCTTCAAGTGACGTGTGGCACACCCCTTTTTGTGACACATCAAGAGCTGTGATGTCATATGACGTCGGGCCACCATGTCAGATTCGGGAGGTCGTCCTCCAGGAGATATCCCTACTCAACATCCAAAGCTCATGAGAGCCAAAATTGGCACCATCTCTAAGCATGGTTAGAGGGATTCTGGAGTTGGAGGAAGGAAAAATTTTAGTAGGGGAGATAAAAAGGGAAAGGTTACTCAGATCATCAGTTGCAATAAGATCGATGACCACAATTCGTTGTGGGGACAGAAAGTGCTCGGATGTTAAAATTCTTGATCGATCCCGCAATCGAAACCATGGTATGGAGAGAAGGATACGTGGCAGTCTGTGGTGGATTGCAGGTTTGAAGCGGTGTGGATCCAAAACTCCCTTGAAGAATTCCACAATCACGTTGCTTATATAAATTCCAATCCAAGAGGAGTGTGTGGAACACAACATTAAGCCTAATCACCAAAGGAAATTCACAAGAAAAAGTAGAGCGTTGGTAGACCATGACTAGTCTATCACTAAAGGAAAGAAAACAATTGTCTAACCCCTTAAATAGAAGCATGAAGGGTCTGGCCGAGAAGACAAAAAGTTGTTAGCTCGAAGTACCACTAAGGGCAGTTTCTCCTGCAGGTCTAGATTGACCCGAGTTTCCTTCTGAAAGAAGGAACAAGAAAGACAAGATAATACACCAAATACTATCTTGATTACAAATACACTAGACGAATAATATGAAAGGGTTGGATGGTTGAGCAGAGCTCCCTGGGTTATATTTTTATTAAACATAGTTGTTCTCTAGTTATGTATGAGACTTGAGACATTTTTATTAATGGAAGTCAGTTTCCTTTTATCATCTTGTTTCTTCTTATTATGAAATTCTCATGATTGGATGATCCACATGATATGTTGTGGTTGTGTTATAACGGAGGTTTGATTATAATGCTGCTATGAATGTTTTTCAGTATTTTAAACTTTGAGATCAAGAGGTTCTTGTGATTGAGTTTTTCTTCTCCTGGCTGCTTGAAATCCAGATGCTTATAACAGACCTATCCACCTTCCTCACTAAGTCTTCCTTATATTCTCTTTTATCCTTAAATTATTGAATGAAGTTGATCAAAACCTCATTTTCTTATGCATGCTAGCCCAAATTTCTGTGTTAAAACGTTCTTATGTTTAGTTTTGTCCATTTGACCTTCAATTATAAATTTTTATCCACAAACCTTTCCGATGGGTACTGGTCTTATGCTCTTGCAATCTGAGTATGGCTCTCAGTGCTAGCACCAGGTATCACTATAAATCATTACATGATCGAAATAGACAATAAAACATTAATCTATAAAAAGGCGTAAAACATCATTCATTAGTCTCATAAATGTAGTTGGTGCTTTGCTTAAACCGAATGGCATAACCAACCACTCACACAAACCTTTCCATGTCTTGAAGTAAGTCTTCCATGTTCTTCTTTGAATCATACCTAGTGACATCTTCTTGCATTCTAGACTAGTACACATACCTTCGTAAGTTAAATGGTGGGCCTTGGAATAACAACATTAATGCTACTGCCTCCTCATCTTGTTAATTTGGTTGTCAACCTAGGGCTCATAAAACCTTTAGAGGTGTTGTGCAAAGTATATGCAGAGTACACATACAATAGATTAGGTTTGAAACCAGTCAAGGGGATTAATGCATGAAATTTGATTGTAATTTGTACAAGAAACCTGAACTGCATGAAAACATTAAGCTACTTGTATGAATTGCATCACACCAAATTAAAGAGAAAGTGATATATATGTAGTAAATAGCTTTATTCTGATTTCACGAGAGGAAATAGACTGAGCTATAAGATGAAATCAAACCGATTGTAAATCAGAGAAACTTATGATGTTGCATGAAAGGAATTTGTATGGAATAATACGAATTGTTGCATGGAATAAATGAACCTAATTACACCTAACCCTTGAGCCAATATCAAGCCATGTTGTTATATTATTAACAAATTCTAACTTAATGAAAAGATAGGTAAGAAATTCAAGAAAATTGAGCTAAAACTGTCCTAAAGGAAGTTTCTACAGGAACTGTAACAATCCTATAGGAAACTTCTACAGGATAATGAAAAGAGTCCTGAATAGATTGTAATAACTTTCCAAACCATGGACAAAGCTAGACTAGGATGCAATGAAATGTAAGTGAGGTTTTAGCCCTAAAAATATGCCCTTGAGCATCCAAAAGGACTTTCCACCACTTCTATAGGAAAAGCTTCTGAAAATTATAGTTTGCTAATAGTCTGAACAAAAGTTAGAGATTATTGTGCATAACTATCTAATATTTTAAGAGAAATCAAGAAGTTAAATTACAACAAACAAACCTGAAAGAGAAAGAAAATAATGCAACAGGGTCCTTGAGCCCTCTTGAATGGGACCTACCCAAGCAACATAAGGAACCTCTAAAAAATATAATAAGATAGGAAAGAAGCATATTTATTAATCAAAATCGGTTTTTACATCAAGACGAGTGCTCCAAATCTCAAAAATGTTCCTTCAACAAAATCTAATGCAATATTCATAGTTTTGATCTTCTTCCCATTTTCTCTCTACACTAGAGGCCTATTTATACAATTTGGAACTCAACCTTTTTCCTTGTATCAAGGAGGAAACAGGGGGGGTAGCTTATCCTTCCTCAATATCTTCATATTTTCAAGCTTCATTCTGCAAGGAGTGGTCATCAATATACTAGCAGTGCATCCAGAGGAAGGTGGGGGACAAATCCCTTGATTCTTGGGGGATTCCTCTTCTCAAGGGGAGTTTGACCTGCTTGATTGGTGCTACACACATAATTTACCATGAAGTTTTGATAAAAAAATGTATCATTACTCATAAAATTCCATCTTCAAAACCATTCATTTTGAAAACATACAAAAATATCCATAACTACTATTAAACATGGTAAATTAAAACAAATTACTAGGTATATCATGGTCAAAATTTGTCTATAATGGGCCTTCTAGATAGGCAATGTTGAGGCCCATCATTTACTCCCCAAMTGAAAATCTTTCACATCCTTYTGCAACAAATTATGTCTCCCTCCTCTCACTGTTGTTGTTGTTGTTGTTTTCCATTGAAGTTTTGTCCATTTTTATGTTGTTTCCCATTGTWATGCTACTCATTGTGCTCTTGTCTGACATCCCATGCTATGCACCTAGTGATGGATTTTTTTTCATGGTATAATTTGGTCCTTCCTATCTCTTCCCACTCTTCCTCTTCCTTTTATTTATTGATATCATCCATTGGTGTATCATGAAGGAGGAGAGTGGGGTTCATTCTTATCCTAATCCACTTGATATKGAATTTCTTCATTGCCTCCTTGTACCAAGGTATTMTRAGGAAGGAAACATGTAAATAATTTGATGAGTGAGGTTATATTAGTTGTATACTATGAGGAAAACACTACCACCTTCTATGGGAAGCTTCTACTGCTTCCTCACCCAAGAGCCTCAAGGTATCCTCTAGGTGTTCCATTGTTTCCACCTATTTGGTTGCCTAGATTAGAGCTATCTCCTTCTATGTGGAAAGACTACTATGAATAGATATGACCTCTACTCACCTTGTTACTTAAAATATAATCCATAGTGGACTCTGAAGTTCATCCTCCTTACATCTCTTCAACTCTGCTACCCTCAATATTCATTTCCCAACCAACATGCAAGAGACATGATTTGAAAATCCCCTACATATGGATTTGGGTTCCATTTATAGGGGTGTGGGAGGACCATATTGTGCAAATAGAAATCACACATCCTTTATTTCTCTTCCATGATGTAGTTTTCATAAGAATCTAGGAAATACTTAGGTGTTTATAGGTTATATCTCACTTGTTGGGATAGACTTGCAATCTTATCCTTATTCCATTGCTCCTTGAGGAAGAAGGCATATACTCTAGCACGTTGTCTACATTCCAACATCTCTAAGGATAATTTGGCCATGGTATTCAATGAAGCTTCCATAATTTCTACTATTTCATTTTTTACAAGAATCTCCCTCTTAGCTTCATCCAATCTCTGTTTTAATTTTTTATTTTCCACCTTGAGATTTTGACTATATTCCACTTTCTGCATGGTCATTATTTGAAATTTCTCTAGTAGGTGATAAAGTTGTCTTTCCATTTATTCAGGGGCCTCTTCCTGTTTCTTACCTTTTCCACTTTATTCCATTATTTTCCACTTTATGGCTTCAACCTTGGACTTTTCTAGTTCTAGTAGTGTGGCATAAAGGAGTTGTTCTACTAGTGTTTTGGTATTGGAAGTCCCTTCTATTGTCAATGGATTTTCTTATGAGGTTGTTGTTTCTCCTTAAGGATTTTTCATTTAGATTTCTATAGTTTTTATAGACTAGGGGATTCCTTTACTTCCTCAATTTTGATTGGAGTGCAGAGGGGATTAATCAACTTTGGAATCCCCCGCTTCTAAATTTTTCTAATCCTATAGGGCCTCCTTCTAGGCTAAACACATTTAACACTTGTGATATTCAATGTGATGATATATGGGGTTATTAATGTTGTCAGCGTGTCAACAAATTCCTTGTCCTCTTTTTTTACCTTTATTTTCTTTTTTTTATGTTGTCTTGAGGACCTAGGTTTGCTTTCCTTCTTAATTTTATCAACTTTTTCTTATTCTTCTTTCTCTTGACTCCACTAAATCATTTCTTCTTGTACTTAAAAAAATGCTTACTTTTCCATATCTACAAATACTTCCCACAAAAATCTATGTTTCATATTCCTTAAGTCATCTCATACTATCAAATTGATGAGTCCATGGTGGGCCAAGAACTCATGTTTCCCCTTCTTCATCTTGGTACTCATCTCCTTCAGGGATTAAAGGAGGAAGGGAGGCTGAGGTTGTTGGATGGTTCTTGTTTGTAGAAATTCCTTAGTTGTTGAATGAATATGAAATGATAGGCATAAAATATACTCATACTCCCCTCACAAGGGATATACTTGATAATGTGATAGGCCACTTCTGGGAAAGGGTGAGGGAGGCTTTCTCTTTTGATTCCATTTTTGTCTTTTTGGGGCCTCTCATTTAGGTGGAAGAATAATTTCTTAGCATTAGTGGCCTCTTGTCTTTCTTCCTTATCCCAAGGGAGGCCCATTAGTAGGCTAGATATTCTCTTGATGAAGGATTTGTTTACTCTAATCTCCAAACCCATTACTACAGTTATATATTCCTGTCCTTGAATATTATGGAATTTGAATGCTAATTCTAAGACTAAATCATAATAAAATCCTCTTAATCTTTCAAAATATCCTATACAATTGCTTCTTTGGAAAATTTCAACAATTTCAAGATTATCATAGATTTTTTAGGGTTGAGTAGGTTTCCTCTTGTTTAACCCTACTCCCATGGCTTCTGAAAAAAATCACTCAATTATATATATATATATATATATATATATTACATGCACAAAGATTGATATGGTAGGAGATAAACACTACAAAATTTTGCAATATGCGTTCCTATAGAAGGCAAGACACGGGAATTTTTTTTCTTTGTTCTTCAAGGTAGTTTATATGAGACATGAGGTGACTAGAGACAAGGATAATTTTGAGATAGCATGTCTTCTTCAATTGGGTCGAGAGAGAAATCAGGGAGAAGTTTTTTCTCTGAGCAATTTCTACAGGACTTTGTAATTCTACCAACACCCATTAAATTTACCATGCATACCCAACAAACAATTCAACCACTTGGCATTCATCAAGCAAAATCAAACAACAACATAGGGTAAATATGAGATAGTAATAGCAACGATATGAACAATTCTTGTGAAAAAAATGAACAATCAACAACTACCTTCCTATAGAGAACCCTAGTGTCTCTTTTCTTTGTTCCTTTCCCGACTAGAACCCATTATGCTATCTCATGTTTCCCTATTTATCTACGTTGCTATAAAACTCTCTACATTTTGGCAACTTGAAAATGGTGGCTAATATCTTTTAATATCACTTATGAGTGTGATTTTCGGGCTTCTATCTAGATTTTGAAATGATGATTGCATACTTATTACCCTTCATTTCTATGATATTTAAATTCATTTGAATGATTCACCAACTTGACTAATCTGTCACTTCGTTTAGTCATAAATCATGCCTCCCCCGATGTAATTTACAAGGATGTCCTTGTTCTTGCACCTTTCATTTATTTTAAATATTGACCATGAGTAATATGTATGCATTTGAATTTTTATATGTTGCAAAAATTAAAAGTATAGAGAAGGATTTCATGGTAATACCTTAGGTTACTTTATGATCATTAGTTGGTTGATGAAAACAATGAATTTTGTGCATGTTGATTTGAATTTTTTTTCTGCAAGATGCTAGAATTATTCTACAGGAACAAAGTATCCTATAGGAATGAGGAAGAGATAAATTTTCATTTTTTTTTACTTCTAGATCGTTTTGAGGACTCTTTTAATTGTAGAATTCCTTTGAATTGTGTATATTTCTTTGTTGTATATTTTTTTTATTATTGTTGTATTTTTTCCTATTGTATGCAGGGGATCCTGTTGGATTCTTGAAGCAGTCTAGAGGGTGATTTTTTTTTATTCTAATTGTGCTAATGCTCATAGTGTTGATATGGTTGTGACAAAAAATGTTTATGTGATGGAAACCTAACTTTCATTTATTGAAAATAACCCTGTCAAAATTTATGTGTTCCTGTATTATTTCCTATAGGTTATGTTTTACCTGGTGTCATGCCATGAGTGGGAAGAAAAGATAACTCCACACTGATATGTTTGGCATTAACATAATAGGTGCATAAATACAAATCAAATGAATATCCATATTCCATGACTGAAGACGTTTCCTATCATCTTTACAATATTGTTACAAGTAACCAAATCCCAAGGATTACATGTAGAACATTACCCCCATTAATCTGAAGGGGTGTGTGTGAGTCCAAGCATCATTCTAAACTTCTCAAATTTTTCTCTTCCAAGATATTTGGTGAAGATTCCCACAATTCACTCATTTGTGGAACAATGTCTCAAGCGAATTGATGTGCTTTATTGATCACAGAATCTAGGATTCTTGGCCAACTTGATTGTAGAAGTATTTTTAACTAGAAGAGGAGAAAAATTCACTTGTTTCTCCTACAAATATTCAAGTATTTTCCTGAGCCACACAATCTCCTTCGTTGCTTTTGCAACAGCCACATGTTCTGCCTCTGTTGTGGAATATGTTGGAACTGACTGTTTCCATCATCTCCAGGAGAAATCTACCAATACAAGACTCATGATATATCCTGAAGTTGATATTCCAAGGATTATGTGTCCAACATTCCCCCCCTTAATCCGAAGGAGTATGTGTGAGTCCAAGCATCATTCTCAACTTCTCAAAATTTTATCTTCCAAGCGCTTTGGTGAAGATGTTCACAATTTTCTCATTTGTGGAACAATGTATCAAGTGAATAGCCTTGGCTTCTACATGATATCGAATCAGGTGATACTTTGTGTTGATGTGCTTTGTTCGATCATGGAATCTAGGATTCTTGGTCAACTTCATTACAAAAGTATTTTCAACTAGAAGAGCAGTAGAATTCACTTGTTTCTTCTGCAAATCTTCAAGTATTTTCTAGAGCCACACAATCTCCTTCATCACTTCTACAAATGCCACATATTCTGCCTCTATTGTGGAATCTACTGGAACTGATTGTTTGCTTGATCTCTAGGAGACAACTGTTGATCCAAGACTCATGATATAGCCTTGTGTTGATTATCGAGTTTCCTTATCCCCAACAAATTATGAATCAAAATATGCGATTAGGTTGAAGTCATCTACCTTAGAGTACTTGAGTCCAAAATATTGAGTTCCTTTCAAGTATTTTAGAACTCTTTTTGTAGCAAAAAAATGTTCTTCACAAGGATTTTGCATGAACTTGGAAAGAATCCCAACAACAAATGAAATTCTTGGTTTGGTGGTAGTAAGATAGATAAGACTTCCCACAAGTTGTCTATACTTGGTTGCATCCTCAAATTCATTCCCTTCTTTTGATGTGAGTTTCAAAATATGTTCCATTCGAGTAGAAATAGGATTGCACTCAGCCATGCCAAACTTGTTCAACAATTCTCCAATTTACTTCTTTTGGGAGATGAATATGTATATTGGATTTTGAATCACCTCAATGCCCAAATAGTAGTGAATATGTCCCAATTCTGTCATCTTGAAGCATTTCTTCAACTCTTTATTTATGGATGCAATGTAGATTTCATTGTTCCATGTTATCAATAGATCATATACATATACTACAATATATACAATATTTTTTTCAACTTTATTGACAAACAAAGTTGCATCATCAATATTGAAATGCTTGAAATTTAATTTGAAAGGATGTTCAGTTAACTTTTCTACCATGCTCATGGTGATTTTTAAAATCCATATAAGGATTTGATAATCTTACATACCTTATGTTCTTGTCCCTTCACAACAAGAAGATGCAAAATAATTATTTGAGTACCCCAAGAAGATGCACTTCTGACTCCTTGCATCAAGCTTTCTTCTTTGCTACTTAGGAATCAAGGCATAACAGGTGGAACCAAATACCCTGAGATGCTTGACCGAAGGAATGTGGCCATACCACATTTCATAAGGAGTCTTGTTTTTAAGAGCATGATATGTACACCTATTTTTGACATAAACTGCACATAGAACCACATCATCCCAAAACATCAAAATAAAATTCTTGAAAAACATCATGGAACAAACCATATTTAGGATTGTTATGTTCATTCGTTCAACCACACCATTATGTTGGGGATTGTATGGAACAATGGTTTGATGTTTGATTCCATGTTGGTGAAGGTAGCTTCCAAATTAATTAGAGGTATATTATCTTCTCTTATCAGTGTGAAGAGAGCCAATACGAGACTAAGATTCATTTTGAATGGATACATGAAAAATTTTAAATGTTTCAAAATCCCATGATTTATCTTTCAACAAGTACAGCCAACACATTCTAGTGTAATCATCAATAAAAGTCGTGATATATTTATTTCCATTTATAGAAGGAACAAACATAGGGCCGCACAAATTAGAATGAACCAGTTCAATATTTCTACATGATATGGAAGTAGAATCATGAAAGGGTTGTTTTTCGTGTTTTCCAAGGATGAAAGCATCACATTGCTTCAATTTCCTAGGAATAGTAGGAAAACCAGAAACATCATTCTTTCTCAACATTTGAAGACTGTCATAATTAATATGGAAAAATATAGCATGCCACAAAACACTAAATGTAATTATACATGAGTCATGACGAGAGAGGTATGCAACAACTTGTGTACGAGTAGATGTCTCATCCATCTTCCATTCTATTCATAACAAGCATGTTATTGGAATCCTTTCGTATTTCAACTTTACCACGGATCTTATGAACATAGTGGCCTTGTTTTCTAATGTGAACCAGGGACAACAAGATCCTTTGCAGGTCAGGGAGATAAAGTTTTGTAACACCTTGTTTCCCCCAGATTGTAAATATAACTGGACTAGCCAAGGACTATGGAAAACTCATAAGTATGAATATGTGATGTAAATGGACCTGCAGGAAGAGGTCAATGAATGTGAATAATATTTTGAATTTATTGCAGAACTGCTGAGAGGGGATGTGCAGAAAAGAGACCACGATGGCGGTGGAAGGCTCCTGAAAAGGTGGCGTTAACTTCCACCCTGAATGAATACCGTATTTGGACTCCACTGGCCCGGAGAACCAAAAGCAGCTCGCTGGACCCCAAATTTAATGTCTCGCAGGCTGGTAGGTGGGCGGCTTGATGAGGGATGGGATGGTGAACCACCCATCCGTAGAGCCGTCAGGCCTAATCGGCGAGGGTAATCGTGCCACACGCAACCTCGTGAGAGGATAAGGGCGTATGGAAGAAGCGATGGAGGGGGGGGCAGACGCGAGGGGAACTCTGGAATTACGCAAGGTGAGTGATAGTAGAGAGGAAGGATTGCAACCTTCACTCCTAGTCACTGGCAGACGGAGAGACGTATTCTCAGGGCATCGTGGTCTTAGCTCGAGGGTGGTTAGTGGTAAATCCGCTGGGAGTCACTACGCCTACGGTTGGGTGGAAACGAGCACCCATCTCAGTAGTCGCACCACTTTTGGTGTTATTTCTGATAAGTTTTTTACATATATATTGCATCTTGAAATTCATAGACTGGTATATGTATATATATGCTCATAGAACTGTGAAACTGTAAATGATTTCAGTGTTAGAATGTCGATGCAGTGTTTGAATGAATAGAGTTGATTATGCATGAGCGGAACCAAGTCAGACTTCCAATCCATTCCCGAGAATTTGTTTCCCTTTGTCTGTTTCCAGGAATGCCCTGGATTAGATCTCTTCCCAGAGATTCCCTTCTTAGAATGGCTTACCAAGAACCTGGAAAAAGGACTTGGAAGCGCAAGTCTTAGCAACCCTGTATGAAGAGGAACGACCCTCTTCAAAATCCCAAAGTAGCAGCGCAAGGATAAGTATTGATCAACGGATGAGATCCTGTCGGAGAGTCTGCAGTCATTCACGATCATTGAATCGAGGGAATAAACGAGGGTGTTAAGTGCCATTAACCCTTTTTCTTCTATCCTCGCGGATAGAGAGGAAATCTGAGTCGTAGACCCCCAGGCTCTATCATAATATATGGACCGTTGATTTCTCCACGTCCAAAGGGCAGTAGGAAAGGGCGCGACATCGGGACCGATCTAAACCATCAGATCTTAGCTAGGAAACCCGACGGCCGTTAGATCCATAGGGAGATAAATGAGGGTTAAGCCTCGTGAATAGGGGCAAAAAGGATCAAAGTCGTCCATAGTTAAGGACGCGTGTCAGGAGATCCAAAGAAGTCGAGCATCGGAGAATTGGAGTTTCCGAGCACAAAGAAATCTTGTCATACGGAATTGCGATCCACGATTTACCGACAAGATCAGAACCGTCCATTGGGTGGAACACGTGTCAACAGATCCTGAAGAGTCGGAGTTCAGGGCATTGGAGTTTCCGGAGGTAAGAAACTCTCACACATTGGAATCGCGATCTGCGATATCCCGACGGGAGAGACGTGTGGGCCACAACGGGAGATAGTGGAGGACAGGTGTTACCATATCGGGGTTCGGGACTTGGAGAGTTCCGTGAACTAGTGCAACGGGAATCGTGATATCTCGATACACGATTTATCGACTTGTCACAGGTGTGTGGGTTACAGTGGAGGACAGGTGTCGTACGCATTTCCGTATCGGCATATTGGGAGTCGGGGATCCACGAGGTAAGTTGCATTCGGCATTGCAAACCCTGAAATCTCGATGGGAAGTTATACGACTGCAGTCATATGGTCAGTGGTCACATGGACCATAGTATAGTCAAGAGAGCTAGCTAGTGTAGAGGCGCGTCGGGAGGTCGTGTGGACCGAAAGGTCTAGTCCAGGGGTCTAGCGGAAGCTGACGTCATATCGGGATATCAGGGATTCCGAGGACAAAGTGTTTATGTATTCCAACGTTGTGATACTCGAAACCCTGATGGACGGAAGAGATTCTTTCGGAGGATCTCTAGGTCTGTCCTGACCGTTAGATGTGGCAACAAGACGTTAAATTAAGCCAGTGCGCAGTTATGCTATGGGGTAAGCAGCGAGTAGATCTGGACGGTCAGAGTCCACCCACCCAGATCTACGGCTGAGGATGCATTCCAGAGCCCCCTTTCCATTCTATCTTTAATGAGGGGGGGGGGGGTCAGGAATTGGACATGCAACTCTCGAACGATCGAGATTTACTCACCATGATTAACGGCTTCTCAGTGGATTCCAGACCCCCCTTGCCATTCTACCTTTAACGAGGGGGGGGGGTCCGAAATAGTGTGGCGTGTGAAGTGGGGCCCCTCCTGTCATGACGTCCACCGTGTCGCGTTCCCTCCTTGCCACCTGTATTACACCCAAACGTGCGATGGGGCTTGTTCCCATCGGTGGATTCTCTACCCCCGATGAGGTTTATTTCTATTGGCCACCCGCTGATCCCGTGGGATTTTATCCCTATGGGACGTACGTTAGCCCTGGCGGGCTTCGACGGTCGCAGAGTCGAGTGTGTAGATATTACTGTGGTGCCGAAGCACGAAATACCAAAGACGCTGCGCTCAACCTGAACCAGGAATATGTCCCACGATCACACGGGAGCGAAGTAGGAGAGAGATAGAGCCAGCTTACGTTGGACCTCCTTGGTTATTTAAGGACTTGAGTCCGACAGAAGACTGGAAAAATTTGAAATAGGTAGTGGGTATGTTACAAAGTGGTATCAGATCATGGTTACAACACTTGGCCTGAATGGGCTCATGCACGAGTCGCGCATAAACCTCATTCAAAATACTCCTATGAGGAGTAATTCCCTGACTTAACTCCCTTGTCTAGGATTAAAACTGGAAAAACGAGAACCCAACTGTGTATGCATGAGAGAGATTTATAAATTATGC
>ML801147.1:241632-256917 GCA_009831015.1 Picea engelmannii | reverse complement strand
GAAAAATACTGCTGCAACTGCTGATGGAGTCAAAAAATATATAGTCTTCACCTGCTACAAAACTTGATGGTACAATTCTAATAATGTGAATAAATGTGTCGATGTCGAGCATGAAAATAAGTCATTGGATTACCAACCATTGATGGATGTCATTAACCAATGCGAGGCAATCTCACCATTGATGTCAATGAGTGCCAAGGTACCTAAGTACATATTGTGAAGTGCGAATAAATGAGATGATGTCGAGCCACTTGCAAGATCTAACGATCAAGGGACATTGATGTATTCCCATGATTGTCAGTGAGAGAACTTGTCATTAAGGCATGGGAGACTCAAGGTACTCATAAGGACTCTAGTCTCTATCCCAAATAATTTGTTGAGGTCGATGGGGAAAGACTTGTTGAAAGGTGGGCCTTAAGGAATCCCACATCGGTCAACACGATTTATACAAAATTATTGGTAGGACTATAGATGAAATATCTCACGGTCAAATAGTTTTTATGAAAAAGATAACAAGGAAATTTGGTCATGGAAGGGAAGCTACATGGTTTTAGTCACGAGGAGAAAGATGAACTGGAAATGAAGCAAAATATATGCAACTCTGAAAATGAGACATGTGTGAAGTCATAAGGTGTAGGGCAATGAAAAGTGGAATTCAACATGGATGACTAATAAGATTATAAGTAGGGCGGTATGGAAACATATCATGTTGCAATTTGGTTTTCTTGAAAGGATTTTTATGATGACAAATGGTATGATATGCCAGAAAATGGTATGACACATGCGAAGCAAATCTTAACTCCTTCAAGATTTTGATGAAATATGTTTCTCTGAAAAGTTTCTGTGATTATTGAAATCACTTTTGCATGCTATTTGATCGTCTTCAAACCTGTAAAAGTTTAACACTAATCCTGCAGCAAAATTGCGAGAGCATAAAATGTAGGAAAAGTGTGTGCTTAGAAAATCAAATTTGAAATAAAACAAATTACATTTTTACTTGTTGTCGTGACACATGATTTTCTTCGTCGCTTCCTATTTTGAGTGACTTCAAAAACCAATTTAGCTTAAGAAATGAAAGCATGATATTAATATTGTTTTTAGGAAGTTTTTGTGATTCATTTGCAAAATTTGAAAAAAAAAATATTATTTTTTACAATTTTTTATTTTTATTTTTTTTTATGGTTTTTTTTTTTTATATATTACCTAAAGTTTTTATTTTATTTTGCTTTGTGTTTTTTTAAGTTTTATCGTTTTCTAATTGCTTTCTTTATTGTTTGATTCCTAGCTACCCTAAAATCATCAATATAGCCACCATGAAATCTAATATCTTTTGATGTTGTCTAAATAAAAACAGTAGTGCCAATACAAATGTAAAGGAATGGCAACTTGAGGTTTTTATTACTTTACTAATATCCAATCCCCATGGGAAAAAGAATCCCAAATATTTTTCCACTTGTTCTTAATCCAACAACCCATGAATGGAGATAGCTTCCAATATTTTGAATTTCGATCAATACATAGCGTTGTTTGGCTTCCATCATCTCTTCACCTGCATTCAAAATACATTAGCAAGATGAAAATAACTTAAACCTGACAAAAGCAACACGGTTCCATCATCATCATAACATTACAAGGAAATAATTAAGAGATCGTTCTATAGCCGAGCACAGGTATTTTTTTTTTTATTTTGTTGTCCCCACCCTCCATGTTTCCATACTATCATGGGTTGAACTCTATAGATTTTCTATCTGCACTCCGTAGTTTGTCCAAAAACATTGGCAATGTTTTGAGGCCACAATGGAGAGCTCGCACCACCTCCAACCAACCAAAGGAAAAAATAACTGCCATCATCACGTGAAGCTTGGAAGGTGAAGAGGCCTTATTTCATAAAGGACTTCGAAGTAATGCGTGCAAGATGCCAAGAAAAATAGAATTGGTCACATATTCTTGATTGCAACAAAATAAAGGGTGTGTATGTGGGGATGCTCTCATACAAAATTAAAAATTGAGAGTAAACATTGGTGCATACACAAAACTCAGTTCCTTATTCTGTGAACATAACCGAGATTTCAGGCCATTTTTCCTGTACTTTTGGTTGGAGTTGCAACAAACACACCCAACTATCCTATTCTTAGGCCGACGAGACAAAAAATGGTTGCATTTCATTGGAACTTTGAAGTTATAATTGTTTGTTGTTTATGCCAATTTTAGTTCATATGCTTCTCATGAATTGAATCTTTTCTCAGGACAATCTCCTTTAACAAACATTTTGCATTCTTCCATTCACAACTGACTTAGTTGGAGTTTTGTCAGTTTCGATTGACTATGTTTGTTATTGCCTGGGTTGTTGTGAAAGGCGGTGGACTTATGACAGTCATTCGAGTAGGGGAGCTATATCGTAAGGCGGTGGACTTATGACAGTCTCTTTCAAGAATGAAAACGAAAGGAGGAATGATGAGAACGAACTGGTTTTGGAGGGGGTGTTAAAGAGAGAGCATGGTGTACACAGCGGATTCATCAGAGCTCTTATATGATTCGTGAGATATTTGAGAGTGGCACACCGTATCAATCCAAGTATTAGTCATACAGTGTCATAGCTTTTTCTGTAGAGGTTGGTCTAGTATTATTTAGGATTTATTAGTAGTCTAAACTAGGATTTAATGAACCTTTGTTAAATGTTTTAGTTATAGACGAGACAATTTCCATGACAGAACAATGTTGTTGCATTTTCAAGATGCTGCAAAACTGAAAACAAAAAAAGGTTGTATATGAAGAAACCTTCTATGCACGAGATTCAGGTACACTGGAACAGTTAAAGGAGCTGATCTCCAGGCGAAGAGCATTTGAGGAGTCAGTTAATGGAAGGGATGGATTCACGATCCTCATTCACTATACCCAGGAAGATGTGACAGATCTGCGTGCAAATGATGGATGTGTGCACATGATTTCTACGACGATAACAACTTGCATCTCTTCGATTCATAAGAAAGGAGATAAGAAAATAGAAATCTACTCAAATAAATGATATTCGTGCTCTCCTCTTAAACAAATCTTCAGAATGAGAATGAGATTCGCAGGGCTATATTCGTGCTATAATTTTTAGATGGAGCATACTTATTCGAAGCTAAAATTAAAACTAGAAACTAAACATGTTTTATTTCTTTAACCTACCTACTCTACTCTAATTGGAACTTAAAAATTATTTACGTGTAATGGAATTTTCAGTGTAACCACACACACAACAAAAGTAAAAATATGTCCACATTCGATTTTGCAAAATAAAATCTAAAATGTACAAGAATGTGCAAAATTAGTCGATGTAGATGTGATTTAACGAAATAAAGAAAACAAAATTGATCTAACTTGGTACTTGCTTGGAACCATCGTTCGATAAGGCTTTCATAGGTTTGATTTCCATTCTAATTTAGATCATCTGAAATCTCTTCTTTGTCCTCCTCGACCTCGTGTTCGAATAGTTGTTCCCCATCATATGTATAGGACTCTTCAAATGATGATTCTTCATTCGCTTCTAGAGGAGTGGTTAAACTTTTAGCTGTTGCCAAGATCTCATCTTCCTGAGAGGAGGAGATCCTGGATTTTGCTAGGATCTGAGTGAGTTTTTCCAAACTTATACTCATTCTAAAATCATCTTACTGGCATTCAAATAAATCCTACAAATGAAAAATTGGTACAAAGCAGTATAAGACAGTACGCAACAGTACGTGATAGTACGAAATTAGAAACAAACTGATACAAAATAAAAAACTAGTGCATAATGAAAGCAATCCAAACTGAATAAATGAAATAACACTTGCATAAAAACAAACTTGGATAAAAGAAATAAAATAAAGCACTCTTGTAGTAAAATAAGCACACTGGCAGGAAAAATAAATTGCGGAAAAGTAAACACACCTTGCAGGAAAGACAAAACACACTTTTGCAGAAAAATAAACACGCTTGCAGGAAAGTAAATTTCAAGAAAGTAAACACACTAAGAAAAGTAAACAAACTAAGAAAAGTAAGCAAACTTGCAGAAATAGTAAACACTATTGCGGAAAGGGAACAACAATGCTTTGGAGAAACCCACTAAAATGGATGCGTAGGTTCTTACCTCTTGTCTTAAAGTTTCTCCCCCCCCTTGTTGTGTAATTAAAATAAACCTACCTACCTACGCTCTAATCCCTTTAGTACCTCCCCGGCAACGACGCCAAAATGTCGAGTGATTTATATGCTAATGAATTCGACATAAATTATCAACCCAGGGAGTTCGTAATCTTACGAGGTGCAAGCACAATATATGCAAGGTGAAAGTAAGCTAACCTAATCTAATGATTGAAAAAGAAACACACAACTAAAATTGAATTGCATGAAATAAACGAAAGCATGAAATTGCATAAATTAAACCCGATTGAGGAAACATGAAATTAAACAAAGGAAAAATCATCTATAACAAAAACATGTGACAATGACAAATAACAAATGACAAATGACAAGCATATGTGATCTCACATAAAATCTATATTAATAACCCAAAATAACAAATCTATTATGGAGAAATCAAAATATTTACTCTAAAACATCAACTCTATTACAAAATGATGAGATCCATGACTAACTCATTATCTCAAGAGTAAAGACTAACTATGTTCTTCTTTTTCCTTTCTTTCTCTCTTCCTCCTCCCCTTTTCAAATGAGGAGAGAGCCCTCTTATTTATACATGAGTGCTTTGAAAATAAGATAAGCAACTGATAATTACAATCCACTTTTCTCTCGACCAATTTTCTATAATTACAAAATACTGATCCCACTTTTCTCTCAACGAATTTTCTATAATTACAAAATACTTATCCCACTTTTCTCTCACAAATTCTCTCCACTTTTCTTTCAACCAATTTTCTATAAATTACAAAATACTTATCCCACTTTTCTCTCACAAATCCTCTCATGATATTCCTCCTTGGAATTAGCTTGAATAATGATCTCCTTCAAATCTTGAAATGGTGGAGGAAGTATTTGAAAAGATTTTTGAGTAATCCTTTGAAATATTTCTACACATTTCAAAGCTCACACAACTTTTAGATATATATTAAAAATATGTTAATTTCCTAATATTTAATCATAAATTCACTTATAATACTTAAAATAAATAAATTGGGAAATAATGTGGTGAACCCATATGTATTCATGGAAATGGTATAATGAAAGGTTAAATGAAGTGATAGAATGTGAGGAATGGCGAAAAGAAAAGAGAATGAAAATGCGACAATTCTAAGACTCAACGGGGACCATAATAGAATGGGTGTTGCAACATTGCAATAGAAGGTGAGTTGCAACAAGAGCATATTGCAGCAGACTAGTGATTTTGTAACATTTGTTGTGGTGCTACAGGGAATCAAATGTGGATATGTGGGAGAAGAGGTAAAACCCTAGGGGTTATGGCATGATTAGGTGAAAAGAAGGAAATGTAGCAATGAGGAAGAAGCCTTATGGAAGTCGTGATTCCTATTACGCACACATGAAGAAATTTTCCGTTGTGAATGGACTCTGATGGTAGGGGGTGGATGTCTGCTACATCAAGTGGTATTAGAGCCTGGTTCAATTCTGGAATTAAATAATGTGAAAATATGTCAGAGCGTGGTTCAACTTTTGGCGTAAAATAAAAGTGAGAAGACATATGAACACATTTCAACTCTAGGATGGAATAAAATTCAAAGAAAAAGACCAGGAGAATGATGTTTCATCTTGTGGAATGAAGGCATGGTCACTGTAAATGAGTGAGTTTGGATGCAAGAGGAATGTAGTCGGAATATGTTCTGAGGAGCATATTGGTAGCAGTGAGTGCATTGTTGTCATATGGTGACTACAAGATTTTTGTCGACCCTAATTTAAGATAAATGAGGAAGAAGAGAGATAAAAAAAAATAGCAGTGGAAATTTATAGAAGTGTGGTTGTGTTGGATGTAACGAAGAAAGGAGGGAGAGAAGATGGAATTTTGTTTTCCCTGGATATGTATTTACTTGCTTACAGGAAGAAATAAATTTGTGGTTGCATATGGAAGATAATGTTCTTGGCTGAAGAGAAAATGCAATAGAAGATGTCTATGCCGGAAAAGGAAACTGCAAAAATTACAGAGGTTGTAGATGATGAAGAAGATGATGTCATGAAGATGAAGCATGATGAAAGTTGTTGATTTGAAGACGGATAACATACAATCCGAAATATGGGGGAAGTTGATGAAGATGTTGTTGACATAGATAGAAGAAGATTTCAAATCTCCCGAGGAAGAAGACATGTTGCAGAAGAATATTAGAAGAGTGAAGGTTGTTGAGAACCGAGATTTAAGGTGTTGCGTGGAGAAGAAGAAGACTCTTGAAAGTTGTCTCTGATAATTTTCAAGAATGTGTAACATGGGAGCATGTGACTCCATGTTGTGTGGCTTCGAGCATGAGTGGCTAGCTACATCGAAGGCACTTTGTACACTGCATGAAAAAGGGAAGTGGGATGTCCTGGATTGGATGTGACTCATATCCAATTGTACAAGTGATGCATCACTTGACTAGTGCTTGTGGTAATGAATAAAGAGAGATAGAGAAGGTAGCAATATTAGAAGTTGAGTTTCTATAGAAAGTTGAGTTGCAACATGAATAAAATGAAAATTATAGATCTCCATGATGAGAGTATTGTTGTGTTGTTGTGGATTGATGCATTGCAAGGGGAAATAATGAGTTGAAATAAAGAATGTGCAGCAAAGGAAGATGTCTTGCAGATTGAAGTGTTTAACATATGAGGATTGTAGAGTTGAGAGTGCAACATTGATGGAGTTGCATTGGGAAACTGTAGATGTGGGTGATTTACCTTATAAGCATGAGGACATGCTTTCTTGAAACCTAGGGAGTCTGATGCAATAACATCCTAGTCATCCTGGGGATGAAACGACGAAGGTAGTTATGAGGACATGACAAAGTTTTACAACAATGATTGGTTGCGGCAGTTTGTGAATGGTTGCACTGCAGGGAGTGATAGAATTACTACATATCATAATAATGTTGTAGAGTTGCAACAATGGGGCAGTTGGTAACGTTGTTATAGAATGGACAAGTGTGTGGAAATTTATGTTGTAAAGGATAGTTTTTATAGAAGAGGTTGTGGATGTTACGGATCAGGAGGAATATGAAGAGTCGTTGAGGAAAGGAAAAATTGGAATATGGAAGATGAAAGGGCATGAGAAGCCTTGTGAAACTGAAGCGAACAATTTATGGATGAATTAAACATAGCAGAAAAGAGATTGAAAAAGCATGTTGCTTATAGAGAACAAGAGGAGAGATCTCATGAAACAAGAGAGAGAGAAATGGTTGAGGTTTCCATGGCCTCTGGCATGGAAACCCAATGGAGATTGTAATCTCATATTCGGCTATTGATTTGTTGTATTGTAATTGCATGAATGAATAAACATTTTATTGTTTTACAGATTTAATCTTTCTGGGCATGTCTGTGAATGGAATTGGTATGCTATATTTACTATGTTCTTGACATGATTATGTTCAAGCTAATGTCATTGTGTGAATGAGTAAAAAATTTAGAGAATAGTGTTGTATGATATGGCTATGCAGTTGGTAAGAGTTTTTGGAAGGTCGTGTTGGAATTTGTGGTCTTCCATGGGGAGGAGGAGTGCTCTGGTTCTACGAGTGTTGAGGGTTCTGTTTGAGTACAAACAATTTGCACATAATATATTGTCTCGACTAGGGTTACGTATTTCAATAGGAATTATTTTGCAACAAAGGGTGTGTTGCAGCAGGGGGCTGCAATAGGAAGCATTTTGCAACAGAAGCATGTTGCATCAGGAGGCTGCAACAAGAAGCATTTTGCAGTTGATAGTGTTTTGCAGTAGAAGCGTATCATAGTAAGAGATGAGTTTCAATAGAGGATATGTCACCGCAGAAGATGTGTTGCAGCACAGGTGTTGGCCATAGGATTCATGTTGTCGAAGAACATGCGTGTTGCTGCAAGAGAGAAATATGCATCAGGAAAGTGAGTTGCAACAAGGTGTCTGTGGTAGCGGGAGGATGCAACATAAATCATTTTGCACCAGGAGGCTGTAACATGAGATGTGTTGCAAGAACAGGTGTAGATGTGTTGTAGAAAAGTATACATATTGTAGTAGAGGTGCATTGCAACAAGAGACACGTTGCAACAAAGAGATGCATGTTACTGTAGTAGGCATATGGAAGAAAAATCCACAGGCATAAATGTGTTGCAACATTGGTGTGTTGAAGCCGAGGACATGTAGTCAGATATGTTTCGCAACAGGGGACTATAATAGAATGGGTGTTGAAATAGGATGTAAGTTGCAGCAGAAGGTGAGTTGCAACGAGTTACACTAGAAGGTGAGTTTTAACGAGTTGCAACAAAAGGTGAGTTGTAGCAAGAGCATATTGCAGCAGAATGGTGATTTTGTAACATCTATTGTGGTGCTACAAGGAAGCAAATGTGGATACCTGGGAGAAGAGGTACTTCCCTAGGGGTTGTTGTGGCATGATCAAATGAAAATAAGGAAATGTAGCAATGAGGAAGAATCATTATGGTAGTCGTGATTCCTATTACACCCACATGAAGAAATTTTCCGCTGCGAACGAAATTTGATGGTAGGTGGTAGATGTCCACTGTACCACTGATGGTTAATCACACCTCTACTGGAGACAACCAATCAATCATTAAATCCACATCTAGACATCGTCGATTGGGTGGTCAACTAGAAAATCATTCAGATAATCAACTAGCTTCTAGAGATAGTCGTTCAATGGATCAATCGGCTGATCAATTGACCACATGTTGGACAGCTAGATGGTCGGGTCAACTTGGTAATTTGACTATCCAATGCAACTGGGAAGGATTGTCAGAAATTGTTCCAACCGTTAACAGTTATTTGTTGAAAATGTATTCCCAATTTCAAGGAAAATGGTTAGATCTCGAGACTATGAATAAAGGTCCCCATGGGTTGATATTTACAATATGGTAATCACAATAATATTCAATGATGCATTGAGATGTTTTGATAAGAATGTGTTATTCTTAAGTGTTGAAATGATGTATTTAGACATCATTGATATTCTTGGAGTATTATTCCTTATTTTTATCTTTATATATTCTATTTTTTGTTCTTCGGATTACCCGCTAATCCCAACATGGTATCATAGTTATTGGTTTTGACCTCGCTTGTTGTCCATAAATATTGTTGAGTCAGATATCGTAGTGATTGAATATGTGTTGTTGATTCGTTAACTGTAATATGTATTAGAGAATATCAAATCTATAATATATTGAAGACATCTTTCAAGATTGATCCTGTTGTTTTGAATGGACTCAATTATGCTATTTGGGAACTAGATATGAAGACTCTATTGAAAAGCAAAGGGCTTTGACAATATAGTAAGGCCACTATTTTGGATCCAAAGAATGACCAGGTGAATTTTTTCATCAATGGGGTGCATGTAGATAGAAGTAACATGCAGATATGGAAATCACTATAGAGAGTGGAGCAGATAAGAAAGTGACAAAGAGCCATATAAAAAGGAGTAGACTAAGTCAAGTGCAAGGGAAAGAGGGAGAATAGTCCAGTTTTGAGAAAAAGTCACGTTTGAGTTTTGTATGAGTCTTGGTTGAGTTTTGTAAAGGGAATATAATAGAGTCACTTTTGGATGGAAAATGAGCATAGAGTGCATAAAACAATGTAATGGAAAAACTGTGGAATGAAACAAAGCACAAAAGTGCAGTTCTATGTGATATGAGCATGTATCTATATGCATTTTGGAACTAATGAATATAATACAAAGTCTCGATTCTATTTCTAATTTGATACGTGTTTTTTGAGTTGAATGGATGTTTATGTTAATTTTTCATGCTTATTACTTTGTTAATGGATTATGAATGGATGAATGTACAAAATCCCAATATTTTTCCCTGTGTGAATTGTCCCTTCATATTTGACACAAGACCAGATGGTCTCTATGATTCTCATGGCGTCTTGAGGGAGACCTTGCTCGACCCTTGACTGAAGATTGGATATGTCGATGCCTTGGGGTTTTGTTAGTCACATCTTGATGAACCTTGGGTATTCAACTCGATAGAGATAGGAGAGATGTGCACCAACAAATGGTTTTTTTGTTGGCTAATCAATATCGAATCTATCCTATCAGTTCACTAGAGAAATTAGAGGTTAATATTGAAGGGGTAAACACCAAAGAATATTTTGAGGTGATCAAGATCATGGATGACTCAGATCCCTAGCTCTCACTACTTGGAATTGACTAGGAATTTGACCATAATGCATTTTTGAATCTGAAGAAATAACAAATGTCATTTGAAACAAATACTTTGTGGGTTATTACATTGTTAGATCCAAATGAAGGAAACGAGTACAATGAGCCTGTAAATGAGGATGCATATAGATTTATTATTGAGAAAATCTATCATTTTACAAGGTACAAAGAGGATTATATCAATCCCACAATAAATGGTGAGTTGAGATGGATAAGTGTGCGCTCATATGTAACTAACTCAGAGGATTATATGAAGAGATGGAGGAATGAGTTGTATGAAGTCTCCACTAGGAGGTGCACATGAATTACCAAATAAGTGTGTGGGATTGGATTAGAGTTATGTGATGGACCAAGATTTCATGGTACCATTCCATTTGACACATTCTTAGAATAAATGAATGAAGTGATCATGGAAGACCAAAGGATACAGGCTATAGATGTGGATTTTCGAGGAACACCTGCGCACTGGTGGGGCATGCATCACGGGAACATACAGGAATGGGAGCAAGTGGTAAAAACTATAAAAGTGATATTCCATCCCATATCTAACTTCGAATTGGAAAATAGATATAATGGTACTGAAGATCCCCAAGAACATATTTTCTTTTGTGAGAGGCACTAGATATCTAAGTGAATCCCTCGCACACAATGAGTCCATTGATTTTTCCATACAATGGACATGGTCCCTAGAAGTTGGTACATCCAGGAGGAAACAAGAAGGAAAAAAGGAGATTGGGGGAGTGTTAGTACGTAGTTCTATGCAACATTTAATTTCATGACATAAGCCCTAACACAGAAGGAGACTCTCCTATGAATTAAATATGTCATCTTTCATCGTCATCTTAAGAATGTTACATCGAAGGTAGTCTTTTCTTCTCATAATCCAATGGAAAAAATGAAATAGGTGATACACTATTGGAAAATTGAAAGTGACGATGTCGATGAAGATAACACTAGGGGCATACAGATCAAGGAAATCGAGGGCGAGCGCATGGTTGAAGGGAAGGCTCCAAATAACATTGAATTGGATTATGGCCACCTAATGAAGACAACAAAAACATAATATTGTTATTGAAGAAGCACCAAATATATCCATCATCGGGAATTATTGGGACAAGGAAACAATAACCCAGGCGATTGACTTGATAAACTAATTTGAGCATATTTTTTCTTGAATCTTCTCGAAGATGAAGGGAATCGCAAGATCCATTAAGACCATGAAAATTCAGTTAAATCTAGATGTTAAACCAGTAAAAAGGAGACCATATCTCCTCAACCCCAAGTATAAGGAAAAGGTGCACATGAGGCTGGATCGGATGTTGGATGATGGGATCATTTTTCTCGTAGAAGAGTCATAATTGATTCATCCAATGGTGGTGCAACCAAAGAAGATAGGTAGCATAAGGATTTATTTCGACTTGCACATACTAAATGTGGTCTGTGTACATGACCCGTTTCCTACACCATTTACTGATGAAGTACTGGAAAATGTGGGTGGAAACGAGGCATGTTCATTCACAAATGGATTCTCAGGATATAACCAAGTCCAAATTTTTGAAGAAGTCAATCCAAAACAATTTTCATAATGGAATGGGGACTTTTCTCTTACATGGTGATGCCCTTCCTGCTGAAGAATGCACCTACCATAATTTCTTGGATAATTGTTGCGACGTTCAAAGATTTTATTCATAAATTCCTCGATGTATACCTAGATGATTGGACAATGTTCATACTTTTAAAACAACATATGAAATCCCTACGACTGATGTTGGATAGGCGTTTCTAGCTACGTATTTCCTTGAATTTGAAGAAGTATATATTTTTTACACCCTTCGACATGTTGCTCGAACATGTGGTATGCAAGGAAGGGTTGTTAGATGATCACGAGAAGATTGTTGCGATATTAGACATGGTAGCTCCCACATCATTCAAGGAGTTGTGTGCCACTTTGGGACACATCGTGTATTATAGGAAGTTTGTTCAAAGATATGCAAAGGTTGTTGCACTGCTTGAGAAGTTGTTGTGCAAAGATATGAAGTACCTCTAGAAACAAGAATGTGAAGTCTTGGATATATTGAAGGAAATGTTGGTAATGAAGTTGATATTAGTATTTCCATACTGGACGAATATAATTTATTTTCACGTTGATGCATCGTCCATTGCATTGGGTGCATTTCTCATGCAAACAAGTGAGAGGAACATTGATCACCAAATTTATTTTTTTAGTTGCAAGTTGTTTGATTCAAAGAAGAATTATACCACAATGGAGCACGAGGGCCTAGCTATGGTATATTCACTACAAATGTTTCGACACTATTTTCTAGGAACCCCATTCAGGTTCTTTACTAACCATTCAATGCTCAAATATTTGGTCAACAAGCTAGTGTCGGGGGGGAAAATAATGTTTATGGAATTTTCTCTTCTAGGAGTTTGATTTTGAAGTAGTGGTGAAACTAAGAAAACATAATATAGGACCATACCACCTTTCAAGGATTGTGTTTGGGGAAGAAAGTCACAACTTAGACAATGAAATTACTGAAGCACAACTCTTTAGAGTTGAGGTAGTCTCATATCATCTTGTCAAAATTTCTGAATACCTCACAACAATACAAGCACCAATTGATTATACATAGAAACATCGTCGCCAATTGGTGACCTATAGTGCATACTATCATTTGATCTTCAGGCACATGTACAAGCTTAGCGCTTATGGGATTTTGTGCAGGTGTGCCTTAGACTATGAACAAGCCATTATTTTGTATGAGGATCATGAAGGTATTGCAAGGGGATAGAATACTGACAAAGACATGATGCATACGGTGTTGCGAGTAGGCTTATGGTGGTCATTGGTATTTGAAATTGCCAAGGAATATTGAAAACAATGTGATGTCTACCAACACATTAGAAATCCTTGTCAATGAGATGAACTACCCTTGTTCTTGATCATAGTGTTGGAACCATTTGAAAAGTGGGTTATTGACTTCGTGAGACCAACCAGTCCCTCGGTTCATTGGACATGTGTGCCTTACTTAGTAGTGCATGTGGGGAATTTAAAACTATATGAGCCTTCCATGTTGGATCAAGGAGAGGAGAAGGTCCTACCTACCATTGAGGACTTAGCACTAGATTCTCAAGAAGAGTTCACATAAGAGACATTTTTGTAGAAGAATTATAGAACTACAAGGTAGGGGCAGCATGATCTTTGGCATATGGATTGAAAGGACAACTTCCAAGCAAAGAAAAATGGTAATCCGAGGAGAAGGTAGAGGAAAAATTTCCTCATCTCATTTAGTAAATATTATGAGGACCAAAATCATCCCTAAATGAGGAGGTATGATCTGGATTAGATCATTATATTATTTTTCATCTATCTTGATACTTTCAAGGTGGAAAAAATTGGAGTAACCAACTTGTAGGGTCATTTTAACAGTAGGTCCTAGTTAGGAAAATTAAGGTTTGAAACCTTCCAAAGCCATTTTGGGGCATCAAAAAACATATTTTGGGGTCAAATATTTCTTGAATTTAGCTCAAACCCCTGGAGGTTGATCTACACTCAACGACCTTTCCAATAGCATAAAAATTGCATCAATTGGAGCTCATATGCAAAATTTATGCATCTTTCAAGTTGACCTATCATGTTGACCACCATGGTACGAGAATATTCCATGTCAACCCCCGTTACTCATGCATATGGGGATAGCCACATGTGTAATTTCAAGAATATTCTAGAAGTTCCAAAACCTTATCACAATTGAGGGTTGAGGAAATCAAAACCCTAGCCCTAGATGGCTATCGGGCTATGATGAATATTGGGCTACTAGGAGGAGAAGGGGTCCCATTCTTTTGCATTGTATCTTGTTCCATAGCTGAGAAAAACATATGAGAGTGGTATTTTGTGAGAAAAATAGAGGAGTATTATATAACAGTCGTTTAGGCCACCGTGCCAAAAGGAAACTCCATATTGAGTTCCCATTCCTTTGTATGTGCATTTTATAACTGAAGCAAAGAGAGCAGAGCATAGGCCTCACCTTCTAGCTGGGTTTTCTCCCATATTGGGTTTCTTGGTTCAAATCATGTGTTCATTTGTGTGGATGGTGTGTATTTGTGCTTGTTCTTTCATTTGTATATTTCAGTTATTTATTAAATTCAATCCATAAGTTAGAGATGATAAATCTGGGATATAAGGAAATAAACTACACAAATCTAAGATTTTAGAACATTATAAGATATGTTGTGATGAAGTTTTCCAATGGAATATCCATGACAATTTACAAATCAACAAAGGAACTGAAACTGCATGTATTTTGCATAGCACTTCATGAGTACAAAACAACTTTGGGTTGATGAATAGATGAAATAGGGTTTATAGCTATTTCTAATACATATAAATTGACTGTGAGTTTTTGATGTAAAATCTTGGTGATGTTTCCTTGAAGAAATCCTTTAATTAGTGCAAAAATATTTACAACTTTTCTTTTTTCTAGTTGGATTAATGATATGTTTAACTTTTTCATTTCATGTGTAGATTTTTTAAAAAGGTTGTGATGAATGCGAATGGAAAGGATCCTCTTGTGTAAAATCCATTGCTTAAGTCATTGTTACTTATGTTGGTTATAAATATATCAAGTGACAAAGACTTGTTTCCATTCTAATGGCTCACACACCTTACAAATTTCAAATCACTCATCAAAACTTGTATCACCACTCTTCAATATTCAAGATTGTGAATTATCAATGGCATAAGAAAACTCATCATCTTATAGGTTGCAAATATTCCACAAAGAGGATATAATGAGGGTTTCTTGTGTCATTTTGCATAATTGTGGAAAGAAGGATAGAAAGCACCATCTGATCAAAGATGTGTCAATCCAACAAGCCTAAAATATCTTGTGAAAATTCCCCTTTATGGTGGATTTTATTTCCACTTATATGAGGAGATCAAGCCTAACTTGAAGCATGGAAAAGGACT
>ML801147.1:192553-237340 GCA_009831015.1 Picea engelmannii | reverse complement strand
GATGTTTGAAGGTTTTCGTGAGTTTATAAAGGGAAAGGAATTGGTCTTCCAACACATGATCATTGTTTGACTATTCATGTGCATTATCTCAAATGGTGTCAGACTTTGGATTGGTGTAAATTTTATAAGTGAAAGGAATTGGTCTTCCAGAACATGATCATTGTTTGACTATTCATGTGCATTATCTCAAATGGTGTCAGACTTTGGATTGATGTAAATTTTCAATTATCTCAAGTTTTCTACAATTGCAAGAATGGTCTTTAAAGAGTGGTTGTGAGGATTTATGACATAAATTTAGGTTTAAGAGGAAGGGTCTATGATATATCGGTTGAAGGTTTATGGAATTTGTATGATCCGTTTTATACAAGTGAATATTTAGTTCAAAAGATTCATTATGACTTTTGCCTCCTCATTTTAATATTTTTTAAATGTTAATTTTTTTTTTATTCTAAATCATGGTAATACTTCCACCACAAAAATAATTGAAAATAACAAATGGAATAAAGTTTGAAAGACAAAATTAAATAACAAAAGTACATAAAATTTGCATACCTTTATATTCAAGGTGAATTGTACCTTTTTTTCCAGTAGAAAAATTTTCAATATATTTATATATGTTGTTCTCATTATACATGTACATAGCTTGCTAACATAGCCATCCTCCAAAAAATGTGACTGTGACCATCAAAGCATCATCGAGTCAAGTAACAGTAAAACAAGAAGTATTAAAGTCTAACCAAAAGTTTACAATAGATGCAAATAACATATTGCCATCCTCAACAAAATATCTAAAAACAGATTACAAAAAAGGTATCCAAATTGAAGAGAACAAAATACACTTGAGAATCTAGCATTTGAAGGTATAAAGTAGTCTGTCCAGTCTACTAAACGGATCATGGATAGAGTCGTAGAGTAAGTGGGGGGCCCTCGCGACCATCCTACCATTTGTTGTAGTGGATCCTTCCTTCTGGTACCAGTAAGGCATGCTTTGATAGTGCATCCGCCTCCATATTCTCTTCCCTATATATATGATCAAACTTGATGTTGATGAAGAGGGGAATGAGATCCCTAATATTAGTCATCCAACCCATAAGAGAGGTTACTTGTAAATTTCTTTTGTAATTTAACCAATCTATTACAATCTTTGAATCCCCCAGAACATGTAGGTGATCAATGTTCAGCCAAAGTGCTAAGGATAAGGATGTCCATGCCCCAAGAAGTTCTGCCTTGGTGTTTGTACCCTTCCCACAATTTAAAGTCCACCTATAAGTTGTATTTCATGTGGTATTTAAGATGCCCCTTGCCCCACAAAGAATATTGTTTTTTGCACAACACCATCAAACCAACAACTAGAATCCATAGTAATTTCCGGAGTCTTCTTAATCCTGTTGTGTGTCCTTTTTTGTATTATTTGACCGCTGGTAGAATTCACCATCTCTCTGATTTGAATGCTAACACTCTGTATCGAGGGAGAGAAACTATCAAAGATACACCTATTTCTTTCTAGCCACAAGTACCATCATACAGTTAATGGTAAGGTAATGTATATTTTTTCCACCTTCAACCAATTTTCAAAACAATTGTTTAAATAAGGGCCTCCCCCAAGTAGTAACAATATTATAAGCAATATATAAATTTTTCCACAGTTGTATAGTAAAAGGACAGTTTATGAATAAGTGAATAATGGTCTCCTCAACCCTGTAACAGAGAGTGCAAATGCTCAGACCAACCCAATCTCTTTTTCGTAAAGAATCCCATGTAAGGATTTTTTGTTCCAGAGCTAACCAAATGAACAGTTTAATCTTATATGCTAAGTCCCAAGTCCACAACTCTCTTTGCCATAATGTAATTTGTTGTGGCCAGTATTTAATTTCCATGGCATTATATACATTTTTGACCGAGACTAGGTCCGACTGGTCTCCACCAGTCCACATTAAGGTATATTCTCTAGACTACATTTGGACACCTAAGATAATAAGTGCCTTCATAAAGGTTTTCCATTCAATAGCCACAATACCTGTCACTACCTGCCGGTGTTATCAATATATACACCTCAAATAATAAGTGCCTTTATAAAGGTTTGCCTTTATTGGAACAAATTTCTTTAAATTCCACCGGGGTCTACGACAATGATGCCCATTGTCTCCTCTACTTTTCCTGTTGGTTGTTCAAGTTTTTAGCAGGTTATTAACACAAGCTGTGGAATCTAGAACCTTCCAAGGCCTTAAAGTTGTTGTAAGCACTTTCATCTCACATCTACTTTTCGTGGATGATGTACTCATCCTTGGAGCTGGGAAATTAGAGTACAGGATGACTCATAATTCCATCCTTTCCAAATTCTTCTCTGCTACGAGGATGATTATTAATTGTCACAAATCGGTTTTTCTTGTTCAAAACATCGGTCCGAGTTTTCAACACAATTTGAATGCAATTTTTAATATTAAGATTGAGAGCCTTGATCAAGGTATGAAATACCTTGGTTTTTTTCTAAAACCAAACAACTATAGAGTGAATGATTGGATGTGGTTACTCAAGAAGATTGAAAACAGGATCGGGAATTGGACATTCCTGTTTGGTATTTTTTTAGATTGACTACCTATTTAATATTGATGGTGATGATGACGACGACAACATTACAATCCATTTAGACCAACATTGGTCTATTGAACCTTAATAAAGAAAAAATATTTATTCTATTTTATTATGTTGTTTCTAAGCTCAAATAGCTTGCAAATTATTTCTTCCAAGGGTGTTTTAGGTCTTGTTCATCTTTGAGTATCGTTATGAAGTTTATGTGAGTGTGTTCTTATTTTTGCAATATTTATTTTCTTAAAGCTAGCAATAGTTTAGAAAGAGTTTTGATATTGTAATCAATGTTAATGGCCTCTTTGTACTAAACCATTTTTTTCTTATTCTCAAGCTCATTTTATCACCATAGATTTTCTTTAAAGTTACTTTTTCCACAGAAAATTTCACATTATATTCATAAAAATATAATCTGTTCTCAAAGATAGTCGTTACATCATGAAATTGTTCTTTTCATGGACATGACCAAAAAAAGTAACATTCTTACTACACATAAAAAGTTCCAAGATCCTTACAAAATAACATCTTCGTCAAAGCTACCATAGGACTATTATCAAAACCAAAAAGTCTCTTTCCTACCAAAGAGGGAATTGTTGCAACTGGAACCTCCAAAATATAAACATTGAAACAAAAAATTTGATCCCCCTGAAGATCAAAACATATTTAAAAAAAGCGTAGGGCCCTCATGGCCACCTTCCCAATGATTGTAGGCAATTCTCCCTGGACAATTTTTTAGTGCCCTTTTTGATAGTCTGTCAGCTTCTTGATTCTCTTCCCTGTATATATGTGCAGAAGAGATAGATATGAAGTTAGTGAGAAGTTCAATTATTTTATCCTTCCAACCATCTAAAGTTACAACATGAAGAGTTCCTTTCTGATTGAGCCAATTGATGACTATTTTAGAATCCCCTGGTACATGTATCTCAGAAACTGATAGCATAGATGCCAGAGTTAGAGTAGCCCAAGATCCCATGAGTTCTTCCCTGGAATTTGTTCCATTGACACGATTTAATGTCTATCTATACTCTGTATGTTCATTGATATTTAAGACTCCACCTGCCCCACTTAATTCACCATTCTGCTGTGCATCCCTATCAAACCACACAATAAATTTATCTTCAATAAAATTAGTAGATGGAAGTCTAGGGGCTGAAACCTTTTTATTTTTCCAATGAGCACCCAAATTCCCTAGAGATAGATACACTATCCTTAGAATATAAGGAGTCCCAGACTCGAAGATAGACTTGTTTCTATCAAGCCAAAGGTACCAACAAATATAAGCTGGGAGAGTTTGGAAATTATAGTTTTGTTTTGCCCAGTTTTTGAAGCATTCATTCACTGAATTGCCAATCCAACCGACAATGAGTTTTAGAGGAAATTTCACTTTTTTCCAAACTGCTACCGTAAAAGGACAATTTAAAAAAAATATGTTTACCTGATTCCCTCATTCCTTTAGGATAACACATTCCTGACCTCTTCCAACCTCTTTTTGCATATTTTTCCATGTTAAAATTTTATTTTCAGCTAACAGCCAAGCAAATAACTTGATCTTCAGTGGAGAGTCCCATTTCCATAATTTTCTCTTCCAATCCCCAGTTTTGAATTTCCACAGTTTTTTGAAAGAGCTGAGTAAACATTCTTGACAAAAATTTGTCCTAACGAATCACCACCGGTCCACTTTAATTTGTCTAGCCTATCCATAAGTTTGATGTCTAAACCAATCAGGTTCTACTCGTACCTATCCCATTCTGTTGTTGTTTCACCAACTAGCCCCAGTTCAACACTGTCTAGCCACATTGAGCTTATCGAACCCCGAGGCAAAAAAAGACTCGCTTGATACAAGATATGAACATTTTTTGATTAAGACTGTGCACCAAATCCAGAGATAATATGGAGTTATGCCCCATTCCCAAAATTGCATCCTTCCCAATTAAAATAGAGTGTCTTGAGCCCGGGTTCCAAGCCAACCACTGTAAGGTCACTGGTAATGTATTAAGGAGGTTTTTCCAGGTATGGAATCCATAGGATGTGACCGAAGTGACCGATATTAACCAGGTCAACACCGACCCATGGGGAAAGTACTTGTCTTTGATCACCCTTTTCCAGATGCCATTCTTCATCAAAGCTCTCCATAATGTGTTTGTCACCAATTCCCTGTAGAAAACGAAAAATGTTCCTCAGCCCCCAACCTCCATAGAGTTTTGGTTTTGAAATTGACTCCCAATTGCTTAAGTGGTAACTATGTTTGTTCTTGTTTCCCGACCACAGGAAGGAAATCATCAATTTTTAGATCCTATGGAGAACATAAATCTGAATATGAGGAAGAGCCATCTAGTAGACTGGTTGGCTCTCTAATACCGCTTTTATCAGCACAAATCGACCACCCAGGGAGAGCCATCTATTACACCAGTGATTAATCCAAGATTCAAACTTTAAAAAAAGCCAATGCCAATCCTCCACCTTATAACTATCTGGTTTCAAAAAATACCCTAGATATTTGAATCCTACAAAGAGATCTTTGAAGAAATAATGAAATAATTCTTTTAAAACTGTGAGAGTTTCTGGAGCAACCCTGAAATGAAGGAAAGTAGACTTCTGTACATTAATCACCTACCCGATGCTCGACAAAAAACACAGAGACTATTTTGGATTTTCTCCCATTTTGCGACTGAAGCTTTTGACATTATAAGAATGCCATCCACAAAAAGTAAGTGGAGTACCTTTATCAATCTGGAAACCTTTATCCCCGTGAGATCTCCATCTTCTTGAGATTTCTTTAAAGAAAGGTTGAGACCTTCCATCATCGATATGAATAGAAGAGGCGACAACGCACATCCCTGTCTAAGTCCTCTACTACTTTGAAAAAAATTGGTTGCCTCTCCATTATCAAAATGGTGTATGTTGTAGATGTTACACAACCCATAATCTAATTTGTTGTTGGCATACCAAAACCACATTGGAGAAGTATTAACCTCAAAAAACACCAGTTGGTACAGTCATAGGCCTTTTTTAAGTTAGGCTTCAGGATAGTAGCTTGGATCTTTTTTGTTTTAATGCTGTGAATACACTCCTGAGTAGTACCGATGGCATCTAAAATTTGTCTTCCTTTGAGAAAACCAATTGTTCTTCGGACAGTGATCTTGATAGAATTGGCATGATTCTCCTCGCTATAACTTTAGCAATGATCTTGTAACATAAGTTACAAAGTGTAATTGGGCGGAAATAATAGAAACAACTGGGGCTATTGACTTTTGGAATCAATGGAAGGAAATTTGAGTTGATCGGTCTAATTACCTCTCCTCCAAGTCTTGTTTCCTCAACCATATCAATCAAGTCCTATCCAACCAACTCGAAGAAAAATAGGAAAAATTCTACAATCCAACCATTCGGCCCTAGACTTTTGTCCTTTGCAAAGCCCCTTAGTACCTCAATGACTTCATCCCTCATACATTAATTTTCTAAAAATTGAACCTCTTCCTCACTCACATAATTAGGAAACAACCTAACTGTATTGATCTGATCCCCAATGTTGTTCTGACTAGTATCACTAAAGAAAGATTTGAAGAAATTGCTTGCTTCTTCATTTAAAGCCTCCTAACCTGTATGGATCCCACCTGCTTCATCCTTTATCTCCAGATGAACTTTTTATTTCTCCTATAGCTTGCAAAGCGATGCAAATATTTAGTATTTTTATCTCCACATTTAATCCAAATCACCCTACTCTTTTGTCGCCAACTTTCTTCCTCATCCAACAGAAGTTTCTTGCACTCAGCCTCAAGAGTAATCATAATGTGATCAGAATCATCACTGTGTGTATCCCATGACTTCTGTAAGTAAATGTTAGTTAGAGCCTCTTCAATATTACCCAATTCTATATGTTCCTGAAGGTTGTTTTCCTTAGACCATAGCTTAACCCGATTTTTTAAAAGGGAAAGTTTCCCTACTAGTCTCCTTTGGGATCCAATAACCTATTGTAACTGCTAGTCATTCCACACGTCCCAAACCATAATAGAGAAAGATTATTCTCTTAGCCAAACTGGATTTAAATTGAAAGGATACGCAACTGTCAGAATCCCAACATCCAATTGAAGAAATACTGGAGCATGATCAGACAGATAGGGGTATTCCACCCATGTCCTATACCTCATTGTAGATGTGATTAGATCCTCCACCACATAGATCCAGTCTAGTCTTTTTGCAATTCCATCTTCACTAGACCTACCATTACGCCACGTTGGAACCACCTCAATAGGGACAACATCCACTAAATTGTTTTTTGTAAAAATTTCCTTAAAAAAACCCGCCAAAGAGTCTACCAGAGCTGACGATCCCCAAACCTCCTCTATAGAATTCGTGAAATTCATATCACCTGCTATAATCATATCATTGTGAGCTAATAATCCTTTACCGCCCACTGTTTCCTAGAATCACTTGCGGTCTTGACAGGGGCCGTAAACATTTAGGAGTGAAATCTTCCTGTTATCCAATAAGTTTGATCCAATAAAGGTGTGGTCCGACGCAACATGACTATCTTCAGAACTCAAACCCAGGTAATCCCCTGGCTCTTGTGCATCCGCCAAAGGTGTAACATTGTCATCTAGCATATCGTCCGATGAGTCTTCCTCAACCAATGAGCCATAGATATGTGGACATTCCTTCCTCAGGTGACCAGTACGTCTGGAGAGTGAGCATCAGAAAGGGATGCCCAAATAGTCCAACTTATGGACAAACATAAGACCCCTCCATTCGATCTCTAGCACTTCTAGGAGCCCCACATGAACATCCACTTCAACGAGCACCTTGGCCATTCTCTTATCTGTTGAACGTAATGCATCTTCATCAACTTTTATGAAACGTCCTATGGAGTTTCCAATCGCCTCCAAAGATTTTGAATTCCACATTTGCAATGGTAGGCCTGGAAGGAGTACCCACAAGTGTCGGAAGCTGAAATATTCAGTCACCAGATTAAAACTTAAGCGCCACCTTTTTAGCATCATACTCCCTCCATCGTAGCCCCAGAACCTTTGAAGGATCCTCGTAGAGTCTTCAGGGCACCTAAAAACAAAACCCATCCACCCTCTCGGTAGGGATAACACCTCAGGGGAATAACCAAGCATCGGTTCCCAATTTCTTAGCAACCATTCCGCTAGAGAAATTTTATAATGAGACCGGTATGCCAACCTCCCAACTAAATCACATAGTGTTAAGTTACAATACTCTTCTAGTCCTATATCCATACCTAAAGTCATTCTACACTTAGTCCTTTTAGGTCTCCACACCCTCATCGAACGCTTAACACGACTCCTCTTCTCTTTTAAACCTTCACCCTATATATCACCTACCAGTGCTTCATGATTATTAAGGTGAGCTTCCGCCTTATACTGCCTCACCATACCACCTATACCCTGTGCCTTACTAGCAGACAAAGTACCCCCGTAAACCTCTCCTCGTAAATATGCTCTACCTTGTGCATTTTGTGACTCCAACACTCTAACAGTCTGGTAAAGAGGTATGGAGTTGTTAGAAGGTGTGTTGGCTAAGTCCTTAGATAAAGTCCTAGAATTAAATCTCTCATCAATGTGGCACCCACTACCTTTATTCCTACAGATCGCTTCCACCAAGGCAAACAAACCCGACCTCTCCCAGATCTCTGCGTCAGTTGCACCCATGAGTGCGCTAACCTCACATTCCATAATAGATGCTGCCAGATACCGTTAAACTACCACCTCAGTAATGTAGTTAAGACTGTATGCAGAGAAGTCTCGTCAAATTTTAAGCGCCCCGAGGTTCGAACAAAAAACTAAATGGTGAGATGACAAGGGTGCTAGAACCGTATGTAGAGTCCAGCTAGTAGTCACTCTGCTCCAGGATAGCACAAACTTCGCCAAAAGATCCAACGTCGCTAGTGAAATAGGGTCAAATAAATAGTTCATTGTAGAGTCCTGGAAGGAAAAACCGCTAAAGGAAACACCAAAGTTAGCGAAAGAATGGACGAGTAAAACCACCCCACAGAAATGGCGGAGAAAAAATGGTTAATAGGAAAGTCACTGAGACAGTTTAAACTCTTTCATAAGTTTAAACCCTTTCCACTCGAGGCTAAAAAGTTTGTAAGAATCCATTTAAACCTATAGGGACAAAGCTCATCCTAAAACGATATTGAGACCCGGTTGTTGCAGGCCCGCCTCCATGAAACCTGCAACTCAGACTGCCTTCCCGCCTCCACAAATTTCAAATTTTTCTCCATCTGTTTACTTCCTTACATCATGCTACAAGTATCAACTTGCCACCAATTAGTCCCAATGTCAGGATGACCGAGTGATCTAAGGCGTCAGACTCAAGTTCTGGTCCTCGATTGAGGGTGTGGGTTCAAATTTCACTTTTGACACTAAATGTAACATTTTTATCTCCATCGTTAATGCACCGGATCCCATCAGAACTCCGCAGTTAAGCGTGCTTGGGATAGAGTAGTACTGAGATGGGTGACCTCCCACCTATCATCATTCTTTAAAGTTACTTACAACAAACTATTAATAGTGTCGATATCCACCCTCTCTTTCGCCTTGAGTGATTTTTACTAGTGTTTGAAGTTATTATAGGAAGTGTAAGCTTTTTCATTTTATCCAACTTATATTTGTACAATAAGTACTTTATCATAGTCTTACTCTCCACAGGTGGGAAACTAGCGTTTAAAAGAATGATAGGGTAGGGCATATTGCTTTTAATTATAATATTGCACGTATTATAAAACGCTTTTGGATCCACTTAATTTTCCTCCAAGTCTTCTTAGAAATATCAAAACCTTAAACTTTGCAACGATATAGAATCACAAAGATAACAAATATGTAAATAATAATTCCCATTTCCTAAATCCATAAATTAGCTTCTCTACATTTTTTCAACACTATAATTCAAGTTTAACTTATGATGAATGCTGATTCCAAGATATTTATATAAAGTTCCACGTTCCAAGTTATGATTATGATTATTGTAAAAAAACAAAAACAAAAATCAACAATTAACATTCTAAAACTTGATGACCATTATCTTTGTTGATGACCATTATCTTTGTTTCATTAAGGTTCACAATCATTCTAGAGTTAATTTGAAAATTTAAAATTGCTTTTCAAAGTCAAAAGGATTCCTTACTATGCATATTGCTATTATTTCTTTATATTTGGATTTTGAAGCCATGCATCATATTAACGAGGTTATTAAATTGTAAAGAAAAGTGTCTATAA
Organism: Picea engelmannii; assembly: GCA_009831015.1. Lineage (NCBI taxonomy): Eukaryota > Viridiplantae > Streptophyta > Pinopsida > Pinales > Pinaceae > Picea > Picea engelmannii. The sequence continues at coordinate 227,516 of ML801147.1, read as the reverse complement.
ACTTCAACCCATGACCAACGCTTAAACAATACGCAATCTTTTCTTTCATCACATGCTTGCACTTTTAATATTTTATGTTAAATTGGAAGAATGTGAAGCATTAGAGTGAACATGCCATTCACATGTTTCTTCACATACCCAAACGTTTTGCCCAAATAAGAGCATCTTTGAGGCTGTACGTTGCGACCAAACAAGAGCATCACGCCACACTCATTCTTCATTTTACCTTGCTTTTATCTCAGCGACCATCATCTTCATCTGCTCACTGTTTTTTCTCTTCTTAAAATTGATTACCAAATTTGAGACAATCAAAAGGCATCCCAATAAGCAAGCAAGCATCATTTTCATTGTAAAAGTGATGTGCAACGAACACTAACATTCCTTTTTTATAACATTCTTTTTCTAAAAAGTATTTATAAAGGCGTAGTTTAAACATTTTACATTTTTTATTTTTAGATAATTATTATGAGAATTTGATAATACAATAGTTTGGAGAAATTACAATTTTATATTGCTTAAAACACTTTTTTGAATGTATGAGTCAATTCATTGTTTTCAAACATTTTAGGACACCTAAAATATGTAATATCAATCACTGAAATATGTAATTTTCTGAATTTTTAGCTGAAATTGGGCAAAACTTGTAAAAAAAACACCCCCAAAAAATTAAAACATAAAACGTTTAGACTACATCATTAATAAATATAATTGGTATATGTAAACATTATTGAATAACCTGCCAGCAAAGTGTTTTCATCCCTAGAGTGAAAGTTTTGAATCTCTTTTTATCCTTTTATCCATAGCTATTCCTTCACCAAGAAAATCAAATTTTCGTTGTATCATTGGTTGGAAAGTTGTCGAACACCAGTGAGATTGAGTTGCAAGAAAAGCTTATGCGTTTTAGATTTCCAAGTACAACCAAGAGAAAGGAAGGACAAGCTTTTATAGAAAATAATTAAAGGAGGGTTTGAACATTATCTCATAGTTATTAACGAGTTTCTTTTGCAAATGAAAAAATGAAATTGAAATGTAGTCCATCTGGATAAACCCATCATTTTAATTTACTTTGAGAGAATATATCTCATGAGCTTCTTGATAACATGACCTATTTGTAATAACTACAAGTTTGAAGTCTTCATAGGTATACCTTTTGACTGAGCAATCCCATGATGCCTTTACCATTTCCTATATATCTTATGCTTGAAAAATGTTACTCTTATTAGTCAAGCAACAAGGACTTTTGTAAATAGCTTGCTACTCCTGCGTGCAAATCAAAGTGTTCAAGTCAAAGTTTCAATCCCATATTTCATTAAACACTTTTTTGTAGACCTATCAAATTTTTACAATGCTTTTTTTAACTAATAAAAAACTTTGAGATCGTATTTGGCTTCCTATCAAGGCCATTTTAATTTATCACTGATTTTTGCTATGTTTAAACTTAAGATTTATAATATAAGATTTAGACATGAACTAATACTATCTTTAGAGTTAGCATTAGTTTGCTAACATTTTTTGTTAGGATGTTTTTTTTCATTTCTCATCCTTTAGCATGGTAGGCTTCATGTATCATGTAGATCTTTAGACAACAATTAAATATGTGGCATATGGATTCAATAATTTACCCTATGACATTTGTGCTTTTCACATGTGCCTCTACTTCCCCTCCAACATCCTTCACTTTCTTACTTAATGAAGGATATCACCATCCATCACTATCTCTCTTGTTTGATATGCAGGCATAGGATTGAGCTCATTCCTTCCCTCAACTAATGTAGGCTTCACCCACAAGCACCTATGCTTCTGCCTACAAGATTGAAAAGAGAAGAGTGAGTTGCAAGAAACCTTTGAAGCTAGGTGCTTTCAATTGCAGTAGGGATGGAATACAATTTCAAACATCGTGGAAGGTATATGCTTTAAACTTTATGACAAATTTCAAAGAAATAACCATTATTTTTGTATTTTTGTAGGTTAGAAGTATGCTTTTTATTGCAGAGGGTCAAGCTCGTTCCTTCCTTCAACCGATGTAGGCTTCACCCATGAACACTTTTGTTTCTGCATGTAAGACTAAAAAGAGCAGAGTGAGTTGCAAGAAAGCTTTGAAGCTAGACACTTTCAATTGTAGTAGGGCTAGAATACAATTTCAAACATCGTTGAAGATATTTGTTTTAAACTTTATACTTTATGAAAAGATTCAAGGAAATAACCATTATTTTTATATTTTTGTAGACTAGATGTATGCTTTTTATTTCTCTATATGTTAGAAGTATACTTTTGAAATTTGAAAGAAAAACTGTAACACTAATAACCCTGATTATTTATCTATTACTAAACAAAAAATTCAATTTTGTATGTAGGCCCACTCTACCTTCTAGTTATCATGCATCTCTCTTCTCTTTCAATTAATGTAGTTTTATTTTACCACGTTGATATCTTTTCTCTTTCAATTAACATAGTTTTACTTTACCAAAAAAAAGGTAATATTAAATTACCCATTTCCATACTATATCAATAATAAATATGGTTTGGGCTTCATCATCCTACTATTATGTGCGACATACCCATTACCAACAAAAATGAAAATGTTACTATGTCCAATTATACAAGGAAATATGTGTATTATGACAAGAAACTCATGCAATTTCACATAAAAATAATGGCATGTAAATTTATTAACAATCACATCACATTTAACAATAAGATACCCAAAAATAACTTAGAAGATTTTACAAAATACATAACACTTATCTTATGAATAAATATCACTGATTAACTTTGTACAAAGGATGTTCCTCCTAACAGTAAACATTGTTGCTTCAATTCTTTCAATAGCAGGCTACTCCCAAGCTGGGGATATGAGTTCAGAAGGACAAATGACTCCTATGGTTTCCTAAACTCCCTAACATATCTCAATACCTTATTGAATTTTCAATGAGCTATGGCTCATGCATTCTCTTTAAATTCTTTGTTTAACTTTTACTTGAACCATAACTACTACAGTAAACCAAGATCACAAGAAGAATAACCATGCACAAGAACACAAGAAGTATCCTGGGAAACCCTTCTCAACAAGGGAAGAAAACCCAACCAATCCTTTGCTATATTCTTCAAGAGAAAGACCTCCCACACCATCACCAAACCTAGCACACAAAAGGGTGCTGTAATTTTCATAATTTCAAACCACAACTTTTGAAATAATGAGATGACACAATGAAGAGTGTATTTCCTCAATGGGGATTCACCTTTATTTATATAAGACTTGTCACATCAAATGATGTGTCTATTGACACAATAGGGACGACCTCAATAACTCAAAATATAATTAATAATTACCATATTAATTATCTTTTATATTAATTGTCTATTACATTAATTATCTTTTACATTAAGGTGGGGTAGGCCTGTACCCTTTACAATACAAATAGGGTTACAGGTAAGTCTGAATCTTGAACAATATAGCAAAGTATCTCATACACCCACTAGTGCTTAGCCACTAGGGGCACATCCACAGGGATGTCCACATATTTATGTCACTGCGTCTCACAGGAGAACCACACTCACTGGTGCTCAACCACTAGGATCACGTTCACTTGTGCTCATCCACAGACACGTCCAACTCAACAGATCTTATTTCCCACTGCACTACATAGGAGTGTCATATGGAGTTCATCATCTCAAATATATGCTCAGAGGAGGTTAATACATTGTTTTATCTCTATCTCAGAACGATGCACCCAACTTATGGGAATTCACACGGTCACCTGTTCTCAACCATAGGCACGTCCAACTCAACAGATCTTATTTCTCATTGCAATACATAGGAGATTCATATGGAGTTCTTCTCAAATCTCTGTAAGGAGGAGGCCAACACAACATTCCAGTTCTGTCTTAGATAGGAACCACACACCCAACTAAGGGGCTCTCTCTCAGGTCTATGTCTTGGAGGATGTCTAACGCTGATGTAATCATCAACACTCCCTCTCATCTAGGGATGCATTGTCCATTAGGCCAAGTCTCGCATGAAAGTATTTGAACTTCGTCCTAACTATAATCATCAACACTCCCTCTCAGCTAGGGAGGTAATCTTCACCAAGCTAGTTTCTCACAGAAGTACTTGAACTTCGAATTGGCAAGCGATTTGGTGAATATATCTGCAATATGCTCATGTCTAGGAATATATTGCAAGTGTACTTCTTTCCTCTACAACATGTCTCTGGTATAATGATATTTTATCTCAATATGTTTCGATCTATCATAGAACACAGGGTTCTCAGAGAGCTTCACACAGCTTTGGTTATCACAAGTAATAATAGGATCCATCTCATGATCAAATAAATCTATCAGAAGCCACACTGCTTCGCATACTACCACACTCTATGCTATATACTCTACTTCTATGGTACTCAAGGCCACAAAACTTTGTTTCTTGCTGCACTAGGAAACCATGGTAAACTCCTAGGTAAAATAACAACCAGATTTTCTCTTCGGGTCCATTGTACTCTTTGCTCAATATGTATCGGCATATCCCTACAAACTCAAGTTCACACTAGAGGCATATCTCATGCCATATCCAACCGTGCTTGGTATATATATCTTAATACATGATTTACTGTTATCTAGTGAGTCTGTCTCGGCCAACTCATGGATTGACTAAGAACATTCAATGCATAGCATATATTAGGTTTGGTGTTAACCAGATACATCAATGATCCAATCAATTGTTGGTACACATGTGGATCAATATTTTCTGAATCATCATCATTTATTTTTCGTCAAATCCACCACCATCGGTATAGACATGAATTTGCATTCTGTCATACTGAACTTCTTTAATATCTCCACTATATATTTTCCTTGACTTAGGAAAATTCTCATTGGTCCTATGTCATACTTCTTGTCCCAAGAAGTAGTGCATCATACCCAGATCCTTCATCTCGAGATCAGAAGTCAAGGCTTGCTTGTAACAACATGACTTCTTGAATAAGTCATCAAAATCAGGTTCTCGTCACCAACAATGTAATAGTATAGGTTTGGATCAACAACACTCTTGCTAAAACCCAAAATTCATCAAGAATCCATCTGTCTGATGTAGTTTCCAAATCATGGATGGTAGTACATGTTAGCACTCTGTAAATTCCTAGAGGTTGTCAGGGGAAGAAGAAATTTAATAGAGGTAACTTACCCAACCACTTTGAAACTGGGATCTAGCCCTGCTAGTTTCATAAATGATCAGGATATGGTGGAGAGAAAATCTAACTAACTAGATTACATTACAAAAAAATAGGAATGCTAAATGATCCTCTCGAATCCTTGGTGCTGATTCTAAGGGAGGTGGTTGGTGATTCATCTTTGGCTTGACTATGACTGTTTTGCAAGCTGACTTAGATGTACATATCATCTCTACTCAATCAAAGCACACAAGTCATCCCATCTCTTTTGACTAGGGATGGTGACTTTGAGTAACCTTCTGTATACTTTATCCATCTCTGTGTACTTAGCAAAGGTGGGCTTGGTGATGAAGATGTATTTTATCTCGTGTTGGATACTTAGGTCCAAATGGAGGGTCTCCAAGAATGATTTGCCAGTGATGCTGCCCTATATCCCTGCAAACTTAGAGCCATATTTTGGCATCGTGAGGATCTTTTGTTTGTAGTCTAAGAGGGTAATCAACTTGTCATTGATCACAAATAAACCTGGGAGCCCTTTCTTATGTAATGAATCTATTTTGCTGAAAATCCTCTGTACTCCAATGTCCATTGCTTGGGATCTTTCCTCAAGTTGCAACATTAATTCTCTCTTGGTCAAAACGTTCTTGACCTCAAGGATATTTTTTGTCCTATCCTCAATTTCCAAGGCCTCTAGCTCCTCTCTTATTTTATAATTCAAGAATCTGATAATCTCATTTGCCTCTGTACGCCTTTCTCCCAATTCTCCTCTTATCTTATCAATGGTTTGTCTACTTCTCTGCACCAGTTCATGATGCTCAAACATAATCTGTATGAGTGGCCAAATATCTTTCATGGATTTGCGGATGTCCATCCAAATATTTTCCTTGGCCTCTGAAAGTGTTTTGGCCATGACTGTTTCTTTCTACAGCTTCTGCAGTTCTTGCTTGAGTCTCTGTGTTGTGTGAATCTCTGTATTGTAGCTGGACTAAAATGTGGACTTCAGTTTTTGGAGGTTATTGATCTCTTCCTGCAGTCTTTTGAATTCCTATCCTTGCAGATACATGTCCTCCATGGACTTTGCTAACTTTTCTGATGCATCTAGAGTTGTCACTGGGATAGTTGCTAGAAGTTCTCCTATGGTGGTTGTTGTTGCTGTACTGACTCCTATGATGGGGACTTCTTGTAGAGGAATAACAGTCATTGGAACATTTTTGTTCCTTTTCCTTGAAAAGCTTCTCTAGCTCTGCCTCCATCTCCTTAATCTGTGCATTCTACTCCATGATTAATTCTAACATTTCCTCCTTATGTCCCTCAGTCTCAGCCATTTGTTTTTCCTATGGGTTTTCTATGGCAGGGATCTTCAGTTGTTTCCTTAAGGATGCTATATCAACATTCTTCTTCTTGAGGAGTTCTTCTGCTGCTTTGAAATTGGATGGAACATATCCAATTTTCAACACTAGTTATTCTAAGTATTTGATCTTGTTATCCTTAGCCAGGGAGGATATCTTTTCCAGTTTGAGATGAGACTGAAAATTATTTAGGGAAACCTGCAACTTTGAAACAATCATGGAGGTATTGGCCAGGGTGGAGAAAATCATGTCTCCAGTCTGTCTATGCATATCCATTTGGTCGGCTAGATGCACCTATTTGACATCAAACTCAAATGTTGACCTTTTATAATCAGAAATTTCTTTGGGTTGAGGCACCTGTGCCTACAAAAATTCCACATGTATCCTCCCTTTCTCTGTGTCAAAAGTAGAGAGAAACCAATGCTATGCTGTAGATGTCTATTTCCATAATTAAGCGTAGGTACTATTAGTCAACATCTCATTTTTCTTCTTGATTAGGTTATACTTCTCAAAAATATTGGGTCCTGCAGACTCCCGTGAGGATTTGGTTGACAATGTGATGTCTGTTTGTTCCCTGGATGAAGAGGTAGACATCATTTGTTGGCTTCCTAAAAAAAGTGGGGAATGTTCTCCTTCCATCACTGTGGTGGACTGAGTTTCTTCTCCTCTAGACCTATCGAGTGTATGACTGGTCTTAGGTCTTTTCTTGTAAACTTGGAAGTCTTCTGCTGAGACTTATGTGATTGAGGGAGATACTTCTTTCCTAGGCCTCTTCTTTGCTAGTACCTATGGAGTATTTGTTTGTGAAATGATGGGAGGAGAAGGATGTTGTTCAATGTTAATCAGAGTGTTTTCCTCCCACTCTTTTTGGTTCCTGAATATCTCTATCTCTGGTTTAGGCACATGAGCATAGGGTGAAATTCTATTCTTTAATCTGGTTTCTGCAATAATTCCACATGGATCATAGTGCCAAGGAAAACTGGTACTGAACTTCATTTATTTTAACAGTTTGTTGGATTCTTCCCCTGCAAATCTACTATTGCAGATGAAAGAACCAATCTACCTTCTGATCCTGAGTTGTTGTTTTTTCTTGAAAGCCACAAAATGAATCTTGTCTGAATTAATCATCTGTCTGATATATTCCAAAGAGAATATTCTGATAGGAAAGTATTTGGGAAGCTTGTAAGGGGCCAATTCACATCCGTAAACTATGATCTCTGTGTGATCCTGGTACAGGTACCAGCCACCTGTTTTAGCAAGGTATGACAAGTGTAAAATCCTTTGAATTTGTTCATTTATCCCGGGTTCTATTTGTCCACTTAGCATGCTTACCACTAGGTGGTAAAACTGGTCGATGAACTGCTTGAAATTGAACTCAGATGAGTTCTTTCTCAATAATGATGTCTAGGATGTGACAGGTTGTGGATTACCATCTTGGTGTAGCTTCTGCAGGGAGAAAGAGAACTTCTTTGTTTGGAAAAAAGATGAACATGTATGCCAATATCGACGAATACCTGAACATGCCCTCTCTATAAAAATTGAAGAGCTGCTCATGGATATTGTCGCCGGAAACTGGTTGTAGTTGAACTGTGTAGTATCCTTCTCTTCAGTGGAAAATATGGATAGAAAACCCAGGATGGGTTCGTCTATCCACTCGTCTGAATAATATCCGAGTAGACAACACAGGGAAGAAATAACTTGGTTATCTTTCACTGAGAAGATAGAGGAAGGGTAGGGGGGATTCTTCTTGGGTAACTGGGCATTTTTAGGGAGGAAAGGCTCAAATATTTGAGCTCTCAGTGGGAAGTACAACTTCTGGTACATCTCAGTTAGAATTTTGATGGAAAGGGGGGAAAGGGAGCCGACTCTGAGTATCTGCATTATCTGGTCTATCGTTTATGGTGTAATGGTAAAAAGAGTTTCACCAGATGACGAAACAATGGCTCTTTGGCTAGGGAGATAGTGTGCCTGGCATTTCAGAGTGAATTTGGGGAAATGGTATATCTGAGGGAAAAGGTACAATGGGAGATTTGACTCCCAAAGTCCATTCTTGTCGCTCTAGTCCAGAAATGTATCTCGAAGCCATAAGTGCAATTCAAAGAAGTCGAATTCACACTTCGTCTCTGCAATTAAGTAATCTTTATCGGCCAAAGGTATTCGATCCAGGTCGACAGGAGGAGGGAGGAAGGGATTCTCTTCGATCTATGAATATTTGGATTTGGGCACCATTGATCCGACTGATACCTGCAAATCAGAAAAAAAAGGATGTTAACTATGTTTATCATGTGTTAATGGCGGTTGTTGACTGAAGAGAATGGAGAAAGGTGGTTTTGGCTGTGTCTAGATTGTGAACAATGAAACAATGGTAAAAAAACAAGATTAAGTGGATGAATGGGTGTCCATTGGGGAGTGGATGACAAGTCAACCAGTTAACAGTTATGGCTGACCACATTGATTGGCCAACGAGCATATCGAGAATGAGGTGGAGGGTAATTAATGGGTAATGGGTGTATGGAGGTGACGTGGAGGGTAGTGAGTGGATGACAGGTGGATGGGATGTGACAGGTGAGTGGGGGATGATATGTCAACAGAGTAGTGGAGCATGACGTATAGACAGAGGTAGTGGAGTGTGACGTTAGAGTGCAGAGGTGGTATGAGCGAGTAGTTTGGCGATTTTATCGGGAGGGGGGGTTCGAGTTAACAATAACGCACCATGTTAGGAGGGGCCCACCTGGGAAAAAATGCCTTCTTGGACCCTCCCCCCCCACCGTTATAGGCCGAATGGTTGTGGGGGGGGTGTTCGATATCTTTTGCCAGCCGCAGATCTGGGCACACGATGATGGAATGATGAGATTTGTGCCCACTTTAGCACAAAGCGCCAAACATGATATATCACCCCAAAACTTAGGATAACGTTTTTTATGGATTTTTTGTTGCTCCCCTTCTTTCATTTTTGTCACCAAGGGGTCAAAATACAACATTTTAACTCAAATCAAAGAATTTACTAACTTTTCATCAATTTTACTGAAATGAAAGCATACTAACCTATATCCTACTCTAATCACCTAGAAAAATTAACCCAGATTAGACTATTGGGTTAACAATTATTTTAACCTAAGATACTTGGCTAAGTTTAGACTGTTTAGCGAAGTTTATTCACTATCCTATCTAATTATGCTAAGATTAAACTGTTTAGCCCAATTTATTCACTAACCTATCTGCATAAATTTAAAGAACTTGACCATGGTTAGACAGTATGGATCAAGCCAATTTTATTGCATGGGGTTTTATCATTTTTATTTTCACGCTCTTTTATTCTTTTTTCTATTTTAATTCTTTTTCCTTTTTCTTTTTCTTTTCTTTCTTTTCTTTTTCTTTTTCTTTTGTAAATTATTTGTAGAATGAAATATTATTTACAACAAAAATACAACTAGAGGGAAAATTTCTAGTCACCAGTTGATCTTATGAAACATAGGGTTATAACAATGGCTCCAACTGGGGATGGTGCTCTCCTTGTGAGGTGCCAAGAACTTTCTACCTAATGTTTTGAAAATTCTTCTCCAGTGCTTCTTCTGCAACTTGATTTGTTTTATTTTGAAAATCTGGTGACACTGGTCATTGGATTAGGGCCTTCTCTTCGAGCTTCAACCATCTGATCAGTAACATCCACACATAAAATGAAAGTAAAAATGGTTTGTACAATGAAATGGATGACTAAGATATTCATTGGGGTGGAACATAATGTTTGAGCATCCTGCCATTTACAGGTCCTTCTGGTAGGTATGCTCCATCATTGTCCTTGAGAAAAAATGTGTTATTTCCTCTATATGCCTGAATGATGTGAGGGCCTTTCCACAAACTATCGAACTTTCCATGCTTACCCTTGTCTTCATTTCTGGAATCCCACTTTAGTACCAAATCACCCAACTCAAAATCATCCTCTTTAGTTCTCCTGTCATAGATCTTTTTGATACTCTCTTGGATTACCTGGGTCTTGTTATACACTTCTTCTCTGGACTGCTATAATTAGATCATCTAATTTATTCTATTTTGGGTATCATTAGTCTCCGCCTATACTTCTTGCAACAATTTCATAACAGGATATCCCAAAGAAGTAGGGAAAACTACATCAGTGCCATATACCAACTGATATGGGGACATACCAATTGATCTTTTTGTGGTTAACCTGTAAGCCCAGAGTGCATGGACCAACTTGTTATGCCAAGACTTCTTGTTTTCCTGCAACATATTCTTTATGATATTCACCAAACTTTTGTTTGAGGACTCAACTAACCCATTACCCTGAGAGTAATAGGTTGTGGAGTGTCCCAAAGTAATCTAGTACTTGCTGCAAAATTCTATTAGCTTTTTGGATTTGAAAGTTGTTGCATTGTCAGTTATGATATTTCTAGGGAATCCAAAACGAGAAAGAATATCAGTTTCCAAGAATTTAATGATGATCGAGTCTGTGGCTTTCCTACAGGGTACCACTTCAATCCACTTTGGGAAGTAGTCTGTAGTTGTGAAGATCCACTTGTGCTAGTCTGAAGAAGGTGGATGAATCTCACCAATAAAGTCCAAACCTCATTGCTGGAATGGAGCTTCAACTGAAATAGGTTTCAGGGGTAGAGGAAAAATTTTCCTTTTGCCTTAAAAAACTTGGCATTTGTGGCAGGAGGTTACTTTTTTATGCACATTTGCAAACAAGGTGGGCCAGTAAAAACTAGCTCTGAGGATCTTGTTAGCAGTAGTATTCCAACTTAGATGCCCACCACAATCTCCTTCATGGAAATCCTACAATAACTTGTCAGCTTCATATTTTAATAAGCAATTAAGTAAGATACCCCCAACATCTTTCTAGTAAAGGTTTCCATCTAGAATACAATATTTTAATGCTTTTAGTTTTAAGAATCTAGCTTTAGTCTTAGTTAGACCAGGAGGATCTTGTAAATTATGCAGGACAAAGATGAGGTCTGCGTACCATGGAGAATTTAAGAATACATCTTTTACACGTGGAGTCGCCTTCTCTCCATGTTCATCAACTACAGTTAAGAAGTTTATATCTAAAGTGTGAAAATTAGATTCAACCATCAATTTGGCCAAACCTTGACCCTTGATCAGTTTAGTGGGTTTGATTTCTATATCATATTCCAGAATAACATCAATCCACTTCCCTCTCCTACCATCAGGGTTATCCCGAGTCAGGATATCCTTCACCACTACATTTGGAACATAAGCAATAGTATGAGAATTTATCTAGGTGGATATCGGTGGCCACCCACCTTTTTCGATTGTCTCAAAACAGTTTTCTGGCAATTTTGGCAATTTACTATTTTTAGCAGTTTTTAACTTTCGGGGCCATTTTGAGGGCCCAAATGAAGGTTTTTTGAGATTTAGGTTCTCAATGATAGCTAAATGAATGATTTAGCCCTCAAAATGAATCTCCTCGACGATACCTTTCCAACGAGCTATCATACACCTAAAACAAAGATCGTATGCAAAAGTTACGACCCTAGGAAGTTGATGTACTAACTTACCCAAACGGGGCCCACATGACTTTTGGTGCTTCATCTCCTAGGGTTAGGTTTTCAGATGTATAGGATTTTTGGAATTCCTGTTTATTGTTAAAAGGCCTTTAGAGCCTCATTGTAACCATCTTCTTGCGAATGCGAGTAGCCGTCACATCTTTTCTCAGAGATAAGCTGCCACCATTCTAGCGAGTCTTTCACTCTATATTTTTATAGTCTTTGTACATTTCTTTCATTAATATAAATCGTGTATTACTGTATCTCTGTGTTTATGGTTGCATCTCTGATATATTTCTATTATATTATTGAATATCTGTGATCTATCTGTGCATTTCTTTATTATATCTCTGATCTCATTTCATGCCGAAAATAATTCGGATTAGTGGTATCAGAGCAGGTTGTTCTGTATCATTTTTTTCAGTGCAAGTCCCCGACGAGGTCCGAGTATAGCAAGTTGGGTCTCGAGCTTATATCTCTTGATTAAAATCTCCCTCGCACACCCAAGAAACCCTCAATGGCGGAAGAAAATAAAAATGATGGAGCAGACGGTCCTATCAGTCAGTTGCTTGAGCAAGCTCTCACGCGACAGAGGGACGAAATGATGGAGAATTTTTCCCACATACTTCAATGCCTGCCGATAGAAATAGGCGCATATTCATCAAGCAACCACTTTGGAGGCACCTCGCCTTTCAAGGTACAAGTTAATTTTGATATTCCCGTATTTGAAGGACAGATAGATGCAAAAGCCCTAGAAAAATGGTTAAATCTGCTAAAAGGTTATTTCTCTGTTCACAAATTTTCCGACAAAGAAAAGATCACCTTCTCACTCCTTAAAGCTCTCCCTCATGTCAAGCATTGGTGGGAAACTTATTGGGAGCAGAGTTCCACAGAGGAGTCTGAAATATATGGGGTCGATCCCACTTGGGATGTTTTTGTGGATGCGGTAAGGGAACAATATTACCCTATTGGAAACTATGATGATGAGTACATGAGATGGACCACATTACGGCAAGAGAGGGGCCAAGCTGTTTCGGATTTCACCAATAACTTCCATACCTTGCGCACCAAGCTGGGTATCAAAGACTCTGAGCAACATTTGGTTCTGAAATACCGTGGGGCTCTACACAGATACATCCAGACTAAAATGGATTTTCTGGAAATCTCATCACTCGGTGATGCTTATCGATATGATGTTAAAATTGAGCAGAAATTTAAGCACCAGAACAAACGAAAGTTTGGGTCTGCAAATCTGCAACAACTGAAGTATGACAAAGACAACCCTAACAAACAGTCTCCTGAAAACTAGTCCAAGACATAGGAAAGTAAGGGTCACGGGAAGACAAAGAAAGACACCGGAAAATGGTGCGAGTTCCACAAAATACCCTGGCACAACACCGATGAATGTCGCTCAAAACAGTCATTGGTGGTCGATATCAAAGACAAAGTGCCGAACCCTGATTCAGAATATGATTCTGAAAATAATGGTAAAGGACAGATCATTGACATGGACCCCACTGCTATTATCACGACTGCAACAATTCAACCAGAAGAACCAACAGATCCTGAAGAGGGGGAGCACCTTTTCCATTCACAGATGTGGGTGAAGGGGACCCTGCTACATTTTATTGTTGATAACGGAAGCTAGAAGAACCTCATCTCAACAGAGGTCGTCAAACAGTTGGGATTGTTGACAACACCACACTTGCAACCATACAACATCAGGTGGCTTCGCCAAGGACGAGATCTTCGTGTCAGCCAGCAGTGTTGATTGTCATATGGCATCCAACTCTTCAAGGATGAGGTATTATGTGATGTTGCCCCACTGGATGTCTGTGATGTTCTCTTGGGCCAACCATTTATGTGGAAGCACCATGTTGTTTATGAGTCTCGACCCCACAGTGTCATTGTTACTTTGGGGGGTCATATCTATAGAATACCAGAGGTAGTTCCGAATATTGTTCCACGAAAAAAGTGTCGCAAGGTAGTATCTCATACTACAAAATTTAACTTCTTCACAATCTATTCAAAAGGAGAACAAAAGGACATTGGAACCACTACAGCCTCGCCCCAAGCACCTTCTATCAAACAGAAGCAGGGCGATAAGGTTGCAGCAAAGCGCAAATATTCCTTCTGCACATCGTCCTCTCATGTATCGTGACTTATTGAAAATAATAAATCTCAACAGGTTCTTGACATACTTCCACAAACTGAGCAGTGAGATGTCTCCAACAATACAAGCAACTCACCAAGATGCACATTCAACAAACACTTTTCCCTCTCCCCCGAGAACTGAACGCAATGGAGACCATTTATTCCTAAGGAGGGAGGATTGATCCAAGTTGATATCAGTGGCCACCCACCTTTTTTGACTGGCTCAAAACAATTTTCTGGCAATTTTGGCAATTTACTATTTTTAGCAGTTTTTAACTTCCAGGGCCATTTTGAGGGCCCAAATGAAGTTTTTTTGAGATTGAGGTTCTCAATGATATTTGAAGGCATGATTTATCCCCCAAAATGAATCTCCTCGATGATACCTTTCCAACGAGCTATCATACACCTAAAACGAAGATCGTATGCAAACGTTACGACCCCGAGAAGTTGATGTACTAACTTACCCAAATGGGGCCCACATGACTTTTGGCGCTTCATCTCATAGGGTTAGGTTTTCAGATGTCTAGGGTTTTTGGAATTCCTGTTTATTGTAAAAAGGCCTTCAGAGCCTCATTGTAACCATCTTCTTGCAAATGCGAGTAGTCGTCACATCTCTTCTCAGAGATAAGCTGCCACCATTCTAGTGAGTCTTTCACTCTATATTTTTATAGTCTCTGTACATTTCTTTCATTAATAGAAATCGTGTATTACTATATCTCTGTGTTTATGGTTGCATATCTAATAAATTTCTGTTATATAATTGAATATGTGCGATATATGTGTGCATTTCTTTATTATATCTCCGATCTCATTTCGTGCCGAAAATAATCCGGATCAGTGGTATCAGAGTAGGATGTTCTTGATCATTTTTTTTAGTTCATGTCCCCGACGAGGTCCAAGTATAGAAATTTGGGTCTCGAGTTTGTCTCTCTTGAGGAAAATCTCTCTCGCAAACCCAAGAAACCCTCAATGGCGGAAGAAAAGAAAAATGATGGAGCAAACGATCCTATCAGTCTGTTGCTTGAGCAAGGTCTCACGCGACAGAGGGACGAAATGATGGAGAATTTTTCCCACATACTTCAATGCCTGTCGATAGCAACAGACACATCTTCATCAAGCGACCACTTTGGAGGCACCTCGCCTTTCAAGGTACAAGTTAATTTTGATATTCTTGTATTTGAAGGACAGATAAATACAGAAGCACTAGACAAATAGTTAAATCTGCTAGAAGGTTATTTCTCTGTTCACAAATTTTTCGACAAAGAAAAGATCACCTTCGCATTCCTTAAAGCTCTCCCTCATGTCAAACATTGGTGGAAAACTTATTGGGAGCATATTTCCATAGAGGAGTCTGAAATATATGGGGCCGATCCCACTTGGGATGTTTTTGTGGATGCGGTAAAGGAACAATATTACCCTATTGGAAACTATGAGGACGAGTACATGAGATGGACCACACTGCGGTAAGAGAGGGGCCAAGAAGTTCCAGAGTTCACCAATACCTTCCATACCTTGTGCACCAAGCTGGGTATCAAAGACTCCGGAGCGACATTTGGTTCTAAAATACCATGGGGATTTACACAGATACATCCAGACCGAAATGGATTTTCTGGACATCTCATCACTCGATGTTGCTTATCGATATGCTGTTAAAATCGAGCAGAAATTTAAGCACCAAAACAAATGAGAGTTCGGGTCTGCAAATCTGCCACAACTGAAGTATGACAAATACGACTCTAACAAACAGTCTTTCGAAAACCAGTCCAAGACACAGGAAAAGAAGGGTCACGGGAAGACAAAGAAGGATACCAGAAAATGGTGTGAGTTCCACAAAATCCACTTGCAAAACACCGATGAATGTCACTCAAAACAGTCATTGGTGGCTGAGATCAAAGACAAAGAGCTGAACCCTGATTCAGAATCTGATTTTGAAAATAATGGCAAAGGACAGATCATTGACGTAGACCCCACTGCTATTGTCACGATCACAACAATTGAACCAGAAGAACCAACAGATCCTAAAGAGGGGGAGCGCCTTTTCCATTCACAGATGTGGGTGAAGGGGACCCTGCTGCATTTTATTGTTGATAGTGGAAGCCAGAAGATCCTCATCTCAGCAGAGGTCGTCAAACAATTGGGATTGTAGACAAAACCACACCCGCAACCATACAACATCGGATGGCTTCACCAAGGACGCGATCTTCGTGTCAGCCAGAAGTGTCGATTGTCATATGACATCCATCCCTTCAAGGATGAGGTATTATGTGATGTTGCCCCACTGGATGTCTGTGACGTTCTCCTGGGCCAACCATATATGTGGAAGCGCCATGCTGTTTATGAGTCTCGGCCTCGCAGTGTCATTGTTACTTTGGGGGGTCATATCTATAGAATACCAGAGGTAGTTATGACTATTGTTCCACCAATAAAGTGCCGCAAGGTAGTATCTCATACTGCAAAATTCATCTTCTTCACAATCTGTTCAAAAGGGGAACAAAAGGACATTGGAACCACTACAGCCTCGCCCAAAGCACCTTTTATCAAACAGAAGCAGGTCGAAAAGGCTGCAGCAAAGCGCAAAGATTCCTTATGCACACCATACTCTCATGTATCTTGACTTGTTGAACAATCTCAACCTCAACAAATTCTTGACATACTTCCACAAACTGAGCAGTTTGATGTCTCCAACAATACAAGCAGTTCACCAAGATGCAGATTCAACAAACGTTTTCCCCTCTCCCCCGAGAACTCAATGCAATGGAGACCATTGCTTCCTAATGAGGGAGGATTGATCCAGGTGGATATCGGTGGCCACCCAACTTTTTTGACTGGCTCAAAACAGTTTTCTGGCAGTTTTGGGAATTTACTATTTTTAGCAGTTTTTAACTTCTGGGGCCATTTTGAGGGCCCAAATGAAGGTTTTTGGATATTGAGGTTCTCAATGATAAACAAAAACATTATTGAGCCCCCAAAATGAATCTCCTCGATGATACCTTTCCAACGAGCTATCATACACCTAAAACGAAGATCGTATGCAAAAGTTATGACCCCGGGAATTGATGTACTAACTTACCCAAACGAGGCGCACATGACTTTTGGCGCTTCATCTCCTGGGGTTAGGTTTTTGGATGTTTAGGGTTTTTGGAATTCCTATTTATTGTAAGAAGGCCTTCAGAGCCTCATTGTAACCATGTTCTTGCGAATGCGAGTAGCCGTCACATCTCGTCTTAGAGATAAGATGCCACCATTCTAATGAGTTTTTCACTCTGTATTTTTACAGTCTTTGTACATTTATTTCATTAATAGAAATCATGTATTACTGTATCTCTGTGTTAGTGGTTGCATCTCTGATATATTTATGTTATATTATTGAATATATGTGATATATTTGTGCATTTATTTATTATATCTCCGATCTCATTTTGTGCTGAAAATAATCCGGATCAGTGGTATCAGAGCAGGCTATTCTTGATCATTTTTTCAGTGCATGTCCTCGACGAGGTCCAAGTATAGCATTTTGGGTCTCAAGCTTGTCTCTCTTAAGGAAAATCATTCTCTCACACCCAAGAAGCCCTCAATGGTGGAAGAAAAGAAAAATGATGGAGCAAACGATCCTATCAGTTTGTTTCTTGAGCAAGGTCTCACGCGACAGAGGGATGAAATGATGGAAAATTTTTCCCACATAATTCAATGTCTGCCGATAGAAACAGGCACATCTTCATCAAGCGGCCACTTTGGAGGCACCTTGTCTTTCAAGGTACAAGTTAATTTTGATATTCTTGTATTTGAAGGATAGATAGATGCAGAAGCCCTTGACAAATGGTTAAATCTGCTAGAAGGTTATTTCTCTGTTCACAAATTTTCCGACAAAGAAAAGATCACCTTCGCACTCCTTAAATCTCTCCATCATGTCAAACATTGGTGGGAAAATTATTGGGAGTAGAGTTCCACAGAGGAGTCTGAAATATATGGGGTTGATTCCACTTGGGATGTTTTTGTGGATGCGGTAAAGGAACAATATTACCCTGTTGGAAACTATGAGGACCAGTACATGAGATGGACCACACTGTGGCAAGAGAGGGGCCAAGCAGTTCCGGAGTTCACCAATACCTTCCATACCTTGCACACCAAGCTGGGAATCAAAGACTCCGAGTGATATTTGGTTCTGAAATACCGTGGGGCTCTACACAGATACATCCAGACTGCAATGGATTTTCTGGACATCTCATCACTTGGTTCTGCGTATCAATATGTTGTTAAAATAGAGCAGAAATTTAAGCACCAGAACAAATGGGAGTTCGGGTCTGCAAATCCGCAACAACCGAAGTATGAAAAATATGACCCTAACAAATAGTCTCCTGAAAACCAGTCCAAGACACAGGAAAAGAAGGGTCACGGGAAGACAAAGAAGGACATTGAAAAATGGTGCGAGTTCCACAAATTCCCTTGGCACAAAACTGATGAATGTCACTCAAAACAATGATTGGTGGCCGAGATCAAAGACAAAGAGCCAAACCCTAATTCAGAATCTGATTATGAAAATAATGGTAAAGGATAGATCATTGGCAAGGACTCCATTGTTATTGTTGCAACCACAACAATTCAACCAGAAAAAACAATAGATCCTGAAGAGGGGGAGAACCTTTTCCATTCGTAGATGTGGGTGAAGGGGACCCCGCTACATTATATTATTGTTAGCAAAAGCCAGAAGAACCTCATCTCAGCAGAGGTCGTCAAACAATTGAGATTGTCGGCAACACCACACCCGCAACCATACAACATCGGGTGGCTTCACCAAGGATGAGATCTTCGTGTCAGCCAACAGTGTTGATTGTCATACAACATACAACCCTTCAAGGATGAGGTATTATGTGATGTTTCCCCACTGGATGTCTATGATGTTCTCTTGGGCCAACCATATATGTTGAAGCGCCATGATGTTTATGAGTCTCAACCCCGCAGTGTCATTGTTACTTTGGGGGGTCATCTCTATAGAATACCAGAGGTATTTCCGACTATTGTTCCACCAAAAAAGTGCCGCAAGGTAGTATCTCATACTGCAAAATTCAGCTTCTTCACAATTTGTTCAAAAGGGGAACAAAAGGACATTGGAACCACTATAGCCTCGCCCCAAGCACCTTCTATCAAACAAAAGAAGGTAGAAAAGGCTGCAGCAAAGAGCAAAGATTATTTCTGTACATCGTCCTCTCATGTATCTCGACTTGTTGAACAGCCTCAACCTCAACAGGTTCTTGACATACTTCCCCAAACTGAATAGCGCGATGTCTCCAACAATACAAGCAACTCACCAAGATGCAGATTCAACAAACGATTTTCCCTCTCCTTCGAGAAATCAATGCAATGGAGACCATTGCTTCCTAAGGTGGGAGGATTGATCCAGGTGGATATCGGTGGCAACCTACCTTTCTGACTGGCTCAAAACAGTTTTCTGTCAATTTTGACAATTTACTATTTTTAACAGTTTTTAACTTCCGGGGCCATTTTGAGGGCCCAAATGAAGGTTTTTCAAGATCAAGGTTCTCAATCATAGCCAAAGGGATGATTGAGCCCCCAAAATGAATCTCCGCGACGATACCTTTCCAACGAGCTATCATACACCTAAAACAGAGATCATATGCAAAAGTTACGACCCCAGGAAGTTGATGTACTGACTTACCCAAATGGGGCCCACATGACTTTTGGCGCTTCATCTCCTAGGGTTAGGTTTTCGGATGTCTAGGGTTTTTGGCATTCCTGTTTATTGTAAAAATTCCTTCAGAGCCTCATTGTAACCATGTTTTTGCGAATGCGAGTCACTGTCACATCTCTTCTCAGAGATAAGATGTCTCCATTCTAGTGAGTCTTTCACTCTGTATTTTTATAGTCTCTGTACATTTATTTCATTAATAGAAATCGTGTATTACTGTATCTCTGTGTTTATGGTTGCATCTCTGATATATTTATGTTATATTATTGAATATCTGCGATATCTTTGTGCATTTCTTTATTATATCTCCGATCTCATTTCGTGCCGAAAATAATCCGAATCAGTGGTATCAGAGCAAGCTGTTCTTGATCATTTTTTTCAGTGCATGTCCTCGACGAGGTCCGAGTATAGCAAGTTGGGTCTCAAGCTTGTCTCTCTTGAGGACA
This sequence comes from Picea engelmannii, assembly GCA_009831015.1. NCBI lineage: Eukaryota > Viridiplantae > Streptophyta > Pinopsida > Pinales > Pinaceae > Picea > Picea engelmannii. The sequence continues at coordinate 207,173 of ML801147.1, read as the reverse complement.
ATCTCTCTCTCACACCCATGAAACCTTCAATTGCGAAAGAAAAATAAAATGACAAAGCATACGATGCTATCAGTCTATTGCTTGAGCAAGCTCTCATGCAACAGAGGGACGAAATGATGGAGAATTTTTCCCACATACTTCAATGCCTGTCGATAGAAACGGGCTCATCTTCATCAAGCAACCACTTTGGAGGCACCTCGGCTTTCAAGTTACAATTTAATTTTGATATTCCTGTATTTGAAGGACAGATAGATGCAGAAGCCCTAGACAAATGGTTAAATCTGCTAGAAGGTTATTTCTCTGTTCACAAATTTTCCGACAAAGAAAATATCACCTTCGCACTCCTTAAAGCTCTCCCTCATGTGAAACATTAGTGGGAAACTTATTGGGAGTAGAGTTCCATAGAGGAGTCTGAAATATATGGGGCTGATCCCACTTGGGATTTTTGTGTGGATGTGGTAAAGGAACAATATTACCCTGTTGGAAACTATGAGGACCAGTACATGAGATGGACCACACTACAACAAGAGAGGGGCCAAGCAGTTCCAGAGTTCACCAATAACTTCCATACCTTGCGCACCAAGCTGGGTATCAAAGAATCCGAGTGACATTTGGTTCTGAAATACCATGGGGCTCTACACAGATACATCCAGACTGAAATGGATTTTCTAGACATCTCATCACTCGGTGCTACTTATTGATATGATGTTAAAATCGAGCAAAAATTTAAGCACCAGAAAAAATGGGAGTTTGGGTCTGCAAATCCGCAACAACCTAAGTATGACAAAGATGAACCTAGAAAAAAGTCTCCCGAAAACCAGTCCAAGACACAGGAAAAGAAGGGTCACAGGAGGACAAAGAAGGACACTGGAAAATGGAGGGAGTTCCACAAATGCCCCTAGAAAATCACCGATGAATGTCGCTCAAAAAAATCATTAGTGGCCGAGATCAAAGACAGAGAGCCAAACCCTGATTCAGAATCTGATTCTAAAAATAATGGTAAAGGATAGATCATTGATGTGGACCCCACTTCTATTGTCGCGACCGCAACAATTCAACCAGAAGAACCAACAGATCCTGAAGAGGGGGAGCACATTTTCCATTCACAGATGCGAGTGAAGAGGACCCTGCTGCATTTTATTGTTGTTAGCGGAAGCCAGAAGAACCTCATCTTAGCAGAGGTTGTCAAACAGTTGGGATTATCAACAACACCACACCCGTAGCCATACAACATCGGGTGGCTTCGCCAAGGACGAGATATTCAAGTCAGCCAGTAGTGTCGATTGTCATACAACATCCAACCCTTCAAGGATGAGGTATTAAGTGATGTTGCCCCATTGGATGTCTGTGATGTTCTCTTGGGCCAATCAAATATGTTGAAGCACCATGCTATTTATGAGTCTCGACCCCGCAGTGTCATTGTTACTTTGGGGGGTCATCTCTATAGAATACCAGAGGAAGTTCCGACTATTTTTCACCAAAAAAGTACCGCAAGGTAGTATCTCATAATGCAAAATTAAGCTTCTTCACAATCTGTTCAAAAGGGGAACAAAAGGACATTGGAACTACTACAGCCTCGCCCCAAGCACCTTCTATAAAAAAGAAGTAGGCCGACAAGGCTGCAACAAAGCATACAGATTCCTTCTGCACATCATACTCTCATGTATCTCGACTTGTTGAACAACCTCAACCTCAACAGGTTCTTGACATACTTCCACAAACTGAGCAACACAATGTCTCCAACAATACAAGCAACTCACCAAGATGCAGATTCAGCAAACGCTTTTACCTCTCCCCCGAGAACTCAACGCAATGGAGACCATTACTTCCTAAGAAGGGAGGATTGATCTAGGTGGATATCAATGGCCACCCACCTTTTCTATTGGCTCAAAATAACTTTCTAGCAATTTTGGCAATTTACTATTTTTAGCAGTTTTTAACTTTCGAGGCCATTTTGAGGGCCCAAATGAATTTTTTTCGAGATCAAGGTTCTCAATAATAACCAAAAGCATGATTTATCCCCCAAAATGAATCTCCTCGATGATACCTTTCCAACTATCTATCATATGCCTAAAATAGAGATCGTATGCAAAAGTTATGACCCCAGGAAGTTGATGTACTAACTTACCCAAACGGGGCCCACATGACTTTTGGTGCTTCATCTCCTAGGGTTAGTTTTTCGGATGTATAGGGTTTTTGGAATTCCTGGTTATTGTAAAATTTCCTTCAGAGCCTCATTGTAACCATCTTCTTGCGAATGCGAGTATCCATTAGATCTTTTCTTAGAGATAAGCTGCCACCATTCTAGCGAGTCTTTCACTCTATATTTTTACAGTCTCTGTACATTTCTTTCATTAATAGAAATCGTGTATTACTGTATCTTTGTGTTTATGGTTGCATCTATGATATATTTATGTTATATTATTGAATATCTGTGATATATCTGTGCATTTCTTTATTATATCTCCGATCTCATTTCATGCCGAAAATAATACGGATCAGTGGTATCAAAGCAAGTTGTTCTTGATCATTTTTTTCAGTGCATGTCCCCGACGAGGTCCGAGTATAGAAAGTTGGGTCTCGAGCTTGTCTCTCTTGAGGAAAATCGCTCTCGCACACCCAAGAAACCGTCAATGGTGAAAGAAAATAAAAATGACAGAGCAGACGATCCTATCAGTCTGTTGCTTGAGCAAGCTCTCACCCGACAGAGGGACGAAATGATGGAGAATTTTTCCCACATACTTCAATGCCTGCCGATAGCGATAGGTGCATATTCATCAAGCGACCAATTTGGAGGCACCTCACCTTTCAAGGTACAAGTTAATTTTGATATTCCTCTATTTGAAGAACAAATAGATGCATAAGCCCTAAACAAATGGTTAAATTTGCTAGAAGGTTATTTCTCTGGTCACAAATTTCCCAACAAAGAAAAGATCACCTTCGCACTCCTTAAATCTCTCCCTCATGTCAAACATTGGTCGGAAACTTATTGGGAGAAGAGTTCCATAGAGGAGTCTGAAATATATGGGGCTGATCCCACTTGGGATGTTTTTGTGGATGTAGTAAAGGAACAATATTACCCTATTGGAAACTATGAGGACCAATACATGAGATGGACAACACTGCGGAAAAAGAGGGGCCAAGAAGTTCCAGAGTTCACCAATACCTTCCATACCTTGTGCACCAAGTTGGGTATCAAAGACTTCGAGCGACATTTGGTTATGAAATACTATGGGGCTCTACATAGATACATCCAGACTGAAATGGATTTTCTGGACATCTCATTACTCGGTGATGTTTATCGATATGATGTTAAAATCGAGCATAAATTTAAGCACCAGAACAAACGAGAGTTCGGGTCTACAAATCTGCAACAACCGAAGTATGACAAAGATGACCCTAACAAACAGTCTCCCGAAAACCAGTCCAAGACAAAGGAAAAGAAGGGTCACGGGAAGACAAATAAGGACACCAGAAAATGGTGTGAGTTCCACAAACGCCCCTGGCACAACACCGATGAATGTCGCTCAAAACAGTCATTGGTGGCCGAGATCAAAGACAAAGAGTCGAACCCTAATTGAGAATCTGATTATGAAAATAATGGTTAAGGATAGATCATTGACGCAAACCCCACTGTTATTGTCGTGACTGCAACAATTCAAACAAAAGAACCAACAGATCCTGAAGAGGGGGAGCACCTTTTCCATTCACAGCTATGGGTGAAGGGGACCCCACTGCATTTATTGTTGTTAGCAGAAGCCAGAAGAACCTCATCTCAGCAGAGGTCATCAAACAGTTGGGATTGTCGACAACACCACACCCTCAGCCATACAACATCGGGTGGCTTTGCCAAGGAAGAGATATTTGTGTCAGCCAGCAGTGTTGATTGTCATACGACATCCAACCCTTCAAGGATGAGGTATTATGTGATGTTGCCCCACTAGATTTCTGTGATGTTCTCTTGGGCCAACCATATATGTGGAAGCGCCATGTTGTTTGATTCTCGACCCCGCAGTGTCATTGTTACTTTGGGGGGTCATCTCTATAGAATACCAGAGGTAGTTTCGACTATTGTTCCACCAAAAAAGTGCCGCAAGGTAGTATCTCATATTGCAAAATTCAGCTTCTTCACAATCTGTTCAAAAGGGGAACAAAAGGACAATGGAACCACTATAGCCTCGCCCCAAGCACCTTCTATCAAACAGAAGCAGATCGAAAAGGATGTAGCAAAGTGAAAAGATTCCTTATGTACACCATCCTCTCATGTATCTTGACTTGTTGAACAACCTCAACCTCAACAGGTTCTTGACATTCTTCCACAAACTGACTAGCGCGATGTCTCCAACAATACAAGCAGCTGACCAAGATGCAGATTCAACAAACACTTTTCTCTCTCCCCCGAGAACTCAACGCAATGGATACCATTGCTTCCTAATGAGGGAGGATTGATCCAGGTGGATATCGGTGGAAGCCCACCTTTTCCGGTGGCTCAAAATAGTTTTCTGGCAATTTTGACAATTTACTATTTTTAACAGTTTTTAACTTCCAGGGCCATTTTGAGGGCCCAAATGAAGGTTTTTCGAGATCGAGGTTCTAAGTGATATCCAAAGGCATGATTGAACCCCCAAAATGAATCTCCTCGACGATACCTTTCCAACGCGCTATTATACGCCTAAAACGGAGATCGCATGCAAAAGTTACGACCCCGGGATGTTGATGTACTAACTTACCCAAACGGGGCCCACGTGACTTTTGGTGCTTCATCTCCTAGGGTTAGGTTTTCGGATGTCTATGGTTTTTGGCATTCCTGTTTATTGTAAAAATGCCTTCAGAGCCTCATTGTAACCATCTTCTTGCGAATGGGAGTAGCCATCACATCTCTTCTCAGAGATAAGTTGCCACCATTCTAATGAGTCTTTCACTCTGTATTTTTATAGTCTCTGTACATTTATTTCATTAATAGAAATCATGTATTACTGTATCTCTGTGTTTATGGTTGCATCTATGATATATTTATGTTATATTATTGAATATCTGCGATATGTCTATGCATTTCTTTATTATATCTACGATCTCATTTCGTGCCGAAAATAATCCGGATCAAGAATAGAGAATATAAACTCTAAAATATTGTATTTCTTTTACCAAGGAAAAAACCTGTTTCTCCATTTCATTGTAGTTTAGTGCAACATCCCTCAATGACTTGCTGAAAAAGGCTATGGCCTGTTCATTCCCTTCACTATTTTTCTACAATAAAACTGCTGCAATGGCGTGTTCAGATGCAAAAGAGAACAAATAGAAATCCTTAGTGTAATCGAGACTAATCAATACATGGGCTTGTGTAAGTGCATGTTTGACCTTCTCGAAGGACTGTTTAGATTTGATGTTCCATTTTATTTTGGTATCTTTTTTCAGCATATTTGTAATGTTCTTGAGGAGATCTGCCAAATTGGGTATGAATCTTTTCATAAAATTTATTTTACCAATGAATTATTGCAATTCTTTAATGTTCCTAGGGTGGTCTAATTTTTGGATGGCTTCTATTATGATGGGGTATATCTTAATTCCATATTTAGATATTATATGCCCCAACAACTTACCTTCTTCCAAACCAAAAAGAGTTTTCTTGGGATTCAATGAAATCCCAAACTTTATGCACTTCTCAAACACTCGTTTGAGGTGTTTTAAATGTTCCTCATCTGATTTGGAGTAGATAGTAAGATCATCAAAATATATCACTATAAATCTACTGAGATCATCCACAAAAACAATGTCCATTTCTCTTTGGAAAGTGGCACTGACATTTGTCAATCCAAAGGGCATTTTCACATACATGAAAGTTCCCCAGGGTGTGGTGAAAGATTTTTTTTCCTAGTCATCTAGGTGGACAAGGACTTGGTTATAGCCTGAAAATCCATCTAGTAAAGAGATTCGACTGACACCAACTATCTTTTGTAATATGTGATCCATTTTCGGCAGAGGATAATTGTCTTTGAGGGAAACCTTGTTGAGGTTTCTGAAATCAATGCAAAGCCTGATTTCACCAATTTTCTTTCTGGTAGGAAGCAGATTGGAAACCCATTTTTAAAATCTTAAGGGGACTATAATTTTGGCATCATACATCTTTTTAATCTCTTTTTTATATCAGTGGAAGTAACTTTGGATTGATTCTCCTAAGTTTCTGCGTGAAAGGTTTATGTTCTTCTTTAATTGGGATTTTATGTTGTATGATACTTGTGTCATAAGATTTTAAATCTTCATAGCTCCAAGCAAATATAGCTACATATTCCTTAAACAATTCAATGTATTTGTGTTTTTTCTCGAGGGGTAAATATTTGGATAGTTTTATCATTTTGGTTTTTTCCTTTGTTCCTATGTTACATTCTTCGACCTCTTTACCACTAGTTTCAATCTTTGGTTTCTTTGCTACATCGTTGAAATCAAACAATTCTTCTAAAGGAACCAGACCTCTAGGTAAAACGTTATTCTTCAATTGCAAAACATTATAATCTTCATCATTTTCATTTATTTCATCTGAATTTACTTTATTTACACTATCTTTTTCTAAGTCTGACTTGTTTACACTATCATAATCGTTCTCTACATCTATATTTGTACACTCAAAATCATTCTTAGACTGTAGGAAATATTCAATTTGTTCATCATTGCCAAATAACTTCCAGTACCTGATGTTATTTGGGACAATTGGTCTGCACTTCACCTCTATCGTGTATTGGCGATTTGGATGGAAAGGTATTTTGCATGTGGCTACCGAAGTATCCAATACATCTGCAAGAATGTTCTAGCCTCTGGGCATTACCTGTAAGTCGATTTCAGTGAAACATTTTAGAAAATCTAAAACAACATTTATATAAGCTCTGAGTCTAGGATGCTTACTTGAATACTCACCTTTGATTTGCTTAATGACAAGTTCAGAGTCACCTCTTACCATATTCTTTTTGGCACCAACCTTCTTCAATAACTTTAGGCCAAGCATCAAGGATTCGTACTCAGCTATGTTATTGGTGCACTATAAATTTAGTTTATAAGAGTGGCTCTCTAAATACCTTGATGATTATGAAACCAAACCCCATCTCCAACTCCCTCTTTTCTCATAGCTCCATCAAAATCCATACTCCAGAAATCTTCTATTGGTTCATTGATTTCTACTGTTACAGTGTTACTTATCTCAATGATTTCTTTATCTCCTTGCAGGTTAGATGCACCATCTTCTAACTATGCTATTTTACTATCCAAGTCACCATCATTGTACAATATGAATGAATACATATAAGAGTGGACAGAGTATAATGGGTAATTGTGTGATTTTTCCTAACTTCTGACCATATACTTCATCAGAGTATCTCTATACAATCTTCTCTATTGTCCAAATACATGTATGGTGGCATAAGGAATATCTAATTGCAAAGTGACCTTTAACTTATCACCCCATGATCTAGATAAAATCATACCATATTTCGAGGGAATGTCTGCTACAACAATATCCATCACCATGCTTTTTAATGGGATTTGAGCTAGGGTGATGCACAAGTCTTTAATCAAACCTATACATTTGACCTTGCTAGAGTCAAAAGAATACAAGTCCTTGTAGGGTTTGGTGACATCAAGCCCCAACGTCTCCATCACAGTCTTGGGAATTAGATTGCAAGAAGTGCCGAAATCAAGCATAGCGTTGTGTAAGGTCTTTTCATGAATATTCAGACTGATGTAGAAAGGAGGGACATAACCATTATCAGTTTGTCCATCAACTTCAGGACCAAACAACAACTCAGATTGATCATCAACAACATTTACAGTGTCTGTGTGTGCTCCTGATCCAATATTTAAAGCGTTTGTGCCCACTCCTAGTTCAATGCTTAATTCTTTGATCACTTATGATATGTAAGCATTTTTGTTCATTAATTCAGTCAAAGGAATATGAATCTTCAATTTAGCCAATTCACTTTCTAAGCTGAAAGTGGTTGAAGTTCTGCTTTGGCTCTGCAATTTTGGTTTATCAGTCACAATCCTTTGTGTAGAAGTACTTGGATGACTTGTTGATGCAACCTCGGTTTGATCTGTTCTTTGTGAAGTTTCAGGATTTATTTTTGCAGAAGTTTCATAATTATTCTTCTTAGGGACTTTCTTAGGAGGGGCATCTAAGGTTTTCTTGGCCTTAGTTGCTTTCTTTGTTTCAATAACCTTCTTTGTAGGATTTTCATTAGTCTTCTTGCTTCTAAAGTTATACTGTCTATGGATTTCCATTATAGAATTTTCAAAGGCCTACTGTTCTGATTCTTCTTCTTCCTCATTTACCTCTGTCTGTGACAGGAGAAAAATCTCATGTTCTTCATGAGTAAGGAAAATGGAGTCATTGTCATTGACACCCATGAGGTTTATGTGAATATCATCCCACTCCTCAATTACTTCTTCCCCATCATCAATGTAATTTTCTTGAAGAGGTGGTCTAATCTGCTGATCATGCCCTCATTGTTCCCTTTGGTCTCTAGGCTCTCTCTGTCTGATTTGGGGAGGGTTCCTTCTGAAATTTGGATTTCTAATTTGAGGAGTAGGCTAATTTTCCCTAGGTGGATTCCTGTCTGCGATGGTTAGCCTCTCCATCATTCTCTCCATGGTTATGACTATGGAATCTAGTTTAGCATCCGAAGAAGAAGTGGAAGGCTCTTCCTTGATTGTAACTCTTCTTTCTGTTCTTTGCCTAGATATTCTGGCTAATAAATTTGCTTCCACACTCACTGCACTTTTCTGCATATCTTCTAAGGTGGAATAATTTATTTCCCTCATTCAGTATGACATATTAGCATCAAATCCATCATGGAATTTGATTAAGTCCAAGCCTTGAGGAGGCTTGATATCAACAGGAATTGCGTTGTAAAGATTGTTGAAATGAATGCAATAATGCTATACTGTTTCCTCTTGATTCCTTTTGATATTTTCGTATTCTGATAAGATCTGGATAGGATTTTTCTTGACCTCCCATCTGTGGAGAAAACTTCTGTGGAAAGCGGAAATATTTGAAATTCTCACAGCCCATAGTGCTTTGAACCATTTTTTGACCTCTTCAATTAAACTCAGTGAAAAAAGTCTCATCTAGACATCTGCCTCATCAAATTCCTGTAAATCAAAGTAATAATTCATCTTATCAACATGTTGTTGTGCATTAAGAGGTCTAGTACCATCAAACTGAGGAAGTCTGGTTTGATATTCCTGGGGCATGGCATGTAAGGGAGCGACCAACACCAAGGGAGCATATCTTGCTGCCATGATTGGTGGAGTAGGTTGAATAACAACTTGTGTGATAGGAGGAGAAGTGACAGAAGAGGTAGAATATGTAGGGATGGGAGGGATGGAATGAACTATTTGAGGCTTGACAGATGTTGTAGCAATAGTTAAGGAAGAAATTTCAACTGACTGTTGGAAGTGGGATTTATACAAATCTTGATCAAGATTTTCTACTAGATCTTCTAACTTGTCGAACTCTTCAAGAAACCGTTGATCAAAATCTGCTATGGGAGAAAGTATTTCAGGGGTCCTGGGTTGTAGGATGGTTTGATCTAGGACTGTTTCACTCACAAAGCTATCAGATTTGGTTATGAAAAGACCTTTCTCGAAGGATATGTCGAACTCAATATCCTATATAGAGACAAGTTTCTCTGGGAGAGAGGTGGACGTATGAAGAGGACTGTGACTCCCATAAACTTCTACAATGTTTCTCTTTTTGAGTAACTTTTCTGCGTCGTCTACTGCTGTCGTAGGTTCTAGATCAGGGTGAGATCTAGTGTGGATTATTTTAGGAGCTAGAACTTTAAATTTTAAGAAATCTAAACTAATATATACAAACTTCAACAACCTCTGAACATTTATCTCTTTGTAATTTAGATTTTATGATTTATTCAAAAATAAAGTTTTCTTTATCTAGGGAAAATAAATCATAGGATGGAAAGTTTGTTCAGTTCTCCAGTATGGTCACCACTATGTTAGCACTCTATAAATTCCTAGAGGTTGTCAGGGGAAGAAGAAATTTAACAGAGGTAACTTACCCAACCACTTCGAAACTGGGATCTAGCCCTGCCAGTTTCAGAGAGGGATCTCTCTATATGATTTAAATATGTTTCAGTTTTATATATTAGGCTAGTTAAAATAGTATGAGTGTTTTGTTTTGTTTTATAAAGATGGATGAAATATGGTTTTACATATCCATTGGGCTATGGGGTCTATGTTAAGGATTGAGATCAGATACAAATTTTATTAGGTTTCTTCACAGGGCAGGATAATGAAAATGTTGGATATTTTATAATTAAAGTGATGGAAAGATAAAAATAGGTGAGATATTCAATCACAATAAATAAGCATTTAAAAATTTCTTTATTACAATATCATAATAATAACATTTAGATCTTCAAAATCCAGAAACAGAGTATTCAAGATAAATTATGTACTTAAACTTCTTTTAAACGATCGTAAAGCAGAAAATAGAATGATAACTAAGTAAGAAAAACAATTAATAAAGAGAAGTAAACATCACCAACACCAACACGTAGGAATCATGTGAATCTCCCTTTAATTACTGGTAGATCTCTTAAAAAACATTACAGATACAACTCGCTTGGGCGTAAAAATCAACCCTCTATATATATCGAAGTCTGAAGTATTTATAGAAAAATTACATTTGATCCTATCATAAATGATCAGGATATGGTGGAGAGAAAATCTAACTAACCAGATTACATTACAAAAAAGTAGGAATGCTAAATTATCCTCTCGAATCCTTGGTGATGATTTTGAGGGAGGTGGTTGGTGATTCATCTTTGACTTGACTATGACTGTTATTCAAGCTGACTCGAATGTACACATGATCTCTACTCGATCAAAGCACAAAGTTCATCCCATGTCTTTTGACTAGGGATGGTAACTTTGAGTAACCTTCGGTATAGTTCATCCATCTCTGTGTACTTAGTAAAGGTGGGCTTGGTGATGAAGATGTATTTTATCTCGTGTTGGATGCTCAGGTCCAACTGCAAATTCTCCAAGAATTCTTTTCCAGTGATGTTGCCTTGTATCCTTGCAAACTTAGAGCCATCTTTTTCCACTGTGAGGATCTTTTGTTTGTAGTCTAAGAGGGTAATCAACTTGTCATTGATCACGAATAAACCTGGGAACCCTTTATTATGTAGTGAATCTATTTTGCTAAAAAACCATTGTACTCCAATGTCCATTGCTTGGTCTCTTTCCTCAAGTTGCAACAATAATCCTCTATTTCTCAAAACTTTCTTGACCTCAAGGATAGTTTCTGTCCTATCCTCAATTTCCAAGGCCTCTAGCTCCTCTCTTCTTTTAGAATTCAAGAATCCAATGATCTCATTTGCCTCTGTAGGCCTTTCTCCCAATTCTCTTCTTATCTTATCAATGGCTTGTCTGCTTCTCTACACCAGTTCATGTTGCTCAAACATAATCTGTATGAGTGGCCAAATATCTATCATGGATTTGCAGATGTCCATCCAAATATTTTCCTTGGCATATGAAAGTGTTTTGGCCATGATTTGTTCCTTCTACAGCTTCTGCAGTTCTTGTTTGAGTCTCTGTGTTGTGTGCATCTCTATATTGTAGCTGGACTGAAATGTGGACTTCCGTTTTTGGAGGTTATTGATCTCTTCCTGCAGTATTTTGATTTCCCATCCTTGCAGAGACATGTCCTCCATGGAATTTGCTAAACTTTTTGATGCATCTAGAGTTGTCACTGGGATAGCTGCTGGAAGTTTTGTTGTTGCTATACTAACTCCTGTGATGGGGATTTCTTTTAGAGGAATAACAATCATTGGTACATTTTGTTCCTTTTCCTTGACAATCTTCTCTAGCTCTACCTCCATCTCCTTAATCCACGCATTCTTCTCCGTGATTAATTTTAACATTTCCTCATTATGGCCCTCATTCTTAGCCATTTCTTTTTCCCGTGGGTCTTCTACAACAGGGATATTCAATTGTTTCCTTAAGGATGCTATATCAACATTCTTCTTCTTGAGGAGTTTTTCTGCTTCTTTGACATTGGATGGATCATATTCAATTTTCAACACCAGTCCTTGTAAGGATTTGATCTTGTTATCCTTAGCCAAGGAGGATATCTTTTCCAGTTTGAGCTGAGATTGGACATTATTTAGGGAAACTTGCAACTTTGCAGCAGTCATGGAGGTATTGGCCAGGGTGGAGAAAATCATATCTCCAGTCTGTCTGTGCATATCCATTTGGTCGACTGGATGCACCTCTTTGAAATCAAAATCAAATGTTGACCTTTTATAATCATAAATTTCTTTGGGTTAAGGCACCCGTGCTTGCAAAAATTCCATGTGAATCCTCCCTTTCTCTGTGTCAAAAGTAGAGAGAAACCTATGTTGTGATATAGATGTCTGTTTCCTGAATTGATCATAGGTACTATTAGTCAACATCTCAATTTTCTTCTTGATTAGGTTATACTTCTCAAAAATATTGATTCCTACAGACTCATGTGAGGATTTGGTTGACAATGTGATGTATGTTTGTTCCCTGGATGAAGATATAGACATCATTTGCTGGATTCCTGAGGAAAGTGGGGAATGTTCTCCTTCCATCACTGTGGTGGATTGAGTTTGTTCTCCTCTATACCTATCGAGTGTATGTCTGATCTTAGGTCTTTTCCTATAAAATTGGAAGTCTTTTGTTGAGACTTTTGTGACTGAGAGAGATACTTCTTTCGTAGGCCTCTTCTCTGCTGGTACATGTGGAGTATTTGTTTGTGAAATGCTGGGAGGAGAAGGTTGTTGTTCAATGTCAATCAGAGTGTTTTCCTGCCACTCTATCTGGTTCCTGAATTTATCTATCTCTGGTTTAGGCACATGAGCATAAGGTGAAATTCTGTTCTTTAATCTGGTTTCTACAATAATGCCACATGGATCATAGTGCCAAGGAAAACTGGTATTGAACTTCATTTATTTTAACAGTTTGTTGGCTTCTTCACCTACAGCTCTGTTGTTACAGATGAAAGAACCAATCTTCCCTCTGATCCTAAGTTGTTGTTTTTTCTTGAAAGCCACAAATGAATGTCGTCTGAATTAATCATCTGTCTGATATATTCCAGAGCGGATATTCTGACCAGAAAGTATTTGGGCAGCTTGTAAGGGGCCAATTCACATCCGTAAACTCTGATCTCTGTGTGATCTTGGTATAGGTACCAATTACCTATTTTAGCAAGGTCTGACAAGTGTAAAATCCTTTGAATTTCTTCATTTATCCTGGGTTCTATTCGTCCACTTAGCTTTCTTACCACTAGGTGGTAAAACTAGTTGATGAACTTGTTGAAATTGAACTCATATGAGTTCTTTCTCAATAATGATGTCTAGGATGTGACAGGTTGTGGATTACCATATTGGTGTAGCTTCTGTAGGGAGAAAGACTACTTCTCTGTTTGGAAAAAGATGAACATGTATGCCAATATCGACAAATACCTGAACATGCCCTATGTAGAAAACTTGAAGAGCTACTCATGAATGTTGTAGTCCAGAAACTGGTTGTAGTTGAACTGTGTAGTAGCCTTCTCTTCAGTGGAAAATATGGATAGAAAACCCAGGACGGTTTCGTCTACCCACTCATCTGAATAATATCCGAGTAGATAACACATGGAAGAAATAACTTGGTTACCTTTCACTAAGAAGATAGAGGAATGGTAGGGGGCATTTTTCTTGGGTAACTGGGCATTTTTAGGGAGGAAAAGATCAAATATTTTAGCTCTCTGTGGAAAGGACAACTTCTGGTACATCTCAGTCATAATTTCGATGGAAAGGGGGGAAAGGGAGTCAAATCTAGGTATCTGCATTATCTGGTCTATCGTTTCTGGGGTAATGGTGAAAATAGTTTCACAAGATGAAGAAACAATGGCACTTTGGCTAGGGAGATGGTGTGTTTGGCATTTCAGAGTGAATTTGGGGAAATGGTATATCTGAGGGAAAAGGTATAGTGAGAGATTTGACTCCCAGAGTCCAATCTCATTGCGTTGGTCCAAAAAGGTATCTCTGGGCTATAAGTGCAATTTGAAGATGTCGAATTCGCACTTCGACTCTGCAATTAAGTAATCTTGATCAACCAAAGGTATTTAATCCAGGTCAACAGGAGGAGGGAGGAAGGGATTCTCTTCAATCTCTGAAGATTTGGATTTGGGCGCTATTGATCCGACTGATACCTGAAAATCTGAAAAAAAAGGATGTTAACTATTTTTATCATGCGTTAATGGCAGTCATTGACTAAAGAGAATGAAGAAAGGTGGCTTAGGATGTGTCTGGATTGTGAAAAGTGTGAAAATGGTGAAAAACTGAGATTAAGTGGATGAATGGGTGTCCGTTGGGTAGTGGATGATGAGTCAGCTGGTTAACATTTATGGCCGACCGCATTGATTGGCCAACGGGCATATCAGGAATGAGGTGGAGGGTAATGAATGGGTAATGTGTGTATGGAGGTGATGTGGAGGGTAGTGAGTGGATGGGATGTGACGGGTGAAAAGTGAGTGGGGGTTGATATGTCGACAGTGTAGTGGAGCATGAGGTATAGACGGAGGTAGTGGAGTCTGACATCAGAG